>CAJHNH020000202.1:422500-842500 GCA_905116865.2 Candidula unifasciata | reverse complement strand
TTTAACTTCTCTATCCGTCCATCTCTGTCTATATCTACCTTGTGTACAACCGGTGTGACGAAAAGTGATAAAATCAAGACTGAAGAAATTAGAAGAAGACTAGGGCTGAAACCAATCATACAATTCATTAAAGAACAACAAATGAGATGGTTTGGCCACCTGACGAGAATGCCCTGGTACCAACTGCCAAAGAGAGCCAAGCTGAAGAAATATAATGAACACAGAGCAAGGGGGAAGCCACGCAAGATGTGGAGCGACAACATTAGGAGCAACCTAACAGCAATTAACACAAACTGGTACAATACAATGGAAAAAGCGTGCAAACGATCCTTACATATTCCCCCAACACCTCGATGATGTCAATGTTGGAAGAGAAGAAGAAGAAAAACAACAACATGACAACGGGTCAGGATAACAGCGGGACAAGATGACAGTGTGACAGAGGGAAAGTATGACAGTGACAGTATGATAAGTGACAATGAAACAAAATGACAATTATGTGATGAGGTCATCACTTCTTCTTATCCTTTCCAAAACAAAACTGTTGCTCGGGTGAGAGCACTCGATCCGCCCTTGAGCAGCGATCGAAATGAAAAAAATAATACGTCCTCTAGCGTGGATCGAGTCCAGACCCTCACCAAGATATGTCACTAATCTATCCACTTGTATCGGCTGTCACCTGTCAAAGACACATAACCGATACGATCACGCGATATGACAAGTAACGCTTATTTGAAGTAGAATCTGGCGCACTAAAGAACTCAGAAAAACTGGAGTTCTAAATCAAATGAAATATGCATGATTTGCAAAGAAATTCAAAAATAGTTAAATTTTTTTTTTAATTGGGGCCCCTCCCGGGGTTAGGAGAGAACTGCAAAACTTATAATTTTTCTACAAAAAACATGTAGAGAAGAAATGATAAGTCTATTAACTCCCCAAAGATTCGTAAAAACAGAAAATGAAGTTAAAGTAGTGATACAATAAAGGGTTGAAATAATGATTTGGGGATGGCCCGAGTAACGATGTAGAGTAAAGGAAAAGTAAAGCACCCTTTTCCAAGCCTTTCATGCAAATTAGGAATATAGGGCTAGACCTAAATTCTATAGACAAAACGGCACTTGGTGGGTGATGCGGTCAGCATCATGCCGGCCGCCTTGACTTTCAAATACTGTTCCTCGTACCCACTCAAGACTGGGTTGACCTGGGAGACACAGTCATTTTTGAAAAAGGGCCAGGAATCGAACCCACGACCTTCCGATCCGCAGGCGAGCCACTAACCGCTAGACTACGGCGGCTTCCAATGATGTAGCTTAGAGTGTGGAATATTAAAAATGAGTTTTACAATTATAATTGTGAATTAATGTATATATATTATATATATATATATATATATATATATATATATATATATATATATATATATATATATATATATATATATACATATGTGTGTGTGTGTGGGGGGGGTGGGAGGGTGGATGTATGCGGGCGTGAGTGCGCGCGCGTGTGTGTGTGTAAAACTAACAATACAAAGGGTGAGAAATTCATTTCTAAAGATTCTGAATATACGAAGCGAAAGAAAATCAGTACAGAAGAAAATTAGAGAAATTAAATTGAAAAAGTCACACACACAAAATTGCTCTATTGTGAATTAGTAAATTAACGAAATCCCAGTCATCCTGTTCAGCTGCTGTATCTCCGTGCAAATGATACACACACACACACACACACACACACCACACAAGTAAACAACAGCTCTGTTTTATGCTTAGGGGCAACGGATGTATAGACCATACGTATAGAGACCAAGGGCACTCGATTGGTGATGTGATCAACTTCAGGCCGGTCGCCTTTACTTTCCATGATATTGTGTGGTATCCTATTTAGGCTTGATCGTGTGAGGAGAAATATCCCATAAAAACTGGGGCTCGTTGAGAGGGGTGGGAGGGGAGGGATTCTTTAACGTGCCTGCTCTCTAGGTTATGTCGCCCCTGCCTAAATAACTCTTAGTACTAAGCCGTAGACTCGACACAACAGTGCAACACAACAACTTACTGTAAGAGGTCACACATATTTTCTCTAATTCAAAACATTACCGCCCAAATTACTTGCTCAAAATGGAAATACTGCAAACAAAGCGATGAAAGGACAACTGATTGAGTCCGCTAGACCATACGAAAGGTCATTGGTTATTTCATTATTTCAGACAGACACTGGTATTGAGGTTTGTTTGCGAGGTGTGAAAACTGTATTCCCGTTATTGAATGCTCTCAAACAGATTTCTGTCGTCGCTGATGGCTATATTTAATTGTTTCCTAAAAATCATCTTTCTGCATTAGTCAAATACGTCTCAAGGGATATTACTCCAGGGAGTTTCTCTGAACCAGACAGTAGAGTAGCAGTTCTCGTTCTTGTAATTTATGTGGGATATTTTTGGAATGACAATGTACTGACGTTTTATGTGATATTCTTCTTCCTCTTCTTCTTCTTCGTCTTCTCCTCCTCCTCCTCCTCCTCCTCCTCCTCCTCCTTCGTCTTCTTATCTTTCTTCTTCTTCTCCTTCTTCTTTGTCTTCTTTTTTCTTCTTCTTCTTCTGTTGATTATTATTATTATTATTATTATTTTTTTGACGTCTTTTTCTCCTTCTACCTTTCTTCTTTTCCTCGCAAAACTTCAAAGGAAGACTGGTCTTCAATCAGCTCGCACTAAGGACGTTTTCTGGTTTCTTCTTCTCCATCTTCTTTTTCTTCATCTTTTCTTCTTCTTTTTCTTCTTCTTTCTTTTTCTCTCTTTCTTCATCTGCATTTTTCTTCTTCCTTTTCTTCTTTTTATTTCTTCTAATTTTCTTCTTCTTCTTCCTCCTCTTCTTCTTTTCGTGAAAATACTTTAAAAGAACACTGGTCTTCAGTCAACTTGCATTAAGGACGTCTATTTCTTCGCCATCGCGAGAATACAATAGCATCATCATTATTATCGTCACTATCATCGACATCAGATGGGCTCACAGTTTACTCTGTTCTGTGCAATCCTTTCGATATCACGTGGATGAAATCCAGTCCAGCATTTTTGGCCTTTCTTCTCCTGTGTGTTTCTCCTAAAAATTCCTGGGCTCAGTGTGGTCTCGAGGCGTGGCTGGCGTCCGCCTCGAGTACTGGATATCCCAGGATCAGGCCCCGGTGATGGCTGGGTCTTCTAGTAATTACCTCTGGTCTCTGGGTAGTAACAGCGGACGCCCGTGTGTATTGTTGCGCACGTAAGAAAATACCTTTGCAGTTGGAAGTTGATAAGAGTAGTCAAGCGGCGCTACCCAGCCACTATTTATAGTTAAAAGTCAACCCGAAGTATTTCAGGATCCTCGCCGGTGCTACAGAGCCTGTGCACTGTGGTGAGCTTGTTCGGACTCAGACTTGAGTTAGAAGTAGAACATAGCACTTATGGGTTATTACCCTAGTGCCATGATCTTGATCCATCGTCTAAACCTAAACCTGAAATGTTCTAGTTGGCTCAGTCTAATAGGTTCCCCCTAAAACGTCCTTCTTTGTAGGTCACCGCCGGCTTCTACCTTCATGCGTGTTAACCTTTGGGACGCGTAAGTTCAAGTTGCAGAGGTGTCAGGTTGATGCGACCTTGCATCGTCTCGACGATCTTACCGGCGACCCCGAGTGCTTTATATTACAGACTGTGAGCAGTTTTAACATCCCATAACATGTACAACTGGCCCTAACTCTAACCCCCGATACCACACATTGAACCTAGGTCACACGAGAGAGTGCATTTTATACCCCTCTAATGTAGACAAGCCCGACCAATCATCAATGGCAGGTCAGCTAGCTGGGCCTAAGTTTGTTAATAGTTCCCATTTTGTATGGATTCCCCCCCCCCCCTCTTTTTTTTTTTTTGGAGCCACAAATACATTATCTAGCTAACTCTTCACTCCAGCTGTATTATTCAAGACAATTCTATGCTAAAGGTTACCCTAAAAAACACACATTTGTGGATAAAAAGTAATGAAGTAAAAATAGCCTCAAGTTGAAAGTTTTCCCCCATGTGTGTTCATGAGCCTCTTTTTTGGGGAAACAAGAATAGATCCGCTGTTCCCTAACAAGCATGTCGTACAAGGCATCATTAGAGGCGTTGCCTTTCAAGTCGGTGTTCCTCTACCTGAGAGGCAATGAACCAACAGTCTAGCATACAAATAATACATGCCAGTAAAACGGGTGTACACGCACAACTGGAGCTGCAAAGCTTAAGTTCTGGAACAAGACAAAAGTCCAGCAGGGATAAACTGCCCGCCCGGCTCGCGAGCGTAGTTGGCTAAACCGGACTACGCGGTGACTGGGTGACGAACTCCTTGTGGTCCGGGTTCACGCCCGGGGTCAGGCAGGAAAGTCTAATTTCTCCCAGATTTACGGTATTTATCATGGAATCAAGACCGAAGGGTTGCGATATCCATAATACCGAGCCTAAGGGTTAACAACTCATGGCTTCTGGGTACTAAAAAAAAATGCCCATATTTAGTACTTTTGTGGTGTAGGCTGTGGGGTATTTATCCTGGGGATTTAATCTTGCATGGCTAGTGCTGTCGCTATGGACTGTGAGGGCTAGGATCATAACCTAAGGGACGGTTTGAACCCAGGTCTCTCGCTTGAGCATACAACGTTCTAACTGTTCGGCCAAAAGCGCCTCATCCCAGAAGTGGGTGAGCAAACAAAAACTTTACGCCAGAGTTTACATCTGGTGAACGCGAAGCCGAAGCAGAAAGAGAAATAATGTAACCAACGTTGCAGGCTACATAGTTTGGGAACCCTACAAGAAGACGAATAATCCTGTTTTGTTGTTTATGTTTGTATCGACAACATATACAGTACAACCCATGGGACACAACTTGGGTAGAAACGTCATGAAATCTAAAAACAGCTCTCACTTTTGTTTTATCGAATATCATCATTCCCGATAACCATTTAACATAATCAGTTACTGTAATTAGTTGAAGTAATTTTTGTTTCTTAAACGTTATCTATATGTTTTGTTTGGTGTAGATAACGGATCATCTTTAAGCGTTATTGTTTTAGCATATTTATTGTCCCCATGTGGGATGCAAGTTTTCGTGATTTGAAGCCCCAACCTGGGTTTTGCAGGGGGCCCAGAATATAGCCGCGCCATAAATAAAATAAATATGGCCTAACGACAGAAAGGCGTTTCTGGGACTTCTCCACGGGTGATCCTCAACCATATAGTGGCACTTTGTGTCACCGGGTGTTTATCGCTTGCGTAATGTCCTGGTGTCGGCTCTGTGCCTAAGGCGATGCGAACGCTTCGCAATGCCGAAGTACCGGGTTCGATCCCAGCTGCGGGCCATGCGCCTTGCGTTGGTTTCGACAGTGGTATTAGGGGACCGACCGTCCAGGAATGGCAAACTACTGGACGTACGTTTGCCTAGAGAAACCACACAACAGCCAGGCGCTGTTTGGATTGGTTCTGCAACGTCCTGTAAAGGATACGCAACTAACCTTTAATGTCCTGTGGAGGTACGAGACACACACACACAGAGAGAGAGAGAGAGAGAGAGAGAGAGAGAGAGAGAGAGAGAGAGAGAGAGAGAAGCGCGATTGTTGCACATAACCACACACCAACGGCTACCATCAGAGTGGAGACTTCGCTGGCCGTGCAAAAAAAAAAGAAAGGATTGGCGGGTGGGGGGGGGGGGGATAATCTGGGCTTGTCCTGAATGATGTAACGTCCAATTTTAACTCAGATTGTCTGCATAAATGAGTTGATACGAGCCCAGAACTATCATCACAACCAACTCCGTCTCTAATTAGAAATGACGTAGTTCTATAAAATATGTCGAAAATTAGTGAAACTGTAGTTTAATTTGTGTATACATCTCCTAGATAAAATCTGGACGCAGAGGGACTCCATGCTTGCACAAGAACGGGAATCCCCGTTGACTTGTTTGGCCTATAAATACAGAAGGCCATGATCACAACATTCATAATATTTCCATACCCGCCCTATCAACATCTTCAGCAGCTAGCAAATAATTCTAATTCCTGTGGTAAAGG
Organism: Candidula unifasciata; assembly: GCA_905116865.2. Taxonomy (NCBI): domain Eukaryota; kingdom Metazoa; phylum Mollusca; class Gastropoda; order Stylommatophora; family Geomitridae; genus Candidula; species Candidula unifasciata. The sequence goes on along the minus strand of CAJHNH020000202.1, from coordinate 836,435 downwards.
ACCATTTTCCACGCTCTCAGGCGTCGTACATCTAAAGGAAAGCTTGTACATCTAAGAACAAGAAATGACCCAGGTGCAAAGAACTCTCAATTGTTTGGCTGAACTTTAAGGTATTCTTGTGTTGAATTCAAATTTCCCTCACTAAATTAGAAAGATGTTGAGTGTCAAATTTATGACACAGTTATGTTCCCTTCAGTGGCTTTAGTGAGCTTCCGTGGGGTAGCGGCTAGATGCTTTCCTGCGGATCTGAAGGTTGTGTGTCGATTGCGAATAGAGTCAGACTTAATCTACAAAATATAGGTCTAGCTGTATATATCTTTTTTTTTCAGTAGCTGTATGTGTGTGTGTGTGTTTGCAGGTTTTTTTGTAGTAGTATCAATTTTATATTATTTCAAGTTATATTTATATAAGTTTACCTCTCAACACAATGCTGTTATTATAATTAGGGCTGTACCGAATAGTGATTTTCACTATTCGGCCAAATACGAATAGTGTATAAAAATATATATTTAAAAAAAACACGTTTATAATGTCAAATGTACGGTGAACTTTTACTTCACATAAAGTAGCACCGAATAGTCTTCTTCTTTAGCATTCTGAGCCCTTGCAGATATCACTCGCCTCTACTCATCTCGCTGGCTGGCCTTCTCTATACAATTTGAGACACCAGTTGTTTGCAGGTCTGGCTGGACATTATTTCTCGATCTTTTTTGTCTGCCTCGTGGTCTACGCCCATTCCTCTCTCAGGTGTATACAGTTCTTACTTCTCTGTCATCTGACATTCTTTCAATATGCTCCAACCATTTTAGTCTCTTAGCTCTTATGATGCCAGTGATCAATGGTGATTTAAACATATTATGTGTTACGTTGTTGCTTCACACTCTCCATTCCCCGCTGTTAGCATCTTTGATGGGTCCAAAGATTTGTCGTAAGACTTTTTTTTCGAAAACCTGTAAGGCCTCATCTCTTTTATTTCTGCTTCAAGTTTCAGAGCCATATAAAACGACTGGTCTTATTATCGTTTTATATATTTTGATCTTGGTGTTGCGAGACAATTTGACTTTAGCAGATGTTGAAGGGCAAGGTATACTTTATTTCTAGATTGTATTTCTTCTGTCAGCATGTTGGAGAAATTAAAGTTTGCACCCAAGTACTTATATGTTTCATTTCGTTGGATTTTCATATTATCGACTTGGGTGTGGCCGGAGATTATTTTCTTTTCATGTCTAGTTAGTATTCGTACAGAACAGTAAACATTTAATGGGAATGAAAGAATCCTAAGTATTATAACAATTAACTAAACTAGGAAATTGTCACTGACAGATTAGTTAATGCAGGAAAGCTGCATTAGCTTTCAACAAAACCAATCGTTCCATGTTGTCAGCATTAAGGCCGTGTATGCAGAAGCGGGTGTAAGGTAACTACTATTCGTAATCGGCCCGACCGCAACTATTCGGCCGAATACCGAAGAGTCAATAGGTCCACTATTCGGCCCCAATAGGAAGCGAATATTGATAAAACCCTAATTATAATTAATACTTTGAATTATTATACTCAGAATCATTATAACTTAACTAGAACCCTTGACCCCCCCCCCCCTCCCCTTTTTCCATGTGCCTAGAAAATGTGTGGTGGGAGGCAGATGGAATTCCCCCAATATACTAGTATTCTCTGTGGCAGCACCCCTCATTTTGCCTTTCAGTGTTGGGGTAGATCTCGTGAACACCGCCCGCCGCACCATTTTCTGTTCGCTCAACCGTACAAGACTCAGATGACATCGGGAATTTATAAACACACTGCAAGACTCTGTTGTCTATTGCGAATTATCTTCTTTTTCTTCTCGTTCAACGACAGTAAACTGGCTAAAAGTTTTAGTTGTTCGTCCCCTTTGAGCTTTGTTAGTGTTCCAGAACTAGAGTTTTGCATGCACATCCGTTTGACAAGATCTGACTTATTCTTATGTAGACTGTTGGTTCCTCGTCTCCGAGGCAGATGCACTCTGACTTCAAAGGAATCTGAATGACTCAATAAATCAGTCAATAATTGACACCATTCCACTCAGAACATTACCACACTTGCACCATCCTTAGCTTCAGTAGCCAATGAAGAACTGACATCGCAACCGGATTAAAAGTCCGCCTCTGTTTCCCTTTTAATATGAAATATTTTCCAGAACCTCTACTAACCCCCTCCCCTTTTTTTTCCTCCCTTTTTCAGTGTATGGATTCCCCGTCTGTTCTTTTGTACTGTCCATTTGATCTCACAGAGCCATCACCACATCCGCTTTATGGTGTGGTAGCTCACCACTCGTGGATAGATAGACCGTATTCGCAGGTGAGCATCAAGCCGCTACGGCTGAGTGTCAAGAAAGTAATCGATAGGGAGTGTTTAGACTGACATTGGTAGAAAGTGTTGAGAGAAACATTGGTAGAAAGTGTTGAGAGAAACATTGGTAGAAAGTGTTGAGAGAAACATTGGTAGAAAGTGTTGAGAGAAACATTGGTAGAAAGTGTTGAGAGAAACATTGGTAGAAAGTGTTGAGAGAAACATTGGTAGAAAGTGTTGAGAAACATTGGTAGAAAGTGTTGAGAGAAACATTGGTAGAAAGTGTTGTGGCAGACAATGGTAGGGAGTGTTGTGACAAACACTGGTGGGGAATGTTAAGACAGACACTGGTAGGAAGTGTTGAGACAGACATCGGTAGAAAGTGTTGAGACAGACGCTGGAAGAAAGTGTTGAGAGAAACATTGGTAGAAAGTGTTGTGGCAGACAATGGTAGGAAGTGTTGTGACAAACACTGGTAGGAAGTGTTGAGACAGACGCTGGTAGGAAGCGCTGGACAATAACACAGAATGAACTGAATACATGGGTCTCTGTGGTAAAAAGTTAAGCCATTTGAATGGTGCTTTAAAGCTTATAAGTAAAACCTCATGAACATGAATTCCAATAGGCCGAAAATTAAGAGCAATTTTTTTTTTTAAATCTGCTTACTCGACACTAATAAATCGTATTTTCTGTCTTCTGATAATATGCCCCCATCTAAAAGACTGTCGGCTCTGTGGCTAAGTTGATGTGAACGCTTCGTAATGCCGGGTTCAATCCCAGTTGCGGGCCATGTGCCCTGCGTTGGTTTCGACAGTGGTATCAAGAAAGCCGAATGGCCAGAAGCAATGGCAAACTACTGGACGTGAATTTGCCTAGAAAAACCATACAACAGCCAGGGGCTGTTGCGGTTGGTTCTGCAAAGTCCTTTAAAGGATATGCAACTACCCTAACCTATACAATTACCACTATATTTTAGCCCAAAATCAGGAAATATTTTTAACACATGCTGTGTATAAGACGACCCACAATTTTAAACTTTAACAATTTGGGAAAATATGAAAAATTGGCCATTTCGGTTGTAGCCTTTCTTGACACAAACAGCAACAAGGGGCAAAGTACCCTGGCTACACCCCCTGCCCCCGGGAAAAAAAGATGGGTGGCAGCAAGGTTGATAACTAAAATACAAAATAATTATATGCCCAGAGTACTTTGCCCCTTGTTGCTGCCGTTGTAGTTAGCGTTGACTGAACAAACAAAAAATCTCTAGCCAAAATGTATGACTTTTCTAATGTGTACACATTGTACGTCGGCTCTGTGGCTATGCGAACGCTTCGTAATGCTGGGTTCGATCCCAGCTGCGGTCCATGCGCCTTGCGTTGGTTTCGACAGTGGTATCAAGAAAGCCGACCGTCCAAAAAGCAACGGCAAACTACTGGACGTAAATTTGCCTAGAAAAACCACACAACAGCCAGGGGCTGTTGGGGTTGGTTCTGCAACGTCCTGTAAAGGATACGCAACTAACCTAACACATTGTACTCCTTTCTCCCTTCAGTGTCCTTTTTATTACAGTTAAGTGGGTTAATTTCTCAGTATCAGCCCTAATGCCATCACCATCCTTTTCGCCCCTTTGGGAATAAAAATAAACTAATGCATAGAAAAACATCATAGTTTTTTTTTTTTTTTTTTTAAGGAGGGGGGGTTAATTTGTGCTATTTGCATAATATCCGCTAAACACTCACTTGCGGATCAGAATGTTGTGGGTTTAGGTCCTGGCAAAGCCTATATTTTTTTTTTGCGAAACAAAATGACTGGCTCCCAGTCTTAAATGGGTACCAGGTATAGCCTGGGAAGTAAAGGGGCTGGCATGATTCTGACCACGTCACCCACCGAGTTTGGTTGGTTTTAATGTATCCACTATGGAAGTAGTGCGTGCTGAGGCTTCAATCTCTTCCACGGTGCAACTCTCACCGCACTCCAAAGCAACAAGAACTGTTCTTTTCCATATTAACCGCTGCAGGTATCAAACCCTGGTGCAGGATTGCCCTGTAAAATGATTTCAATAAGCTCTAAGCCATATGTTTTCTTTAAAACATCCCTTTAATTAATGAAGCAGGGTCTGAAGTCTCCACTTCAAAACAAAACTGTAAATGATTGTGACAACAGAAAAATGAATGGGAACTATGAGGACAGAAAAATGGCTGATCACATCTAGAAAACAAAACACTAAAGAGACATTAGGCTCCTGTAACTACACAAAATATGGAATCTATTTCCAGACTTTCGGTAAATAATGAAACAAACATAAAGTTTTAAACAAATTTCTTTCAAAGCGTAATTAAAATCTGCACATGAAACAAACACCTAAACTAGCAAAACATATTTACATACAAAACAATTAATTTAGCCAACATATTTATAAACAAAACAGCTAATTTAACTCAACCATCTGTAGGGAACTCACACCCCACAGAGAAGCATAATAGGCAACTAATTAAAGTTTTGCTAAACATCAGATGTGTTCGTCTTAAAGGTGCAGACAACTTTGCCTAGCTGCAAACACACACCCAACTTGCAAACGCAGACAAGGAAACTCAGCTAATTTAACAAACAAAACAGCAGCAAATGAATAGACTAAAAAAGCAGTGCATATTCAAATAAAAAAATCTGTTTAAATGAAAAAAAGATAATGGAAGTGAAGGAAATAAAGCACAAAAACTAATAAGACAAATGACAGAAATAATGCCGTTTAATGCATTTGTTAAAAACAGTATGAATTGATTGAAGTGATTGCACACAAAACTGCTAAAGACCACAAAAACCAACAAACGCTGATTGCTACATTTTTGTGTGCGAAAAACACATTAATATTCAAAATACTCTTAGTTAATTAACCCTTTCCGGCTGAAACAATGCACACTGTGTGATTAGCTTCTGCTCAGGTGTATCAATCAAAACATGTCTTGATATAGTTTTCGTTTGGTTACAGCTCATTAAAAGAAATCTGGCCAGATACTTTGACAGGCAGCAGTTAACTCTTTGAAAGCTATAAATCGATAGATATTTTAAAACCAAATGTAATGAGCTTTTTAAATCAAGTCTGCTTGTTTGCCTAGTACTTTTTTCTGCATTCAATTTTTTTTTTATTGTGGTTATAAATACCCCTTAAGTCTGCTGCTATTCCTTCCAATGCCTGAGAATTAGACAACAGTATGAAAAAACATTTTTGTGTGGGTTTTTGTGCCGCTGGCATCTGTCACGCATTCTAGTAAGAGCTCTGAACTGGATTGGCTTGCCAATGGCAGATGCCACTCAACAAATGAAACACAAAGCATTTCAAGTTTCATCTTAACAGGTAAATGTCCCGTTTTTTACTTTATTACTGCGAATCAGTAATCTGCTTGTTACTGAGAAACAGAAATCTGTTTGTTGCCAAAGGATCACAATTATTTGTGTACCAAAAGACACTGTCACATTTGTATTACTGAGGATAAAGAAACCAAATTGAAACCCATTTGTTATATTAAGAACCAGAAAAGCATTTCTTGCATAAGACCATAAACCTACGGTGTTACTGAGAATCAGAACGCTCTGTGTATCTAGTCACAAGCCTCTTTTGTGTTAATGCGAGTCAGAAACCTCCGTTCTGTTACTAAGGATCACAAACTGTGTGTTACTGGGAAATCATACACTTAGTGATGTTGCCAAGGATCAGATTCCTACTTTGCATTACCAAAGATCAGGAACTTTCTCTGCATTAATGAGGATCATAAAACTAGTTTGTGCTACAGGGGATTACGAACCCCCTTTGGATTTCTGTGGATCGGAAACCACCCTTGCGTTACCAAAGATCATAAACCTACTATGCATTATCAAGTATCACAAATGACCTTTGCATTACTGAAGGTCCAGAAACCTCCCTTGTAATATTAAGGAATAAGAAACCTCTCAATGCAAGAATCGCAAACCTAGTTTGGGCTGCTGCAAATGACATACCTTTTATTTATGAAGGATGACAAATCTCCTTTGTATTATTAGGGATAGAAAACCTCTCTCTGTCTCTGTCATTACCAGGAATCATAAACCCAGTTTGTGCTATCAAGGCTCCCACATCTAATTTTTTAAGGAACAACAATTTTCTTCGCATTACCTAAACATCCTTACTGTCTAGTCACTTACTTCTTCCTCATTCAGACTATATGCATCAAACTTATATCAGTTTTGTACTTTCTGTTAACCGGATTGAGGCAAAGCTAGGGAAATAAAAAAACATCAAAACAACATTCTAAGAAACAATACTCTTATTTAAATACTACAAATGCATGTATCAAAAAAAAAAAAAAAATTCAACAGCATGGAACTAGAAAAATAATCTTTCTGTATAATAAAATGTGAACTGCTGTCAACTTGTCTGCTCACAAAAATTAGGTTTCAAAAAAGGGTGACAAATTTCCTAATACTGTTCACTTTTACTAAGAACACTAGTTCCTCAACCATGGTTGTAAAAAACTCAAGCAGCCAGATTTTAAACTTTAATCTAAAAAAAAAAATGTATTAATGTCCGAGTTTTCTTGTCCATGTCTACATATGGTAAGCCTCGTACCACATGGCTCCTGATTCTTTTAAAGACCTGTAAATAAAATACAGAAAGGAGAATGTCAGAGTTTGCAGAAACAAATGTGGTCGAGGATGGGAGTGGGGGGGGGGCCCCTAAGGCAATATTATATAATAAGACACTGCCAAAATATAGGTAACAGTTATCATCATCATCAATATCCACTTCTGCCGTTGGGGGCTGTGGGGAATAGTTTGCGATCCACTACTTGATGGACAGCACTGGCTAATGAGTTGATGCAGAAGATCTTCAATGTCATCAATCCATATTCTCCTAGGGTGGCCTCTTGCTTTCACTTCAGATCCTTTCATGTGTAGCACCTGTCTTGATAGTTGTTCTGCCTGCTGTTTGCTTACTAAATGACCAAACCATCTCATCTTCTGCTTCTCAACGAATTTGCTGCATGGTGTTCTTCCAGTCTGTCTGATAATATCATTCCTAACTTTGTCTGGGATGGTTAAATGGGCGGCTTTTCTTAGAAAACTGATTTCACAGATGTCGTTTTAACATAGCCTTTGATAATGTCACAGTCTGGATTTGCTGCACTAGTCACAGTATTAGTATTAAGATGTCTTAGTAACAGTGTCAGCTGGTATATAAGTGCACTGGCTCTTATTAAGTAACAGTACTAAGAAGAAGAAAAAGAAAGAAAAACAAGAACGGTACAAGACATTGTAAACATAAAAGTAACAGAGCTGAAAAAGCAACTAAAATGGAACATCATCTTCTTGTTCCCAATGTTCCCAGGTAGTAAACTCCAGTGGAAAGTTCTGGGTGTTCGTCCACTTCTGGTCTTCAGTCTTGTTCTAGAACTTGAGTTTTGTGTGCATGATCATTTTAGAGATCTGGCTTATTTGTATGCAGACTGTTGGTTCCTCATCTCTCAGCCATGCTTGCTAGGGGGTCAGCGTCTGTGGCATAGATGTTTTAAACACACTTCGTATTGGCTGGGTGCTGGGTTCGATTCCAGCTGCAAGAGATTTGGTGGCAGATATGACTTGCATTGGTTTTGACAGTGGTATCGGGAGCAGATCGTTTATAAAGCAATGGCAAACAACTGAATGTAAATTTGTTTATGAGTCAACAACGGAATTTTTTTTAAAATACAATTTCGAAAAGATAAAACCCCGTTACTTCTCCCCTGCATCTGTGCTGGCTGATCACTCCACCCTGCCTGCCTGCCCCCCCCCCCCCCCCCCCACAATGTAATGTTTAAAAAAAATTTCAATTCATGACCTTGGTAAATTTGCCTTTTTTTTAAATGGGATTTTTCTGTGTGTGTTCTCCAGGACAATTTTTTGGGAAAAAAGGAACAATCTGACCTATTTCAGATTAAATTGGGAGAAAAAAAAACAGAAACAAATAATTCATAACCTTTTTAAAAAGAATACAATTTATGTAAACAAAACAGACAGTTCAACAAATATTACCCAACGATATCTCTCATAGCTTGAAACAAAGTCTTGCACTGGTAGTCCAGTCCATGTTTTTTACACAAGGACTTGACCAAATGTGTTGTTTTGTGCAGGTTATTCCTGGGCATTGTGGGGAATAAGCTGGTGGAGAGAAACGTACAGTTGGTAAGCTCAGACAAAATGTAATAACATACATTATACATATATTATTAGAAATATACAGCAATTTATGTGGAAAGAAACTAATAATATATGGTTATTTATTATGAGAAAAGTATAATTGTTTGTCAGTTGAGGGGAAAAAGGGGGGGGGGGGGGGGGGGGGGTTAATCTGTGAGCATAAAGTTAAATAATAATAAAATATGAACAACAAATTGCCTGGAAAATGTGCATAATACAGAAAAAATTGAACATAAATGAAGCGAAAAAATAAATCCCAACTGAAATGCAAAGTCAACTTCACAGAAGAGCAGAGTAGTAGACTTGTTTCTTCTTTTCTTTTTTGTTAAGTTCACCACAATCATGACTTTTTGTCTGCGTAGAGTTGATTTTGTATTACAATTAGATGGGTCTGCTGTGAAATATGTTACAGCTCAAAGGTATGTGCTGCAGAATCAGCAGTTCAACAAATGATTCATAGCAATCCCAAAGCAGGTGATGGGAATTATCTCTAAAGATGGCTCTGTGTTAAAGACAGACAAAAGTATGGGGGTTCATAAAAATAGTGAATGGAAGTCATTTAGTACAACAAACCCTGGCATATGACATCATGTCTAGTTTCAGAGTGGAGGTGGAGGCAGTCACTGCTGCCCCTACACACGCGCCATAACTGTAAATGACTCAAGAGCATGTTGAGAAAGGTGGAGACAGGTATGCTCCATGCACTGTGGCAAACATCGCTTAAGAGGTCCAGGTTAGTTAGCGTCCTTTGGATATTTTCTCCAGGTTATGCCAGTGTGTTGGGAAATGAACAGGCAGATAGACTGGGCATTCTGCACCACTTGGAGAACGGATAAATGACAAGCTAGATGTTGTGAGGGCCTTTGGGGATCGAGTAAACAGTGCAGAGGCACTGACAGATCATTATGGTCTGAGAAGAATGGTGCTGTGAGGAGTTACCAGGGGGTCTGGCCGACGCTAAACACCCAATGATTAGGTGAGATGGATATACAATTAGACAGTCACTGGTGTCCCTTGCTGCTGAAGTTAGGGACGGAGCGCTAATAGGAGTGTCCCAAATGCTGGGATGACGATTCTTTTTTGATTATTCAACATTTTCAACTCAAAGAATAGGTAGTGAAGAAACTGCCACACTTACTGATGTTCTATTTGGAAATTAAGGTGCCCTGAGAACCAGTCATTGAAGAGGGACTGTTCCACGTTGCATGTGGCCTTTAGCTGGGCAGTCACCCAGTCTTCATTCTGATCGTAGTTCACATCCATGGGAATGTGGCTCATCTGTGTGGTCCATACAAACCAGTGAGACTCCAAGAACCTGCAATTGGAATAGACAACAATATATATAAAGTTGTGGACGTATGACCTCCATTTGAAGACTTGGACATAGCAACAATGTTTGAAGATTTAAACATATTTGTAGACTTAGACATGGCCATATTTGAAGATTTAGACATAACATTTGTAGACTTAGACACTGCCATATTTGAAGATTTAGACATAATATTTGTAGACTTAAACAATACCATATTTGAAGATTTAGACATAATAATTGTATACTAAGTGTGATGATGTGTTTTATATGGTGGCTCACGTTTAAAATAAACTGAGTAGAAAATCCAGTAAATGGCCGCACGAGATACTTGAGGCTGGAAAAGTAGGTGAGACAAAGCTGGTGGTCAGACGGGAACCAGAGTTTGAAGAAGACAGTTGTGATGTACAGATCTGTAAAACGGATGCACATGCAAAACAGGTCCTGAAACAAAGCCGAAGTCTAGGAATGGATGAACAACCACAGTTGGTGAATGCAAACAACAACAATGTCATTGTTTATAGTGTCTTGTTCCTAGTCTGAACAATTTTAGTCTGATAATTTCTGCCCACTCTGTTTATAACGTCAGGATGTCATGGGATGGCAGTATGTGCGTTCGGTATGTACAAAATAAAATCATGACAATTGTAGCAGTGAAATAGAAAAGAAAAGAGTTACCGAAAATACACCGAACTAGCCAGTGACGCAAGGTTACTGGACATAGCTTGACTGGAGGGGGGGGGGGGGGTGTGTGTGTGTGTGTGTGTGTGTGTGTGTGTCTTGTGGGACAAGGACACATGATTCAGAGGTTACTGGACAGATGGTTTTGTACATTCGCAGTGGACAGTTGTGTCGACAGTTAGTTGTGACTTTGAGTAATACCTCATAGACTTAGTAGTTTTCATAAGTTTCCTTGTCATAGAGACTAGAGTAAAATTATATCTGTATTTCAATTCAATTTACAGTGTTTATCCTGTCAAGGCTGTTCTCACCGATAACCCATTTGAATGTATCTGTACAGTTTAGAGAGATCCCTGACACATGCTTTGACCAGTTAGTTTTGCTGTCTTCCCTCCAGTATGACAGTAAAATACCAACTTGGGAGAAATAAATGCATTCACATTTGGACAGATGGCACAACTTACCTCACCCACAAATAAAACAGTAATGACCCACCAACTCCCAGAAAAGGGTAGAACATGGCAACATAACGCACAAAGAAGGTAAACATCCAAAACATCTCCTGCAATGAAGAGAGGCAACAAATTATTTGGTGAATTTATTTTTTTGTTAAACATAATCATCATGCTGAGTTGAGCTGAGATCTAATATCTCAGCACCTGGGACATTTCCATAAGAACCCTATCCCAATCTTCAGCAGCTGACACATTACAAATTTGAGAGCCCCAACATCAACTGTCCATCTCATTTCCCCAGTGTTAAGTGTCAACCAAATCCCCAGGTCCCCCATTGCTGCACTATTCTCTCCAGACCGTGAAGGTATATTTGAGCTTTCACACTTACTCGCTTCCAAAGAGCCATGACCACATATAGTTTGTCGGGCATCAATTTATCACCAAATGATGCAGAACCAGTCAAATCAGTCTGCCCGTTCATCTTCCATTCAAATCTTTTGCCTACATAGTTTTTGTCTCTGTTATCTGTCATTCTCCCTATATGCCCCCAACCACTGTAGTCTATTAGTTCCCACAATGCCAGCAGCTAGCTGTGAATGGTAATTAAAATTTGAATTCTACTGTTGCTTCTTGCTCCTTTCTCCCCTGTCCGTTGGCACAAGAACGGAGCATTTAGAAGGTGACCTGTCTGCAGCCAAGTTGGAACCTCGGCTAATGACATCCAGGCAATCACTCTGATTGCTCAAGGTATTCACACAAGATTGATCTTATAAACCAGGCAATCACTCTGATTGCTCAAGGTATTCACACAAGATTGATCTTATAAACCAGGCAATCACTCTGATTGCTCAAGGTATTCACACAAGATTGATCTCATAAACCAGGCAATCACTCTGATTGCTCAAGGTATTCACACAAGATTGATCTCATAAACCAGGCAATCACTCTGATTGCTCAAGGTATTCACACAAGATTGATCTCATAGACCAGGCAATCACTCTGATTGCTCAAGGTATTCACACAAGATTGATCTCATAAACCAGGCAATCACTCTGATTGCTCAAGGTATTCACACAAGATTGATCTTATAAACCAGGCAATCACTCTGATTGCTCAAGGTATTCACACAAGATTGATCTTATAAACCAGGCAATCACTCTGATTGCTCAAGGTATTCACACAAGATTGATCTCATAAACCAGGCAATCACTCTGATTGCTCAAGGTATTCACACAAGATTGATCTTATAAACCAGGCAATCACTCTGATTGCTCAAGGTATTCACACAAGATTGATCTTATAAACCAGGCAATCACTCTGATTGCTCAAGGTATTCACAAGATTTATCTCAGAAACCAATTTAAAGCCATCTCAGAAACCAATTTAAAGCCAACCAAGTTTTTGGCCAAATGGCACACATTTTGAAATGCAAGTATGTGAATATGAACACTAAAAGAACAGGTTCAACATAATATTCTTCCAAATGCTACGCTATCAATGTCAAACTTGGACAATGTCTTCAGAAAACACAAGGAAAATAGTCACGACAGAAATGAAATGTTTACGTACTATGCTAGGTGTAACAAGGAAAGATCATCTTAGCAATGATCATTTAAGGAGGAGAGTCGGCGGCACAGAACCAATACTGAACTTTACAACAAATCAAATAGTTAGGCCATGTAACAAGACTGGCATCAGACAGAGCACCACAGAGAGCAATGTTATTCAGATACAGTAGTAATAAAACCAGAACTCGATCATGCAGAAGATGGACCGCAGAAATATCAGAGAGACTGAAAAGTACTTTATGCGAAGCAAAGAGGAGGGGCCGCTAAAGAGATCTCTTCCTGCCCTGACACTCCGGGGCATTCCAGGAGCAGAGGAAAGAAGAAGAGGATCTCAGAAACCAAATTAGTGCTGTTTCCAAGCTCTTCCTATAATTTGTTCACCTTATTTAAAGACTGACCATCATACATTAGAACAAATTCAATCCAACATTTTAGTATTTTCTTTCTCACACTGACTAAAAGTAACTCTACGTAAGATTTTTTTTCATTGTCTTCTCACACTGTCTTCATTTCTCCATCCATAAATTCTGCCAGTTGACATAAATTAGGCTCTAATCCAACTGTAAATTAGGTTCTTTCGTAATATCCTACCCAAGATGACGACACAGGACAGCCCAACATTTTAGAGGGTGGTAAGACTAGATAATGCTCTTAAAAAAGTAACGTTCCCTTTTCAGACCTTTAAGGTGCATAGGGTATATGGGAATAGTACCCATATTTGTACAGACCAATCGGAACTAGGTAGTTAAAGTGGTCAGCATTATGCCGGACATCTTTACTTCCCTGGACATTCATCATGGTACCCATTTTAGGCTGGGTCGACCTGTGACGCCCCATACCATGATAAACATCCACGCAGCCAGCAGTAGGTTTCGATCGCAGTACGTTGGAATTACAAGTCGGACTCGCAATGCCTAAGCCACGGACGCCACTAATGCTTTTAACGACCCCAAAACCTCTAGAACTGGTCCTAACTCCAACCCACCTGCGTCCCACGAGAGAGTGCATCCTAGGTCCCACGACTGCATGCAGCCTATCTACCACCCCTGAAATTTTAGACTGTCCCATGGATTTCCTGTTTGGGGTAGGATATTAAAAAATAACCATAAATTTAAAAATTTCAAAAAAAAAACTAATCCTTATAATTCACAATTTAAAAAAATAATCCCAATAATTCAAATTTTTAAAAAAAATCCCTTTTCAAAAAAATTTGATCATAAAGTGGCTATTATAAAATGTAGTCCGGGATCACTTAAATAATATAAAATGGGATCAGTGGTTATTACGTTATCAAATTGGATTAGGGGTTATTTTCTCAAATGGGGTCACTGGTTATTTTATTGTAAAATGGGGTTCAGTGTTATTTTATTATAAAATGGGATCAGTGGTTATTTTATATTTTTTTTTAAATGGGATCAAAAAGTAACTTCCCTATTATAAAACAGTTATTTCACCAATATATAATAAGGTTATTAATTTATAGCTTTTATCAGGCAGGATCCCTGCTTGACTTTTAAAGAAGTAAGCAAGTAGTAGAAAATAATTCTTATTTTTAGTGTTCATCAGCTGAAAACATTTCTAGACTTTGATCTTGTTCCAGAACGTTAGTTTTGTGTGCATAAGCATTTTACAGACTTGCCTTTTTTTTTTTGTATGCACCCTGACTTAGACGGAAACTTCACAAATTAGTCGCCTGGTATGACATGCTTGTCAGGAAGGGCTATTTTCCCTCCTCCACCCACAAGAGGAAGGAAGCAATTCAAAACTACTTTATAAATATTTAAAAACACACACACAAATTTCAACTTACCCCATACTTCTTCCTACTCCACAGAAAATAAGGTACCTCATAATTAAAGTACAGAGGTAGCAACAGCGGAGGCATAACTGAAATAAGAAGAGTTAGGGAGATCATTAGTAATTGCATGATTTTATCATCATTTATCCACCTACATCCACCTATTTTTCTTCATCATCTTCGTCTCTGTTTGTCAAAGTTTCTTTGTTTAGGTGAGCTGAATAAAGAATTGAATCCATGGCACTCAGGACATTCTTACATGTGCTCAGTCTTCTTCAGCAGCCAGAGCAGAATTCTGATTCCAATGACACCAGCAGGCAGGTCTGATTGTTTGTATATCTTGTCCTTCACCAGAATGTTGTTAAGTATCAGCCAGATCCACTGGTCACTTCCCACCGCACCATTCTCTTCAGACAGAGACCATTTCCATTATGCCTCCACACTATTCATTCACTTCCAAAGGGCCCTGACAACATCTAGCTTCAGTTAACCCCCCTGAGTGGTGCAAAACCAGCCATTCTTCAACCTGTTTATTTCCCAATACACCTGCATGACGAGAAATTAACCAAATGATGCTAACTACTCTGGAGCGAAGCCTGCCACTCTACATATCTGTCTCCACCTTTCTAAGCCTGCTTCGTGAATCTGTCACAACCACATCTGTCTGCAGCAGGTCCTCAAACCAGTGGAAGGAAGGCTACAGTAAATGTCTCCACCATCATTCTCAAACTAGATGTTGTATGATATGCAAAGATTTGTGGGACTAAGCATCAACTATTTGTATCTGCTATAAATTCCAGTCCACTTCTACCTACCTCTCAACACACTCATCTACTTAGACAATCACATCAACTGGGCATAATTATGATGAATTAGTCTGTTTACTTGTTTCTGACATTTATAATACTCAAAAGACATGAAGAAAACAATTTAGGTCATACAAACATGAATAAAACATGTCTACGTAGAATTATCAAAATTTTCTGGCAAGATACAATCTCAAACACTATACTTCAAGCCACAAACCAAGAAACTTTAGACAGTATGATTACCAAGAGAAGATGGAAATGGCTTGGCCACGTTATGAGAATGACTTCTGATATACCTGCCAATACAGCTCTCACATGGACACCAGAGAGAAAGAGAAAACAGGGGCGCCCAAAAACAACATGGAGACGAACGATGGAAAGTGACCTGAGTGCTGCATCTTTGACATGGAAAACTGCACTGAAGATTGCACAGAACAGAAAAGCATGGAAAGTCCTCTCTGAAGCCTCATGTGCCACTAGGCATAACGAGGACTGATAAAACATGAATAAAATGCCAAAGGGTTCACTGAAGGACACAACACTGAAGAACAAAATTAAATGAATAGGCCCCTGGTAACATTATCAAATCCACATACATAGGTCCATCAAATGATCGCCATAGTAAATACAGAAAAATGAGAACAAGTTAAACGTTTCTCCTATCTCTCACCAAAAAAAAAGAACAGGAATGGTCAAAAATATTTTCAACGGCATGTAAAGACTGCTGGTGTACACAGAGAAATGAACTGCACACTAAATATTAGAACTGTGAAACGTTATGTATACTCAACCCTGCCGTAGGGTGCAGAAACTTGGACAATAAACAGGCAACTAGTAAACAGCAATAAGTTTCTGGAGATGTGGATAAACAGAAGAGTAGACTCTGTTTCATTGGGGAACAAAACAATTTAACAAATACCGAGCTTCTGTGAGACTGGAATGAAAAGAGAGGCAGTGAAGGAAAAAATAGAAGTGGCAACAAATGTTTCTGACATAATAAAGACATAACACTCTTATAAAACATTATGCTGGAGGGTAGACAGCGATACAAGTGAGAAGACAATATCAAGAGATGGAAGGACAAAAGTCTGACAGTATACATCCAGGGCAAAAGACAGTGAGATGGGGATGCAGTAATGTCAACCTTCATTGTGGAGATGGCTCCTCCTCGAAACAAGCATAAGACAGATAACAGAAATTAAATTACCAGGAAACACTGTAACCAGCCGAGATTCTGAGATTAATAAAATACTTACTCAGGAACCAATAGTGATGTTGAAACTCATACGGCATGAATCCCTTCTTCTTTTTTCCCCACTGAAATAATAGCATGTTTGATAAAAAATTTTTTTATTTATTTACTGTTGGCATTTCTAAAACAAGTGCAATTAAGAAAAAGCTTGTCATGGACTGGATTTTCAAGAAAGACATACGAAATATTGTATACACATTTGGCTCTTTCGCTCTTAATGTTTACATATAGTATATGTATTAGGAAGTCCCAATTCAAGAAACTATAATGGCTGTACCCAGGGGGACACTCCGGCGTGAAAGGAAATAAAAGAGTCGACAGACTGGCTGCCTGTGGTGGTTGATGGAGGATGGAACTGGGGCAGACATATTGAATAGGCTGCATTCTAGAGAAACTGAGACAAAGGAGTCAGTCACAATGAACCACCTGTTAAAAATGGGTATTGAATGAGGACAAGTATGCAGAAACCAGCTGCGAGACAATGAAAGAAGATATGTCAATCATCTACCACTAGGTACGTTCAGCACTGAGACAGATGGCCGCTGCATTTTCAGGATGCAGCATGAATGAGTCCGATCAATGTGCTTAGGTTACTCACAGGTACTTATTTCGCGCTTGACTTATGTATAAAAATTTTTACATTTAAAACTATCATACTTAAACTTACGTTGTACACCCATTAAAGTGGACTGTGGGTCCGTGACAGTGGCTAGCAAAACCAACTGAAGTTGTTCATATTGTCACTTCCAGCTCATACACTTTACAAAAACCATCAGTTTGTAATTGTAATCTAAACTTAAATTCAGAATTTTAACTGTCAATTGCTACTTTTCATGGAATACATAGTCCATGAATATCAAATGTCATGTTGAAATTGGAAGTGGCACCGCAATAATACAGTAAAATTTATCCCTAGCTGCAAATGATGAACCATATATATTTTCCGTTTAAATAAAATGGTGTGTCCAACAAACTAACTTTATTCTTAGTTGTTAATTGGGCATACAGACCTAAATGACATTCTATCTTTCTGACTTCACTCTTTTCAGACATTATTTCATTCATACCTCATTTCTTTAATACATCATTTCAGTCATACAACATTTATTTCAAACATTATTTCATTCATACACCCAAAGGAAAGGTCACCCAAATTATTGCATACCTAAAAATTAAAAAAATAGAGAAATGGGTACCATAAACAGAGTTACAGTTTGTTCAGTAGCTGATATTTTAATCAGCTGATGTAGCCAAGACCCAAACTAGTCCTTCTGTAGTCCCCTCACCGGCTGATGTAGCTAAGACCCAAACTAGTCCTTCTATAGTCGGCTCACCGGCTGATGTAGCCAAGACCAAAACTAGTCCTATAGTCGGCTCACCAGCTGATGTAGCCAAGACCCAAACTAGTCCTTCTATAGTCGGCTCACCGGCTGATGTAGCCAAGACCCAAACTAGTCCTTCTGTAGTCCCCTCACCGGCTGATGTAGCTAAGACCCAAACTAGTCCTTCTATAGTCGGCTCACCGGCTGATGTAGCCAAGACCCAAACTAGTCCTTCTATAGTCCCCTCACTGGCTGATGTAGCCAAGACCCAAACTAGTCCTTCTATAGTCCCCTCACCGGCTGATGTAGCCAAGACCCAAACTAGTCCTATAGTTCCCTCTATATGAATTACTTTGCAGGACAGAGTATAACTATCCCTTGCGTATCAAATATTAAATGTTGAATTAAGAATCGACATCACAGCACTCGATACACTCCCATAAGCGCTCTGTTCCCATCTTCAGCAGCAAGCAAAGAGTTAAAATTCCGATAGTACCAGTAACTGTCTAATTGTATATCCATCTTGCCTTCCCCCTGAGTGTCGAGCATCGGCCAGATCCCCTTGTAACTCCTAGCAGTGCCATTCGTAGAGATCTGTCTATTCCCCAGCACTGTTCACTCGCTCCCAAAGGGCCCTCACAACATACCATTAGGGCATCAGTAATATATGGACAATTATTTATATATGACTACAAAAGGCAAGATAAGCTTTACCATAAATAAGTAAAGGACCCTTTTGATGCTAGTGGTGCAGTGGACATGTAGATATATAATTTACAGACAACTAGGCATTTTTGGGGGGAAGTGGGTAGCATCATGGCGGCCGCCTTTAGTTCACAGGACATTGCCTGGTACCCATTTTAGACATTTGAGCCTGCCTGTCTGGGTTTCAGAGCCCCATTGTGAGGAAATCAAGAACAGACCCACTGCCTCCCTAGCAAGCTTGTCGTAACAGTAGACTAACTGGGGGAGGGTTTCCTTTAAAGTCGGAGCGCATCTGCCTGAGAGGCCAGAAAAACCAACAGTCTGCACACAAATAAGCCAGATCTGACAAACTGAGGTGCATACAACACTTAGGTTCTGGAACAAAAAGTCCAGAGGTTCTACTTGAGTTTACAGCCGAAGAAAGCGAAGAAGACTTGGGAGAGAAGGTCACTTTTGAAGGAAAATATCTGCCCCTGCATGGATGTAAACCATAGACCTTAGGGTCGACCTGCGGGTATTGAATCACTACACTACTGCGCGGCCCTTCCAAACATAAGGTCCCTTCCAAAAGTAAGGTATCATTAAAACGGGTAACTACATGACAGTTCAGCAATAAAACAAAGGCTTATCTACTCATATTCAGTACACTAGCCCCTGAAGCTGTAACGATAACTGCATTGATAACCAGCCCAAGAGTTGTGATATCTCAATGAGGTCTCACTATCTGTGCTACATTTTGAAACTGATAACAGGCAGGCTTCAACTGTTAACCTCTCCCCAGATGTGGGTCAGATAAGTACGCCTGTAATCTTGAATGGTCTCACGTCTGCTTTGGTTTCGGCAGTGAAATCAAGAAAGCCGACGGTCCAAAAAGCCATAGCAAACTACTGGACGTAAATTTGCCTAGAAAAACCACACAACAGCCAGGGCTGTTGGGTTGGTTCTGCAACGTCCTGTAAAGGATATGCAACTAACCCTTAAGTGTGTGCGTATATAAATAAATCTCTCTCTCTGTGTGTGTGTGTGTGAGAGAGAGAGTATGTGTGTGTGAGTGCACACACGATCAAAGACTGATAAACACAAGTAACCTCATTTGCCAGGTGCACAACTCAGATAATAACTGGTGGAGTTGACGGCAATAAACCCTTGAAGAAGAAGAAGAAATAACTAATGGAGAACCTTTATGAGTGTATCCTTACATTATTATACTTACAGCTTTGCTGCAACATCACATCACATCACCATCAGATAGCATGTCCCGTGCAATATCACTCTAATCATGATCCACCAATAAGGCCCATCCTTTGCCTTTCTTTTCTTCCTGATCCTTCTTTCCTCCTCCTTTGTAAGTTATTCTATTCTTCTTTACTCCTCCTGTACTCTTTCTACTAATCTCATAATATTAGAGCAAGGCTAGAGTCTTAATCAGCTCACACAATGAAATCCTATTTTTGCCATCTGCTTCATCTTCATGTGCTACCAGTGATTTGTATCATGAGCTGTATGTTCAGAATATAACAGGTGGATGGGTCCCACAAAACTGGCGGTATGTTTTATGCAGTAAAGCTTGTTGAACACCTGTTGGTTTGTTGTGTCTGCTGCTTCCATTAATGTTGAACTGCAGTTCTAGTGATAGACGGTTGGTGTTTGCACCTCTGGTGGCTGCCTTTTGCATGTAATGAAGGTGCGAGCTGTGGACGGTGGTCCGTTTAACTTTAAATGGGACAGTGATAGGAAATCTGTGTATCAATTTCTACCCTTGCCTTTAACCCCCCCCCCACCCCCCTATGTTTTTCGTTATTAAATAAGTGTCGTCTTTTAATATGGCCAAAATAAACCACTTATCTCCTTTCTATTTCTTTTAACAACTCTCTATTTTTTTTATTACTAGTCTCTCTATCTTAAATTATGCACCTGTCTCTAATTCTCTGTGTTCTTAACCTTAACCAGTTTCCCCAAGTTTGTTGAATGTTCACATTAAGCGTATCTTAAACTGTTAACATGTTAACCCCTTTTTTTCACTGCTAATTTCTAAATTACTGTGTTCAACAGTTGTAAACTTCAGGGAAAAGTTATGGTTGTTAGTCTTCACCTGGACTCCAGTCTTGTTCCTGAACTTCAGTTTTGCATGCACATCCATTTAACAGAGCGGGCTTATTTGTATGCAGACTGTTGGTTCCTCATCTCTCAGGCAGATGCACTTCAACTTCGAAGGAAAATGCATTCAGTATCTAAAACAAGAGGCTTAAAAGAGTACTTACTTCTTTAGGAAGATTATTTCCGAGAAGAAAAAACATCTCCAGTCGAATGTCTGGATCCTTCCGCAACATGTTCGGCTTGGCATGATGGAGATAGTGTCGATGGTTCCACCATGAGGAAGATACACCCTGGAGGTTTTAAAGGATTTGGAAAAACCAGTAAAGTTTTTTATATAATAGAACAGTTCACTGTACACTCAGGTAGTTCCTAAGAGCTGAAGTCTCTTCAGGTTGACCCAGGGCAAAACTGGTAATGTCCTGTGAAGTAAAGGCAGTCTTCAACAACTACCTAAGAGGTCCTGGAACCATCAAGGGGATATGTTTATGAAAATTGAACATTTTCTTTATACATACACGCTCATTTCCTTTTATGTACATATGTATGGGAATTCTTTGCTGATGGCACCACACCGTCTCGATAGCAACAAGTCAGGAAAAAAAATACACTGACAGATATGGTGTTGGTAGAAAGTGATAAAATGAGCCTCATTTTGAATGAATGGAAGATGCAAGTAATGGAAATTTCAAAGAAGAGTGCCTACATGTATAATAAAAGTCAAAGGAATTGTTTCAGGACAGTAGAGAAATGTAAGCATCTAGGCACATGGATAACAATCTGGTGGAAGATGTTCACAGAGATGAAGAACAAAACATCTCTACAATACTGCCAAGGTTTGTGTTATGGAGAGGGAAGACTCCCTGACCGTTTAATATCACCATTATGGGCTATGACTGCCAAGTCTCCTTACAGCACAGTGCAACACGGTCAGCTGGAAACATGGAAAGGTATTTAAAAAAAACACTACAAAAGTCCTTCCGGGTAGAAAGTGTTGAAGACGAGGTCAACTGGTTCTGAAAAAGTTAATTAAAGTTTATACCATTTCTATTTTTACTTTTAAGTTAACTGAAAAAATCAAAGTACAAAACTAAACTTACTGACATAGAGTGGGAAGTTGCTATCATCTTCATGACACAACCACGTACAAACTTAATGTATTCACAGTTGATGCATATTTAATTAAGGTATGCTGTTCACTAATTAGTTTAAAAGAAAATTTTAATTGCATTTAAGTTATATTTCAGGCAAGGGCGAGTTTAATCCGCATTTATCAGATTACGCAAATGCCCAATGTGCAGTGATGTTGATTGTGACAACAGAACCACTACTTATGCAGAGTTTACTTTTTCAGGTAATTAAAGCATTATTTTTTACCTAAAGTACAGAGATGGATGAATAATCAGAACTTTCTGCTCGAGTTACAGCTGGTGAGTATGAAGATTTTTTTGTACTGTAACTTACTTTTATCATTGCCTAACCTATGCATTGCTAACAGTCATGAAAGTTTCAAACTGATCACATGCTTTTGCACAGTACAGGACTGCTTATTTTAATTATCACAGCTTCTGCCATTTTTAGCAAGAGTCTAGCACTATATTCCTGAAGCTAACTAACCAAGGATGTAGATCCTTCACTTTGTTGTTTAATGCATGGTTTAAAAAATATCATCAAACTGACAAACCTTAAAGAAATTCAACAAGAATATATGAATCCAGTGATTGACTTTTGTTGAATTAAACACGGAGAGGTGTCCATAATCGTGCTGCGCCCATCCTGCCTGTGCCTGCAAAATAAACGACCAATTATAATTATCCAGCCCTGGCAGCTGATTAATTTACCATGAATCAAAACATATTTTAAATTAATACCATTAAGTATAAACATACCTCTTTTAACAAAGTGAAAACGTGGAATGTGCAATGGTATGGTTAAGTTAGGTGTGTATCCTTTACAGGACATTGCAGAACCAACCCCAACAGCCCCTGGCTGTTGTGTGGTTTTTCTAGGCAAATTTACGACCAGTAGTTTGCCACTGCTTTCTGGACAGTCGGCTTCTTTGATACCAATACCGAAACCAACGCAAGGCGCATAAACCGCAGCTGGGATCGAACCCGGTATCTTGGCATTACGAAGCGTTTGCATCGACTTAGCCACAGAGCCGACTGCAATGGTATGGGGACACACAGTATCTGCTGGCTTCTGCGAAATGTTGCTAGTCCTCTTCAGAGGGGAAAAGTAGAAGAGGCAGACCAAGACCTGGATATAGAACCTGGCTGACAGGACAGGCCTCAAATATGCAAACATCAAGTACGCTGCATCTGACCAACAGAGAGGTAGAGGAAGTTGATCAGACAAGTGGCTGATGACCCAAAGTGCACTGGGTTGTGGGACTAAGATAATGTAATGATGTGCATTTACTGTGTTTCCATAGGGGGGGGGGGGGGGGGGGGGGGGGGGGGGGGGGGGGGGGCTACCCCCAAAAAATCCCTAGCACACTTTTTCAGGATGTATTTAATATAAGGCCTGCCCTAAAAATACGCCACAATTCAAATCTTCAGCTAGAATTAAGGAAAGCTTGATTGTTGGACATGAGAAACTGGGAGCAATGGTTCTACAGGAAACTGAGTCTCAAGGAATTCAGGCCATAATTCAGAATCTGGAGTTATGTTGATATGAACAAATGCAGAGTGTTTCATCTGAACAAACAAAAGTTGGAGTTATGTTGATATGAACAAATGCAGAGTGTTTCATCTGAACAAACAAAAGTTGGAGTTATGTTGATATGAACAAATGCAGAGTGTTTCATCTGAACAAACAAAAGTTGGAGGTATGTTGATATGAACAAATGCAGATTGTTTCATCTGAACAAACAAAAGTTGGAGTTATGTTGATATGAACAAATGCTGAGTGCTTCATCTGAACAAACAAAAGTTGGAGTTATGTTGATATGAACAAATGCAGAGTGTTTCATCTGAACAAACAAAAGTTGGAGTTATGTTGATATGAACAAATGCAGAGTGCTTCATCTGAACAAACAAAAGTTGGAGTTATGTTGATATGAACAAATGCAGAGTGTTTCATCTGAACAAACAAAAGTTGAAGTTATGTTGATATGAACAAATGCAGAGTGTTTCATCTAAACAAACAAAAGTTGGAGTTATGTTGATATGAACAAATGCAGATTGTTTCATCTGAACAAACAAAAGTTGGAGTTATGTTGATATGAACAAATGCAGAGTGCTTCATCTGAACAAACAAAAGTTGGAGTTATGTTGATATGAACAAATGCAGAGTGTTTCATCTGAAAAAACAAAAGTTGGAGTTATGTTGTTATGAACAAATGCAGAGTGCTTCATCTGAACAAACAAAAGTTGGAGTTATGTTGATATGAACAAATGCAGAGTGTTTCATCTGAACAAACAACAAAAGTTGGAGTTATGTTGATATGAAAAAATGCAGAGTGCTTCATCTGAACAAACAAAAGTTGGAGTTATGTTGATATGAACAAATGCAGAGTGTTTCATCTGAAAAAACAAAAGTTGGAGTTATGTTGTTATGAACAAATGCAGAGTGCTTCATCTGAACAAACAAAAGTTGGAGTTATGTTGATATGAACAAATGCAGAGTGCTTCATCTGAACAAACAAAAGTTGGAGTTATGTTGATATGAACAAATGCTGAGTGCTTCATCTGAACAAACAAAAGTTGGAGTTATGTTGATATGAACAAATGCAGAGTGTTTCATCTGAACAAACAAAAGTTGGAGTTATGTTGATATGAACAAATGTAGAGTGTTTCATCTGAACAAACAAAAGTTGGAGTTATGTTGATATGAACAAATGCAGAGTGTTTCATCTGAACAAACAAAAGTTGGAGTTATGTTGATATGAACAAATGCAGAGTGCTTCATCTGAAAAAACAAAAGTAAGACACATCCTAAAAAACAAGCCCTGGTGCATTTGTTTAAGCTAAAAGTAATAAAACACCCTGTCTTATTTTCAGCGAAATTTTGTTGCCTCTGTGTTAGCGGCGCTCAAGAGGAAAACAATGAATAGTAACATTGCAACATAGAACTATGTCCTAAGGGGTAACTAAGGAGGGTTGGCTAGAGAGTGGCTACATCCTAACATAAAACTTCAGCTGCACAATCCAGACAATAATGTACATGTCTACAAATACGGTGCAGATCTGAAAAGAACTCACCGGGGACAGAAGAAATGGTTCTTTTCATATCAGAAATTCCTCTTACCCAAACAAGAGTTTAACCAAGACATACTGTTCTTCACAACACAACTTTACTACATCCAAGATTGCTTAAAGCAGTCTGCACTGTACGCTAGTTGGGGCTTACGTTCCAAAGGGATAGAAGGACAGAAAACATGTTTTTCTGCCAAGATTTCTGTTTATCCACCACTTTTCTTTTTTTTTTATCTTCGCAGGAAAGAGAAAAGGTTCAAGAAGTCAGTCAGTATAATTTCCTTCAGGTAAGATTGAATATTACAGGGGAAATGCCAGACAAAAGGGAAAATAAGAAAAAAGAGAGCATTTTGATTTACATCAAGGTGATCTTCCAACAGACACCAACATAAAAGACATTTGCATAAATAATTCAGGCAAATTATTCCTCTGCATCACGGTCTGCCTGAAAGAAACTAGGTCTCTCGCCAGCTCTCCCGCCTCATGCACTTTCATACTCATGGAGTCACTTATATCTTGTGCCTATCTTCATGTTGGTCGGCCCATGCCCCTCCTTCCTGGTACTATGCCTTCTGCTATAATTTTTCCAATCGGTCGTGGCGCTTGATATGACCAAACTATTTCAGCTTCTAAGACAGGATGCTGTTTATTACCCAATTTTCCTTGATGTTCAGATCTTTCAAGATGTCTTTATTTCTCCTCTTTTTTCGTCCAAGATATTCTAAGAATCTTTCTATAGCATTTCAGCTCAAAAGCCCCTATTCTACAAGGTTTAAATACAGCAGGGGCAGTTTAGAAAAACACCACTTCTGTGGCTTTTTAAGACAATGTAATAAGAGTCACACCATGTAGGAGACTGGGACCTCACCTCTCCACATTTAACAGCAGAGACAGTACAATTTAATTTCTCTTGGTTTAAACTTGCAGTTATATTTTCAGTTTATTTTTTTTTTTATAAGAAAACATTTTGGACAGTGAATACCAAGTCCAATGCTACTATTCACAGCCATACATCTGTAAATTACATTAGTGAATTCAATAAAGGCATAGCCTGCTTTTTGCCCTCCATTAGTGAAAGAAAATGTTCACACCTTTAGCCAGTGCCAGGAATGCAATTCCACCGTTGATTGATGTCTATACATAGTTTTACATAATTCAGCTGGGGACGAACATGTGATCAAAGTTTGACACTAGCTAGGCAGGCCAACTGCAATATTTTTTTTATTACCACACATTTGCCTGCCAAAAGAATGGTCTAGATTCAATAGCCAGAACTAGCAACATTATTTCCAACCAGTACAGGAGATAATACAGGTCTCAACTGCATTACAGAAATCTGAACAAGCGGGACATGAATGATAGTATTGAGATAGATTCATGGGAACAAACTTTCATAAACTATGTTCAGTGAAGGGGGGAAAATCAGGAAGGAATAGGAATTAAAGGAGGGTGGGGGGAGACACAGAAAGGTTGAGAACTGAGTAAAAGGGTAAAGTCGGGAGATGTGAACCAGCATCACTGCACATGGTTATGAACCATAAGTGCTCTGCCACCAGTACGGCCAGCTGATAAGAAACTTTCCGCCTGTGTCTCCGTCGGCACGAAACTCCATAGCTACAGCGACGTTCCTCCATTTACCAGAGTGTTAACCCCAGGAACCTCCCAGTTTCGAACACTAGCTGTGGGCTGCAGCGAGTCGCAGCTGGATTTGAAAGCGAGTCTCCCATCGACTGCGCTATCACGGCCCCGAGAACTAAGTGTCTGAGAAGAAGCATACTAAATACATGTGATGCAACAATCACACAGGCACACAAGGCAGAGACAAACTGTCGTCACTCAAATCGATCCTGAGCCATCCTCTCTATCTCCAGTTTTGTCCTTCGCGTAGCTTTAATTTCAACCTCACAGGTTCGCCTTCAAGTGCCTCTGAGCCTGCCTCTTCCTTACTGTCCTCGTGATGTCCATTGCACTGCCTGTCTCAGTCGTTTCTCTTTCTTCAATCTGAGGATGTGTCCAATCCACCCCCATCTACGTTTTTTTAATGTAAAAACTTACATCTTCTAGGTCTATCATTTGTTGTAATCTAGAATTGCCGATTTTATCTTCTCACATGAACCCCAACAATCTTCTGAGAAGTCTTCCCTCAAGACCTCTTAGCATGCTCTCTATCTTTCTGTTTTCCAAGTTTCTGCTCCGTAAAGGAGAACGGTCCTAACGCATGTTTTGTATATCCTGAGTTTAGTTTTAGTGCTGTAGATGTTTGATCTCCAGACACTCTGCAGTCTGTTGTGATGGCAACAAGTCCTAAAATCCCATGCTCCAACTGTGGAATACTTTTGTTAAAGTGGGCGGGTTTTGCTACAGTTGGCGGGTTTTGCTACAGTTGGCGGGTTTTGCTATTCAAAACCTGCCACCGACACAGACTGTGACTCCCACAGAACAATAAAACATTGTCGTTTGGAAAGACAAGCTAGTCAAGACCTGCCATCGACATGAGCTGTAACTCTCACAGTACAATATAACACTATCCTCTAGAAATATGGAAAGGTACCAATAACAACAGAAGATAACAGAAACAAAAACTGTGTAAATAAAAAGGGCAAATGGGAGTGGCAGGGGCTAAGGTAGGGTTCGTCCATGGGTTTAGTATTCCACTGGCAACCTCTACAAATGCTGCCGCTACTAGTGGTGGTGGTGGTGGTGACGTTGAAAAAAAGAATGAACAACCGAACAAACAAACAATGTTTATTTCCAAAGGATCACAAACTGGGCATGCAGGCGCATCTTATATTCAGCCCTTCCAAACACCTGTCTTTCACACAGCAATTTATTTTCACTATAAAGCATGATATGTTCATATAACAATATACATAACAGATATACATATGCACATATATACCTATGTATGTGCACACATACATACACTCACACATACATACATAAACACATAAGACAGACAGACAGACATAAGCAGAAGAAGAAAAATATAGGCGGGAAAGGATTTGAACAAGAAAAGGATTTGAACAAGGAACCTCTTGCCAAGAAAGCCATCTTATGCAGCATACAAAAAGTTTCAACAGATGGAGAAGGTGATAAAATGTATTATAATGCAAACGTGGTCAAATGAACTGTACCATTGAATTCTGAATGGGTAATTATTCAACAAGCAATAGAGCAAGACGTCTGTCTGTATGCATGAGAAACTTTAAAACGAAGACAAGACTAGAAAATATCTAATGACAACAGAAATGTGGTTTTCAAGGAAAATGCAAAAAAAATAAAATCAGAAAAACACATGAGGCAGAAATTAAATAAAACCAAACTTCACCGTGTGGGTTCCGGGAACCCCTCCCCGGTGGAAAATAAAATAGTAGACCCATTGCCCCCAACAAAGTTGTGTATCCTTTACAGGAGGCTGCAGAAACAGCCCCAGCATTTTCTGCCTGCTGTGGTTTTTCCAGGCAAATTTTAGGTTTAGTAGTTTGCCACTGCTTCCTGAACGGTCAGCACTGGGTACCACTGTCGAAACCAACGTAAGACAAATCGTCCGTAGGTGGGGGGGGGGGGGGGGGGGGTAGAACCTGTCACCCCGGCATTACAAAGGGCATTCGCAACGCCTAAGCCACAGACGCCAACAAGCATGTCTTAAAAGATCATTAATTAGGAGTTTGCTCAAATCAGATGTCTTTAGCTGCAAGATGCCATAAACGCAAACATTGCTCAAATCAGATGTCTTTAGCTGCAAGATGCCATAAACGCAAACATTGCTCAAATCAGATGTCTTTAGCTGCAAGATGCCATAAACGCAAACATTGCTCAAATCAGATGTCTTTAGCTGCAAGATGCCATAAACGCAAACATTGCTCAAATCAGATGTCTTTAGCTGCAAGATGCCATAAACGCAAACATTGCTCAAATCAGATGTCTTTAGCTGCAAGATGCCATAAACCCAAACATTGCTCAAATCAGATGTCTTTAGCTGCAAGATGCCATAAACGCAAACATTGCTCAAATCAGATGTCTTTAGCTGCAAGATGCCATAAACGCAAACATTGCTCAAATCAGATGTCTTTAGCTGCAAGATGCCATAAACGCAAACATTGCTCAAATCAGATGTCTTTAGCTGCAAGATGCCATAAACCCAAACATTGCTCAAATCAGATGTCTTTAGCTGCAAGATGCCATAAACCCAAACATGGGAGCCGCCGTGGAGCTCAGGTCCTGTCAGGCTCCGGACTTTTATTTTTATTTTGTTTTTATTTCGGCACCCAGGTTGGCCCAGTCTTGAGTATCAGGTACAGTCCTTGGAAGTAAAGGCGGCCGGCATGATGATGACCATATCAGCTAACAAGTGCTGTTTGATTTATAAAATATAGGTTTTGCCCTATATACTTAATAATATGCCTGCAGGCGCAGAAAAGGGTCCTTTATTTTATAAACCTTAATAAATTGTGTCAACTGTCTTTAAATGAGATCATAGAAAAAGAGGAAACTGTCAACTGATTACAGAAACTGGCAGTCAGTTGTCAAGATTGTTTGAGGAAATGCTTTGAGTAGAAATATACTTTTAAACATAACCAGATAACTTGATAGGAAATGGGCAAAGAAAAGAAAAAGAGTCACTAATACAAATCATCTCATTAAATGGCTTAATCAGGACAAGAAAAGATTATCTATGGTGGTATACTCCCCAAATGCAGAGTGGCAAGCATCACTTCAAAAGAGCTAGGCAGTTGGCGCCCTTTGAATATTTTCACCAGGTTATGCCGGTGTGTTGGAGAGAAAAAAAAACAGCAGAAAGACTGGCTGGTTCTGCACAACTTGGTGGTGAATCGATGCACGACAAGTAAAATATCGTTAAGTGTCCTCTCGAAGAGAGTAAACAGTATGGAGGCACAAACAGACCATTAGAGCCTAAGAAGAATTGTGCTGCGAGGAGTGACAAGGGGATCTGGCCGGTGCTCAATACTTAAGGGAAAGACAAGCCTGATATACAATCAGACAATCAGCCACTGAAGTATGAACTCTGCGCTTGCTGCTGAAAATGGGCATGCATATGGAAATGTGGCACTTGCTGCTGAAGATAGGCATGCATATGGAAATATCCCTAGTGCTGTGACATCAGTTCTTGATCCAACATTCTCCCCAAAGCCGGTGGCATTAAGTGGAATGTCAGGTCTGGTATATGCCGCCCAACATTCCTCATTACTAAAGAACAAAGAACAGGTAGTACACACTGCAGTGATTAACAGGTGTGAAAACATGAAATAAGGCACAACCGACAAGCGTACTCACCTGTGCCGAAACTAAAAAGACCGATGCTACCAACAAAGTCAGCCAGGCGGTGCCGAAATAGTACACGATCAACCAGCCTATAAACTCCAGTGCAAATATATGCAGCATGATGAAGGTGAAGAAAACAGTGCTGGCTTTAAATAAGCCCATGTCTTCAACTGTTCGACGCAGGTCCCTGAAGTCTTTGATGAGTTCACTCTGTCGAAAAAATTAAATAATACAGGTCTGAACATTTCCTTTCAGCGACACACACAAAAGTGCAGCTTTTTCATGTTAATCACCACATGAATTTCACTCCGAATACTGTCTTTCTCTTTTCCACACTTTACTCTTTCTGCCTTAGG
Organism: Candidula unifasciata; assembly: GCA_905116865.2. NCBI lineage: Eukaryota > Metazoa > Mollusca > Gastropoda > Stylommatophora > Geomitridae > Candidula > Candidula unifasciata. Next base: position 806,072 of record CAJHNH020000202.1, on the reverse strand, counting down.
CAGATGAAACTCTTTCATGACCTCGTGAAAATTCTCAATTTTTTTTTCTAACATATGTATTTAAACTGTTTTACCTTTTTCTCTTAAATTATTTAAAGATAAAAAATCAATAAACAGAGTGAAGCAAGAAATGGAACAACTTCAACAGGACCTAATAATATATGTTGCAGGTGACTTACTTATGCTGTGACCCCCGTGACCTCTATCACTGAGTCTTAACTCTGAGTCCCAAGGAACGCATCACGCGCTCATTTTTTACTACTTGGCGGCCCAAACAGCGCATGACGTGTGACGGTTTTTAATTTACCACTTATCGGTAATTACACGTGAACCGCTCAATTTAAACTTCCTTTCCGGTTCTCAAGTGTGTAGTGTACACACGTGGAGTGCATTCGTTTGGGTCTGGTGAGTTTTTAACACTTTAAATCGATATTTGTGTGGTCTACTACGTTACCAAACAATTGTCTGAAAACAATATGTCCGATCAGTCATCGTCTTCACGACCATCAAAGCGATTTACTGCTGCAGAATCATCAAATTTGATAAAACAGTGGATCAATTAAAGTAATGTGGAGTTGGATAATGAAAGTAGCGACGTGAAATTTCCCCAAACCGTTGACGAGTCAAGTTTTGATGAGGATGTGTGCGTAATTTACCTCTTGCTAAGAGGACAAAACTGACTAATTCTGCCTTGGCAACACAAGAGAAGCACCTCGTAACGCGACACCAGCTAGTCCAAATGTCAGCGCTTCTAGTACTTCTATCCATATCATCTAAAACCATAGATATATATCTATGAACAGATTGACATGTTTACAGTGCCTTTACAGTTTTTTTCTATGTGAGGAATTCAATTGTTTTTAGAAAAGTCACTCTGTTTGTGCCACTGAAGAATATATTTTGACGTGTTATGGTAGTGTTATTAAAATCGCTATGGAACAAAAACTATTGCACATTTTGCTTTAATATTGGCTGTGCATACTTATAAGTGGTGTACCTTCCTTTGTGATGTATTTTGGATATACTATATCAATAATTTTGGGATCAGCTTCTGGGTAAGTGGAAAAAACTTGTTCATAATTTACTCACCTCTCAAACTAAGTCACTGTTTTCTCTACTAAAAACTAACAGTATAATTGTTTGTTGTAGCAGTATGCTAATATTAATCCTTATCCATTTATGTTTATTTTCATGTATGATTTGTGTATGTTGGACATCAGCTGCAGTTGTGTGGTTTGTTTTAAAGTGCAGTGCTGCATTTGTTTAAAGTCAAAATCATATTACCCCCCTTGGGCCCCTGGTGCAAAACCCCCTGGGACTCAAAGAGTTAAGGGAAAATCTTGACAATTTGAACCATTTGGTTTGTTGAAGGAAAACCCACTAAACAGAATACCGGTACCAATTATTGGTAGGGTAAACCTGGCAGCAAAGGTCAATTCTGACAAATTTTGCATCGCTTATGAGGCCTCGTTGTGTGGACCTAAAAAAAATTTTTTAAAGACCCTCTGCCGACTAACAAGCATGTCAACTAATTGGGGATGCCTTCCTGCTAAGCCAGAGTGTATCTGCCAAAGAGGTGAGGAGCCAGCAGGCTTCATAAAAATAAGCGACAAATAGTAATATGGACATGCATGCAAAAATCAAGTTCTGCAACAAGAATAAAGTCCAAAAGTGGACAAACCGGTTTTTTTAAAAGTGGACAAACCGGGTCTTTCTGCCAGAGTATACAGATGGTAAACACAAAGAAGACAAAGAAAAATTCTTGGATGCAGATGATGGCATTACACTGTTCTATAAGAGAGATGGGAACCACGGCCCATGGTGATGGTGACTGACTAGCAAGACTCAGACTTTGAAAACAAATATTTAAAAAAGTCTTCCACAATTAGAGAATGGGATTTCAAGACACAGTCTCCAACTCATGAATTTAACATTCTTCTCAGACACTTAACTCTTTATCTATCTACAGTCATTCTCTCCTTTACCACCATGAAACTATCTATAACAGCATTATATGACATGAGTGTCAGTAACGTACCTCTTTGTCTTCATCTTTTCTGAGTTTGCCCACACGAAGAGCGGTGAGGTATTTACTGACTGCCTTTTTATCGTTGTGAAAGGCTATCCATGCATCCTGCAAAAAATAATAGAAGATATTATGCAGAAACATTACACACACACATACACATCCAAACATATAAGACTTCTTGTTGATGTCACGTAGTACTGGATGTCGTCTGTGGTCTTCTGCCCCCTAAGAGGAGAGAATATAGGAACCAAGAAAGGTGAAAATACATACAATAATTGGATTTGAACATCAAAGAAGACTGGTTTAATCAACACAGTTTCTTGCACATGTAAACTACTTTAGGCATGTTAAACGGGATGGAAAGATAATATCCAGACAGACTTACAAACACTTGGTGTCACCAACTGGAAAGAGAAGGCCAACCCGAGAGATGAATGGAGGTGGGTGATATCTGCAGCAATGAACCTCAAGGGCTTAAAATGCTGAAGAAGATGTTAAACAGGATGGAAAGATAACATCAGAGAAACAACAGTACAACATGTCTATGGTTAGGACACCAGAAGAGCAAGCAGAACCTTATACCATCATCAAAACCCCAGGTGGTAAAAGAGGAAGTGAAGAAGAAGAAGGCATGTTAAATGCTATCATGTTTGGAAATAACTATAAAAGAGGGTAAGATTCTGGGAAAAACAGGCAGGGATCGACCAGTGTGACTGTGGACATGAGATTTTAGGACACCCTGAACTTGAAAAGTTCACAAGGTGGGAGAGCTGGGAATGGACCAAATGATTTTCTGACATGCCAATCATCTACAAAACCGGGAACAGCTATAGTGTGCAGCAAGATGCTCGCCTGTGGATCTAAAGGTCGTGAGTTCAAATCCTAAATGTGCTGGACGTTTTTGTTTTTACTTTTTCAAAAACGACCTTTGTGCCCAGGTCGACTCAGCCTTAAATGGGTAGCAGGTAAAAGTCCTGGGAAGTAAAGGCAGCTGGCATGATGCTGGTCACATCATCCCCCCACGTGCTGATTGGTCTATCAAATGTAGGTCTGGCCCTATATGGCCCATACACCTGAAAGTGTGAAAAACGGCCTATCCATAAATCAGGAATCTGTCCTATAACTTTAGACATAATTTAACATTAAATATGTCCATACATTTGTCTCTCAACGACAAGAAACTGGTATGCTAAATACAATATAAAAAGACTAGAAAGCGCAATGCAGGAAATAAAAGATGCGCATAAACACAAAAGAATGTTTCAACCAAAGACGACTTTATCAACAGAGTACTACTACATCCAACACAAACTGTGGACTGGAAAAAACAACAGAAAAGATAAAGATTCTACAAAATCAACTGATGTACTGAGTTAAGAACCAACACCACAGCACTCAGGACAGCCCCCCCCCCCCCCCCCCCCCCCATAAGCACTTCATCCCCATCTTCAGCAGCCAGCAGTTTCTATGCTACAGTGCCAGTAGCAGCAGTCTACAGATATGTCCATCTCTCATTTCCTTTGAATGTTAAACGTCAATCAGATCCCCTAGTCACTGCAGACTATGTTTTCTAGATCACAATGATCTATTTGTTCTTCTGCGTTGTTCCCTTGCAAACTGATATTATATCTGGGTAACCATTAACAGTAAAGCTAGCTGCCACAATGCATTCGGATGATATAAGCCGGAAGCCACACAAGGAGACCAGGAAATAACCAGACTCGTACTCAAATACAAAAGGTCAAACCATTTTATGGAGAGACAATTTGGCCGGTAACACAGTACATGCACGGCCACTGCAACAAAGATTGCTGGGCCACAGGAAGCATTTAGGCAGGTACTGATGTTCAAAGGCCAACAGCAGCTGATTCCCCCTTCACTCTTAAGGGTGTCCCACAAGTTTCCAAACATTGAAAAAATATCTCCAACGTCATTACAAGCATCACTCCAGCTGTCCAGATACGTGTTCTTCAGCAATGAAGGGCACTCATCGAAATGTGTTTTCAAAACTCTTATGTATGTAAATGTCAGAGACACTGTATAATCTAACTTTTAACATTTCACTTAGATTGGGAGCTGAGGTGGTGTAACGGCTAGACGCTCAGCGGCGGATCCGAAGGTCTGTGGGTTTCAAATCCAAATGGAGCCAGACTTTTGTCTTTTTCTTCCAAAAATAACCCTAGCTCCCAGGTCCACCCAGCCTTAACCCTACCAGACCGCTGGTCCGGTTTAACAGGAATTTCTTAACCTGTCTCTATACCGCTGGCCCTAATTTTTGGCTTTTTGCGTAGTACGGGAAAACGATGCGTCACGGACTAAAAATAACCACCCAATCGTTATCAATCCTCTTTGTTCGACATTGCAAATGTCTGCCCAGATGTGTTTGGATTATATTTGTGTTGTTTTACGTGAAAAATTCTAAAAATTCACAATGAAATGAGCGCTGATGAACCAAGTTCTAGGCTTTTCACAGTCCAACAGGTGATTGTTATTTTGGTTTATTCAGACTGTGATATATATATATATATATATTCATTATCTGTGATAATTTCAAAAAGAATACGTTCTTGAAGTGACACTGTTAGTGAGAGCGCGAATGATGAGGAAAATCTTGAAAATTATAAATCTTGAAATAGATCGATAGTAGGAGAAAAGGGTGTGTCCATCAAACGGCAACATCTGGTGTTCACTTTGTGAAACAAAGTTGATCCTGATGAGTGAATGCGCACACAACGGTGGAATATTGGCGCTAGATAAAAGGTAAGCCTATTTTCTACAATGTCTCCAAGTAAGTTTCATCATATTCTAGCCACTCGTTTGCATGTAACTAATACTTTTGTATTATCATGTTTGTTTTTTCGCGGTAATGCCCAGGAGCTCAGATTATAGGGACAGTTAGGTTCAGGGCCTCAGGTCTGGTAGGGTTAAATGTGTACCAGGTTAAAAAGTCCTGCTAAGTAAAAACGGGCAGCATGATGCTGACCATATCACCCATCAAATGCCAGCTGGTCTATGAATATTCATTCATTCAGTAGCATGTCCCTCGCGGAACCTCGCTGCCATAACAACCCTCCGGAAAACCTTCCTATCATGAGCAAGATGTCCTGTGTCTGATACACCCATCTGGAGATCATCTGCCACATCCTGCACCCATCTTCTCCTTGGCCTTCCTCTTCCTCTCTTCCCAGGCATATACCCCTCCATTATTGTTCTCTCTAGACTTCCATGACGTTTCAATTGACCAAAATATTTCAATTTTCTTTGTTTTATTGTCTTTACTAGCCAACCCTCTTCAATATTCAGCTCTTGAAGTATGGATGCATTTGTTCTTTTCTTTACCCAAGATATTCTTAGAACCTGTCTGTAACATTTATATTCAAATGCATTTATGCGCTGTTCCGCTTGTTTAGTAAGTGTCCAGGTCTCACAGGCGTATGTTGCAATGGGAAAGATGCATGCTCTTAAAAATCTGACCTTTGTAATTCTATCTGTACAATTCCATAATTTATTCAGTTGTTTTAGTCTTTGAAGAATAGGTCCAGAAATATCTGCCCAACATACCTGAAGGCTAGGAAAATAGTCTGTCACTTTTCCCATTTTTTTCCTTCTCATTAAGATTTCTTAAAAGCTTCCAAATCTGCATTTGAAAATTTTCAGAACAGCAACACAAGAAACATGGTGACGGGGTGAAACTGGCCCCCTCACTCGAGGTCATGATTCAGCATACTACCTCAGCTATTAAATGACATAACCTACTGTGAAGAGTAGCCGGTGGTAGCCATTCACAATTATATCTTGTTCAACTCACTGGGGTTAAAAAGGGATCGAGTTTTTTTCTTCTTCACATTTTAGTATTGGATACTTATGCTTGTTGAATAATTCTGGTTATTTGATATCGCACAGGTTATGTAATGTTTATTGTAACATTGTACATGCACAGATTCTCAAGTTTATTACTCAAATGTACTTTTTTCTTAAATAATATTGATAATCCTAGAAGTGACAGGGTTATGAAGACCAGCATTAGAGAGAAAGATGGAATAAGGCCATGTCCGGATTTTTATTGGCATACAGAATGAAATGGTTCGATCATAAAGTGAGAATGCAGCCAGACCAAACTGCACATAAGACTTTTTACGCATAACATCTGGGAGGAAGGCGAGGGGAAGACCAAGATAGAGAAGGATAAACCGTGCAGCTGCAAACATGATGAACAAATCCACCACCCAAGCTGCGCAACACAAATACACAAAATTACGACACTGGGCTAAAACCTGGCATCAGGAAGACAACAAAAGAAGAAGAAGAAGAAAATCCTACTGTGCAATCTATCTTTGGCAATATTTAAAGTGATGTGGGACGCCAATTTTCTGCCTGAAGTTATATTAAACACATTATGTGCAAACCTAAACAGTAAACAGCAAATAAAAGCAAGGCCAGTACAAATGAACATGTTTGTGCTAAACAGAAAGTGTAAACCAATATACTGCTACCATATCAGTTACATTCATCACTTATGGGACAGGCATAATTTATGAGCAGTGAATTCATGAGGCATGCACATTTATGAATGCGCTTAACGAGCATTATGTTTCGGAAACTAAAATACTTTAAACATTTTAGATGATATGCAGCTTACACCTAATTTATCACTAACACAGAAAGAGTCAATCATTTCTTTTTTGGCCATGATGTAAAAAGAGAATAAAAGGGAACATGTGGCGAGCAGAAAGATTTATGGAGAGAGAGAGGACAATAAGAGAAGATTCTCAAGTCTTTTATTATCTGACTAACAGGTGTTAGCACGTGAGCTGTTAGAGCAGTAGTTGTCAACCTATGGGTCGTGACCCCATTGTGAGTCAAATGACTATTTTACAGGGGTCGCCTAAGACCATAGGAAAACACATATTTACTGATATGAAGCAGCAACCAAAACAATTTAATGACTGGGGGGTGGGTCACAACATAAGGAACCATATTAAAGGGTCGAGGCATCAGGAAGGTTGCAAACCACTGTGTCAGAGAGTGCAAGACGTAGAGAAGAATTATTGTCAATTTGATTCACAGCAGTGGTCCAACCACCTTTATATTTCAGGTGCTGCACCTCTGAATGCATGGCAAGACCCCCCCCCCCCCCCCCCCCCCGCAATTTTGTTTTCAAGTGATCAAAAGGTCTGGTGATATCTTAACTGAATGAAAGAGACTCAAATTCAAATATCTGGGAACACTCATATCAGATGGAAAATGTGTGACAGAGATTAAAAGCAGAATCGGTCAAGCTAAGGCAGCATTTCAGAAAATAAAAAATATCTTATGCAAAAAGTCACTCTCATTTAATGTCAGAAAGAGAGTGCTAAAATGTTACAGAACCTGTTCTGCTTTTGGCAGTGAATCTTAAAATGTCAGTGAAGTGAACAAATTAAGAAGAATTTAGAAGCAACAGAGATGTGGTTTCTGAGACGAATGTTACGAGTACCTTGGATAGCCAGAGTAACTAACAACGATTGTTTGAAAGAAGCTAATAAAAGTAGATCTCTAAATACAATAATAAGAAGGAGACAAACACTGTTCTTTGGCCACATAATGAGAAAACAGGCATTGGAAAACATCGTGACAACTAGAATGATCAATAGAAAGAGGGATACAGGCAGACCAAGAGAGATGATGCTGGATGGGCTGAAACGATGGCATGGAAGGATGTCATCAAGAGAGCTGTTCCAGGCAACAAGGGATCATGATCTGTGGAGATAAAGAAGCGCCTATACCAGCTGACAGGGCACATGATGATGATGATGATTACAAGGCAGTGGTAGTAATGTAATTTTTATGAAATATCCTGTTCAACCCTGAGGGTCACAACTGGGATATAAGTCTTCATGAGGCTCTCTCTCTCTCTCACATTTGGCTTTGAATAACAGGAGCAGCACAAACAGAAAAACCCCAGCACTATTAAAATGAACTGTGTTGTCATATTAGTTTACATTTTAACGGCAGATATACAAGCTGCAGGCGAAAACTAAAACATTCTCGGCTTGTAGTTTTATAACTTTTATACAAATTATTTCATTTGTAATTAAACAGAGATATATTATTCTTTAACCGATTATTACAAGCACAAATCCAATTTCAATTCCAACTTCCTGCGATCGAAACCCACTGCTGGCTGGATTTTTATCATGATATAGGGCGTCGCAGGTCAACCCAGCCTTAATTGGGTACTAGGATGTTTGTCCTGGGGAAGTAAAGATGGGCCAGCGTAATGCTGACCACATTACCCACCTGGTGCTGATTGGTCAGTAAATATATGCCTGATGCGCCTAAAGGCACGAAAAGGGATCTTTACTTACTTTTACAAATGTACAAATGCTATTTCAAAAACTGCATGACCTAACCCCCTTCCCCCCCTTTCCAATTTTAGTCACTGAGCTTCCTCATTTGTGCCCCAGGCTAAAAACCACAAATTAAAAGAGAACAAAAATGGAAGGTGTGGTAGGCAGAAGAAGAGAAAATGTTTGCCAGCAGTAAAGTCGTGTCCGGCATTATTTTCAAGGCAAGAGGCCAACAAAGCAAGAGATGGGTTGAGGGAGTAAAAGAGACACTACAGACACGCAACATGACATTAACACAGGCTAAACAACTAGCAAAAGACAGGAAACTACACACAACTCCTCTCTACGATTCTTTGCGGCATAAACAGTAGAACAAAAGAAGATGATGCATCAATGTCACCTCATGTTGCTACAGACCAATACGGCACTGGATTTGTGGGCTGTCAATATCACACCAGTCAACTTTATTTCCCAGGACTTTACCCTGTACCCATTTTACTGGGGTCACCTAGAAGTCAAGACAATTTTTTTTTGGGATCTGACTTGGTTTGGATTCAAATTCATGACCTTTGGTTTGGCAAGTGAGTCTCTAGCCACAAAATGAAGGCACTATGACTCGTGTAAACACAAGAAAGCGTCAGCATCTTGGGTATGAAACTACATCAGATAGGCAAACTGAATGGAGACAAGAGATCTTCCAGCAGGCCAAGACTGGACTATGGTCTGCCAAGGACTTGCAATATGATAAAACTGACAAGTGAAATTAAACATTTAAAGTCTATGGTTATGGTTTATGCAACAGATCAACATTATAGCACACAGGTATAACCTATAAGTGCTCAGTTCTATTTCTAACTCAAGCCTGAGTCTGAAGAAACTCAGCACAGTGCATAAACTCTGTAGCACCGGCGAGGATTCTGAATACTTTGAGTAGATTTTTTTAACTACAAATTTTGCCAGGGCAGCGCCGTTAGGCTAATCATTTTTGATTTCCAAATGCCAATGGATTTTTTATATGCACAACAATACACACGGGTGTCCGATCTTACTACCCAGATACTTTATATGCACAACAATACACACGGGTGTCCGATCTTACTACCCAGAGACCAAGGGAAATTACTAGAAGTTCACATGAAAAAAATACAAGTCTTTACCAGGGTTTGAACCCCAGGACCTCCAGCGGATGCCAAGTACCAGCTAGTGAATCAAAGTCAAAATGTTGACAGACTACATCTTTCCTGTAGTAACATATGGATGTCAGTCATGGACTATTCTGTGGTCATTAGGCAAGAAAATATGGGCTTTTCAGTGGAAATGCTACAGAAGGATTCTCAGAATACCACGGACCCAGAAGAAAGAAATACTGACATCCTAAAAGATTTTACTCTGCACTTATTTCTCTTTAGTGTGTAACATTATTTTATGTCTAAGTACAGCCAATACGTTTTCATTAGGAAGGTTTTAGCTTTGTCATGTTGCAATAAAGAAAATTTTGCTCAGAATTAATGCTGTCCAAACCCCATAAAATATGTGGTCCTGAAAGAGTTCAGAAGACTTTCACAAAGTGTGCATGATATTCCAGGATGTAATGGATTACATTCACCAGCTGCATACTCCAGTAAAAAGTTGTGGCTGTTCATCCACTTCTGAGCTTTGCTTTAGTCTTGTTGCAGAATCTTGAGTTCTGCATGCAAAAAACCCTTTCAATGGACGTCAGGGAAACACTCCTAATTATTCGACTTTAACATTATGTTTAATAGGGGCAAGGACATTTTCCCAGAAATGAGGCTCTGGAACCCAAAGCGGTGACTGAAACAGTTGATGTGTAGTTTATCTATGATTTTATTCCAAGCTAGACCTGACAATATTGCATCATCGTATTATGTTTATTTCAGCTTTCTTCTCCCACTATTACTGAATTATTTATATAAACAGCCTCGACTACATTACTTCACTTGTGAGGGGACCCTCTGCCAGATGTTTAGGGTCCGTTCACTAACTTGCCCCGCTTTATAAACCACAACAAACACATATTAAGGTCGCTATCAAGCTATAAACATATTTAGTGCCTTTAATCCTTTATCACAACCGGCTTTCGGCAAGCCAGCAGAAGACGAACATGGCTTCCGGTCCTCGTGTTTAACCAGAAAGTCAAACCTTGGCGACTTTCAAAGATAATTTCACTAAATCAAAACCCAAATACTAAAATATATTAGGTTGACAGTATCCGGAACTTCTTCACACACGGCATTTTATTAGTCTAGCTGATTTTTATACCGTAATAAACGGATTCCCCTGAGCATCAACTGACCTCGATGGCAACCATGCAAATCGATAGGTTGTATAATCACACAAACAATCCAAATAAACACTTATCTTGCAAGAAAATCAAAGTGCTAACCAAACTGCCGATTTCAAATTTGAAAACGTGCTATACCAAGTTCAACAATACAGAAAATCGTATGAAATTAGAGAGTTATGTTTTGAAAAAGATTGAAGTAACAAAGACTGGGTCCTAACAATGGATGGTGCAGACGGCACCGAGCAATCAATGGAAGCTAGCGGGAAATCGGCGTGAAGAATGACTTGCATCCTAGAGGATTCATTCAGGGATAGGATCCGAATGGGCTATGTTATGATGTAATGATTTGACAGAGGCTTCACTTCGCGATGCTAGCTTAGTTTACACACGCCAGAATCAAGAAATACATAAAACGTACACAAATAGCTAAATAAAAATATCACAATCACAAACTTATCATCTAGTAGTAGTACGGGAGACGCTAACTACAAGCGAACTGACCGTAGAATCTTGTCCAGCCTGGTTGGTCAGCATCCGCGGTCCCCCTGGATGTTTCTTGGCCCAGCGAGTCACATCATAAACATATCCATCGATGACAATCCACTGGGATGTCTTGGTCGCGTGTTTCCTGACTTCATCCCACCCAAACACTGGCAGAGACTCGTCCCCGTTCACCTGGTTCCCCGTCTTACACATGATGACGACTCCGGGACACAGCACAAACTCACACTGGTTGAAATTACCTTTCTCCCCAGTCTGAAATATTTAAACTGCCATCGTAAGCCTCTTGTGTGTGTTCCTTAATTCCGTGAAGAAGACCACGACCAAACCGCGTTTTAAGTCCAACAGAGCTTGCGTCGACCAGCCACCGCTCATTTCCACACGTAACACACGGGGACACCGGCTGACCTTGAACCCTGACCCCTCGCCTCACAAGCATCATCCAATCGTGTCCCGGGTCTGGCTGGGAACTTTTTTCATAAACCGTATCAGACATAATAAACGAGCCAAATTTTTTTTTTTTTTTTTGGAAAAGGAGGTCTATTCGTTATTTGAAGCCCTACTCTGGCTCTTGCCAGGGGCCGCAATATAACCCGACCATAAATATGGTCTAATTGCTGAACGTAGTTTCTGGGACCTCTTCACGGTGATCCTCATCCACATGGTGGCACTTTGTGTCATCGGGTGTTAATCGTTTGTGTGATGTCCTGGTGGGGTAAAAATCTAATACTATTTTATTTATTCCATTGTGGGATGCAATTTTTAGTTATTTTGAAGCCCCACCATGGCTTTTGCCGGGGGCCCTAAATATAGCCAGGACTGAAATATGGCCTAGTGGCTGGACGGGGTTTCCGGGACCTCTCCACCGGTGATCCTCATCCATATGGTGGTACTTTGTGTCACAGGTTTTTTTTTGGCGTATTAGATGTCCTGGTGGGGTACAACTTACATACATACACACAATAGACGACCCGGATGTCTGGTTCTGTCCATAGCTAATTACTTCTAGCCGGATTTTACTTATCTTTTTTTCCGCCGGAAAGTTCTGGTTGTTGTCAATTTTTGGACATTGTTTTTGCTTCAGAACACCATTTTCTGTGTACAAATCCGTTTTACAGATATTGCTTATATTGTGCAGGCTGTTGGTTCCTCGCTTCTGACGCAGATGTACTCTAACTGAAGAAAATATCCATAATTAATCGACTTTTACGGCATGCTTATTTAGGAGAGGGGGACAGGGTATATTCCCCCCCCCCCCAATCACTCCCAAACTCACACGGGGATTTTACTGATTTAAGAATCAACATCATAACACTGCCTTGTGGGAGAGGGTGTACAGCTCAGAGGAGCAGATGGATCACCACAGTCTAGTGAGATTGATGCAGGGGGGATGAAAGGCTCGATGAAAGGCAAGACAGACGTTTAATCAGAATGCTACTGGCACCATTTGTATCGGAACACGGATTCCCATAAGCGCTCCGTCCTCATCTTCAGCAGCCAGCGCAGAGTTCCAATACCAATGGTATCACTACCAGTCTGATTATATGGCCATCTTGCTTTTCCTCTAAACGTCGAGTATCGGCCAAATCCCCTCGTCACTCCTGGCTTCATGATTCTCACAAGACTGATGGTCTATTTGCTACCCCGATTTGTAAACGTGATTCCATAAGGCTTTGACCGCGTCTGCCTTATCATGCATCAGTGTTTCTCCAAGATGCAGAGCCAGCCAAAATGTCCGCCTAATAATTTCTCAACACCCACAGAAGATCACCCTTATCCTGAAAACAAACGTGTACGGAATCTGATATTCCATACAGTATACACAGTACTAAAGTTCTCTTACTTCTTGCAAGACCTGAACTTATTTCATAAACCGTACGAGACACAATAAACGAGCCGTGTGTCGTGTTCTTCTCACTCGCATCGAATGAAACCTAAAGGCTTAGGACTCTTGATGCTCCCTGTAAAAAACATGTAAAGTTCTGAGATCGCAGGTATTGCCTGGCTCAGAATGCATTTCATAAACTGTACAAGACACCACAAGAGCAGTCTATAGAGTTCGGGCCCAGCATCGGGTCGTCTATGCATTTTCTTTGAAGTGCGTTGTGTTTGTTTGTCTGGTACAGTTTTTCATTCGATTTGTTTCTTATCAAACGTGCCATCCAGCTTCGTATTGTAAGTTACCTGGTAGAGAAAGGGTTTTTAAAAAAGATAAACAAATGGCAATGTACTGACTGTCATTCTCTTCATGTGGGTTTATTGTGCCACTGGAGGAGGGAAGAATAGACCCAATGTCTCCCCAGCAAGCATGTCGTAAAAGCCTACTCTTCCGAAATCGGAGTTCATCTCCCTGAGTGACGAGGAGCAAATAGCCCGCATATAAGTAAACCCGATATGTCTGGTAGTCTGGTAGTCTTCGTTTCAGCTTCATAGCAAACGGGTCACCCCATCTTTGCTCCGCTCCTGTGCCAATGAAAAACACACATAATGTGTATTACAGTCCCTTGTGGAAAGATTGACAGACTGCTGTCTCAGCATATCTAGCATACGCTCGCATTAAAGCATACGGTAGCCATCCGAAGTGCTAACACAAACAGTCCGACATTAGAAATGCAGTTCATCATTGCAACAGATCAGCAGTTGCCCACGCGATCAATTTTAATCACATACGGGCACCGCCAACATTGCACGACAGGCATCGCGCCATTTTCTGAATCTACAATTCACACCACCACGTTGGTCACAGTCGAAAAAATATTCAAAATGTAATCCGCAGCTCACAGTGTCACGCCATGCATTCATCTCAGAAGCTGGGCGACGAAACTATATCCAGTCTACAAATGGAGCAAAAATGCATCGGCCACCGTCCGGCAGAAGCAAAAAATTTGCCTCTGCTTCGAACAGTGCCGCTGCCTAGCGTCCATTTTGACCCGATATGTACGCAGGGGAGGGAGGGGGGTTGAGACAGGATAAAATATGTGTTTTTACCATAATGTGTATGTCTCTGTGCTTGTGTGTGTGTGTGGGGGGGGGGGGTGACAGGGGATTTTCCGCACCGGGTACATACTGACCTTGCTAGGCCACTGCCCATTTGGCCAGCAGATTGGAATCAGGATCTTCGCTTCCGTGCTAGGATGTCTTTGTATTGTCCATGACGTGGAGCGTGAACGCCGCGTCTGCCCTCAGCCTTCTGTTATACTGCCAATAATTTCGTATGCATATGTTCTTCCGCGACGTACCATACTTGACGAATCAGCCGTGTGTACATGTGGACTGGCAGCTGGTACAACTGATCACATCCTCCAAGACTGTTTTAAACACATTTCCAGACAAAACTTCAGGCCAGGAGAGTCACCGGTGAAAGCCCAACTTTACGGGCCGCTGAATGAATAACAAAAGACAGTGAAGTTCATACTAAAGAACAGTTTTGCAGATATAGATAATTTTTTTCGAGCGAACGAAAGAAGAAGAAATGTACCAAATTGCTCATCATCGTTTATCTTTCTCTTCTTCTAAAAGTATGGAGTCCGGTCGTCAACATATCTCCTGTCACCAAGGAAAATCTTAAGAATTGGCACCTGGTTTGTTTTAACTTTGAAGAACAGCAGGAGTGTTAACGAGAAATGACACAATATATGATTAATATTAAAAGATTATGGTACGATAAAATCACTAATGGTGGGCTTTTGTAGAGAACTTAGCGAGTTCCAGCGGACCAAGAGGTGAGGAAAAGATTTGTCATTGGATAGGACACACGTTGACAAAACTAGAGAACAATATAACTAGAAAGTCTTTGCACTAGAACCAACAGGGGCATGGAAATAAGGGCTGACCAAAAAAAAAAAAAAAACATACGGAGAAGGGAGCTAGACAGTGAAGTTAAAATGATAGGGAGGACATGGCGTGAGCTGCGTGCAATAGCGAAGGATCAAAGGACTTAGTGTGAGTTGGTAGAGAGCATATGCTCAACTGGGGGAGAAAAGACAGAAGGAGATGAAAAATTAGTTTCTTCTTCTTTTTTTTCTTCTTCTTCTTCTTCTTCTTCTTCTTCTTCTTCTTATTATTATTATTATTATTATTATTATTATTATTATTATTATTATTATTATTATTATTATTATTATTAATATTATTATTATGCTTCTGCTGCTGCGTTTACCTTGGAAAAATTGCTTGGCAGATTATGTTGTTGTATGTAGCTCGGTTGCCCATTTCAGGTCAACACATCCGATTTCAGAAAATCTCTAATTTGTCGCCTTTTACAATGTGCTTGTTTGATAACAACACCACACCCCCCCCCCTCTTCCCCCTCCCTTTTTTTCCCGAACCCCCTTGAGGAAACTTCTAGCTGTAAGATAGGATCAGTGCTGTACACCAAACGACAGTCCACATTGATCTCTAAAACAGCTGCCAAGGGAAACGAAATACGGTACTGTATTATTCAGAACTCGAGACAAATAGCTTTGCCCGCGTAACTAAGTTTTCGTTAGAAATTATCTAATCTTGTTGAACAGCTTTCCCATTCATTGTCATTATGAAAATTGACTTTCTTTTACCGCAACTTGTAATTATAATTGTTAAGTTTTGCTTTCTTTATATCTGCGTGTAAGCCATTTTAACTACTTGGGTTTTCTGTACTTGATTTGTTTTCCTTTATCCAGCAGAACAGCTATATCGTCTGAGTATTGTGTGTTGTTTATTTTTGAAGTTTTTGTTGTTGTTGTTTTAAAAGTAGTACTAGTGATAGTGGCGGTTGTTTTTGCTGAAGCAGTGACAATGCTTGTATTATTCGTATTGTTTTTGATTATACTGTTAGTAGCTGTAGTAGTAGCAGCAGCAGCAACAAGAGTAGAAAGTGGTGACAGTGGTGGTTGTTTAAGTTATAACAATAATAAAGATATTAGTAGTGTTGGTGGTGATGGTTGTTATTGTTATAACAGTAATAAAGGTAGCAGTACTGGTGGGGGTTGTGGTTGTGCTGCTGCTGCTGCTATTGTCACAGATTACCGTTTTCTTCTGCCCATAATCTTAAATAAAGCATAGACCTTCAACCATCTCACACTAAGTCCCCGATCCTTTGCTAGTGCACGTTGTTACCCTTTTTTCACTCTGTAACTTTTGTTGTTGTTGTTGTTGTTGTTGTTGTTGTTGCTGTGCCTTTATATTTCTATGCTTCCTTTGGGTTCCAGTGCAAAGACATTCTAATTATATTGTCTCAGGTTTTCTTAACATGTGTCCTATCTAACGCTTATTCTTTTTCTCTTTGTTCACTGGAACTTGTTTAGTTCTCTCTCAAAGCTCAACTTTATTGGTTTTCACTACTATGCTACCATGTTCTGTGTAAGCACTAGTTAATAAATCTTTGTAGTTTCCTAATATTTGTTTCAGTCGTTCTCCATGTTTCCGCTACATACATCAGTCCACATTTGACATTATAATTAACAATTTTAAGTTAGTTATCAGTTTTAATTTCACTTGAATTGCTCACATTTCATAATGCTAAAAAAAACTTCTCTTGCCTTTTGTATTTGTATTCTGATATCTCTATCAGCCCCCCAGCCCACCTCATTTTTCTACCAGGAGATTGCTGCAAAACAAACATAACCACCAGCAGCAGCAACAGTAGTAATAGTAGCAGTATCAGCAGCAGCGACGGCTGCGACTGTAGTGATTGCTGCAGTAGCATGTGTGATGTTGGTAGTAGTGATAGTAGTAGTAGTAGTAGTAGTAGTAGTAGTAGTAGTAGCAGTAGTGGTGGTGGTGTTGATAGTAATGATAGAAGTAGTAGTATTAGTAGTAGCAGTAGTGGTGGTGTTGGTAGTAGTAATTGTATCCACAGTTGTAGTGATGTTGTTGATACTGGCAGATGTGGCAGCGTTTATGTTGTTGTTGTTGTTTTCGGTGTTGTTGTGCTACAAGTAGCAATATGTTTCTACATTACTGCCCAACCCGGTGTATGACTCCACATTTTGCAGTGGGATATCATTAATAATTGATGCAAGTAATGAAAAATAAAGCAACTGGTATCTTAGATGCACTAGAAATGGTGATGGTAAAGGTCTTCTTCTTCTTCTTCTTCTTCTTCTTCTTCTTCTTCTTCTTCTTCTTCTTCTTCTTCTTCTTCTTTTTCTTCTTCTTCTTCTCCTTCTCCTTCTCCTCCCCCTCCTCCTTTTTTTCCCTTCATGTTCACCAGCTAAAAACAAGAGTGAAAATTGTGGTTGTTCATCCACCTCTAAACTGTAGTCCTGTTCCAGAACATGATTACTGCGTGTGCATCCGTTTTAAGGATCTGATTCATTTTTTATGCAGACTGTTGGTCCCTTGCAGACTGTTGGTCCCTTTATTACTGTTATAACAATAACAACCATCACCACCAACACTACTAATATCTTTATTTTTGTTATAACTTTAACAACCACCACTGTCACCACTTTCTATTCTTGTTGCTGCTGCTGCTACTACTACAGCTACTAACAGTATAATCAAAAACAATACGAATAACACAAGCATTGTCACTGCTTCAGCAAAAACAACCGCCACTATCACTAGTACTACTTTTAAAACAACAACAACAAAAACTTCAAAAAATAAACAACACACAATACTCAGACGGTATGGTATGCACACCTACTTCGAAGGAAGCTCCCAGTTAGTTGACTCTTACGACTTGATTTTTGGGTAGGCAGTGGGTCTATTCTTGTTTTTCATACACTAGAGCCCCGGAAACCACACAGGGGCGGTAAAAGTAATGGCAATAGTGGTGATCGTAAAAGTAGAGTAGTAGTAGTAGTAGCAGCAGAAGCAGATGCAGCAGCTAGAATTGTGGAAGCAATTGTAGTGCTAGTGATGGTTATAATAGTAGTAGACATTTTGCTGTGACAATGGCAGTATTGGGTACATAAGGAGAGTTAACCCTGGCCACAAAATAAACAAAAACAAGATCGAAATTATACATTCACTAAGATATCAACGAGCGGTTCAAACCTGCCACACCCAAGTTAAAGGTGAAATGTACAAGACCCTGCTTCTCAGCACGATGATAGGTCCACGTTTACGTGACAGATCGACAACGTGTGATGTGATCCTTGTCACGTCCGCGGATTTACCTTACACAGTATTTACTGGTACACAATTGATGACAGTTATTAAATTGATGCCAGGGCCACGGAATCATAAAGAGTGTAATTTATGCAGAATGGTGTTGAATTTAGAAAATCCAGTAAGCAGGCGATTGCACTAGCATTTGTGGTGGTTTCTAGTAGTAGTAGTAATAGTAGTAGTAGTAGTAGTAGTGGTAGTAGTAGTAGTAGTAGTAGTAGTAGTAGTAGTAGTAGTAGTAGTAGTAGTAGTAGTAGTAGTAGAAGTAGTAGTAGTAGTAGTAGTAGTAGTAGTAGTAGTAGTAGTAGTAGTTGTTGTTTTTGTTATTGTTGTTAATTTGTTATTGTTGTTATTGTTGTTGTTGTCGCTGTTGTCGTTGTGGTGGTGGTGGTGGTAATAGGAGTAGTAGTAGTTGCTGTTATGGTGTTGGCGGTGGTCGCCGTCGTAGTTGCTGTAATCGTCGTTTTCTTGTAGGTATTTGTGGCAGCAGCAACAGCGGCAGTACTGTTGGCTGTTTCAGCAGTAACAAGGATGGTAGTACTAACGTGGGCAAGCGGGACATGAATGATACAGGTATCGAGGCGCACTCATGGGAACAAAATGCCATGGACCGTGTTGTGTAGAAAGGGCATATCATGAAGGAAATGAGGTTGAAGGAAGAAATGATTGCAGAAAGGATGAGAGCTGAGCGTCTGAACAGAAATGGATTAAATACAAATGTTGTTAACAATGGTCCTGAAATCCCATGCTATCATTGTGGAAGACTTTTCTTGACACAGGCGGGTCTTGCTAGTCACACTCGCCATCGCCATGGGCTGTGAGTCTCATGCCTCCTCATAGCGCAATATAACACTATCGACTGGAAAGACGGAAAGGTGCCAATGAATTAATGAGTACTAACGGCAGTGGCAGCTGTTCATACGGTGATTGCAGTAGTAGAAACAGCAGCAGTAGGAGTAGTAGCAGCAGCAGCAGCGATGGCGGCTGTTATAGTGATTGCTGCAGTACCAATTGTGATGGTGGTAGTATTGATAGTAGTAGTGGTGATGGTAGTGGTGCTAGTAGTAGTATTGGTGGTGGTGGTTGTGGTAGTAGTATAGCAGCAGTGGCAGATGTAGCAGCAGTATTAATGGCGGTGGTGGTGTTAGTAATTGTACAAATAGTTGCAGAGATGTTGTTGACACTGACAGATGTGGCCTTGACTGCCAGATTGCCCAATCTGAAATAGGTACTAGGTAAAGTTATAGGAAGTAAATGTGGGCGGCGTGATGTTGACCACATCACTCAGTGAGTGCCGGATTAGTCTACAAAATGTAGATTTATATGACCTATATGCCTGAACGCACGGAAAATTGTCCTTTTCCCCCCTAAACATTCGGCTTGACAGTAACCTGACTCCGCGTATTAATTCAACTGTTCATACATTATTATTCAACAAATTCTCATTTTTATTAGGACGGAAAACGGCAACTATAACAACAACGACAATAATAATAACAACAGTGTACATTCGCTTCTAATCGATCACGCGATAAATGAATGTAGCGTGGGTATCGTTAGTTCAGATATCAAATCATTTGGGCCACCAACACAATAAGATGTCACATGTGGCTAAAATCTGGCCCCCGCCATCTGTTATTTATGATAGCAATCGCCTGCACCTGCTCTCGTAATATAAATTCAAAGTTGTTTTATGCAGTGTGAAAGCCAGTGTATATATACAACATTGATATGTTGCAAGTGCAATACAGATTATGGAAATCGATAACAGCTTTGAATGGAGAAGCAATAACGTAATTCATAATCTGTTTAGATCACCATTGATCATTGGCATAATGAGATCTAATAGATTTAAATAGCTGGGGCATATTGAAGGAATGTCAGATGAGACAGAAGTAAAAACTGAAAGAGAGAGAGAGAGAGAGAGAGAGAGAGAGAGAGAGAGAGAGAGACAGAAAGAAGGAGAAAGAGATAGACGGAGCAAGAGAGAAAGACACAGAGAGAAAGAGAAAGACAGAAGGAGAGACATATAGAGATAAATAGAGAAAGAGAAAGAGAGACAGAGTTAGAGAGAGAGAGTGAGAGAGAGAGTGAGAGAGAGAGAAAGAGGTTGATCCTAAGGATTAAGGGCATCATGGCAAGTGCAATGGGTACGCATTTTGCAGGTTATGAATTGTATGTCCTTGAAAGTACACGGTCCTAATTTTACCGATGATGTGAACCCACGTATTTAGTATGTGAACCCATGGGGTTTAACCAATAAACCTTCCCGTGCGAGTTTTGCGTTGCCATATGTGAGAACGAACGAATAGATATAGCTTTACTAGAGAGGTATGGCTTTACTAGATATAGCTCTACTAGAGAGGTATGGCTTTGCTAGATATAGCTCTACTAGAGAGGTATGACGCTGGTAAATGTAGATTTACAGAGAGGTCTGAGTTGAGTTGAGATGAGTCAAGAATTGACATCACACCACTTGGGGCATTCTCATGCGAGCTCTGACCTCATCTTCAGCAGCCAGCGCAGAGTTCCAGTACTGATGGTACCAGTCACAATCTGATTATATGTCTGTCTTGCCTTTGCTCTGAGTGTAGTCAGCCGGCCAGACCGTCTTGTTACACCCAGGTGCCCCATTCTCTCTTGGCAATAGTAATCATGTTTCTCTATTCCGCTGCTTGTTCCCAAAAAACTTCAAAACTTCAATTAAAACGAAATCAGTGTATATTTTTTTTTTTTTTTTTGCTTTTTGATATAGTATCTATTTTCTTAATAAACCAGCAGAGTATCAGACACCAGCATTTCTCGGGAAAGGAAGAAAAGAAGAATCCGCATGCAAGATACTCGCATTAAAACCCTTATTTATAACTTGAATATGAAGTAATCTAGTTTGTTTCAATAGATCAGCCAGTTTTTTCTCTACGGGCAGCTGAATTCGAGGGGAACAAAGTGAGGATCGTAAAAGGTGAAGTCATAAGATGGCAAAGCATAGAACGACCTGGCGCCAGCTGGTGGAGTTAACTCTTTTTGTCCTAAACAACGCACCTTGTGTTCTCAGCTTATGTATATGTGCATCAGCGCATAAGACCGTATTTTATTTACTATTTCATGTTTTGTCTGGGTATACACAAGAAAACTGGCCAGATATTCTGAATGCAACACAGTACATGCTATATCGTTGAAAGACATGTACTGCTGCCTTTTTTCACTGTGATTATTGTGCCAAATTAGGTTTCTACTTTGAAAGCATCGGGAGCTGAAAGAGTTAAGGGCCTCTGCGTTTTTTTTGTTTTGTTTTTTTTTCGTAGGTATCATGTTTACCACACCATCCTGAGATTTGAAAATCTCAAAAAGAACGACAGACCAACAAAGCAGATCACAGATACTTTGTTCAACATATTTCCATGGCGAACAACAGAAAGAACAACAGTCGAACGTAAACTCTATGGACCACTGAATGAACTAACAACGACAGTGAAATTTATACAAGAGACAAAACTGCTGATATGGACAACTTATTTCAGGCGAACGAAAGAAGAAGAAGACTCCGTTCAACCTTCATAGAAGTTATAATTAGGGCCTCTTTACCGGTTACACTAGTCAGCTGTAACCAACACTCTTAAACTGGTACAGGCTTTGAGTACGATTGTACTCGTTTTCTTAATAAGACTATCTTAGTATTAGTTTTAGTCAAGGTTTCATCTGCACTGCATTCGGGTCACCCAGTCTGGCTTAGTTCCCTTGCCAGTGAAAATCAAATGAAATATCCCTAACTGTCTCCTATGAAAAACCAGGTTATCTGGTCTAAGCTCTGTACTCAGTGGAAAGGCAAGATGGACATATAATCAAACTGGCAATATTGGAATTGAGACTTCTTGCTGAAGATGAGAATGGAGTCTAAGTCTTAGTTGAGGTTTTAACTGCATTGCAATCAAGTTTTCATATACTCCTGTGCCAAATGAAATGTTCCCAATTGTCTCATCTTAAAAACCAGGGAACAAACAATTAGTCCCGACACAATCAAAAAATATGCACCTGCATTAATTGCATATGGCATTTTCTAGAGGCAGCAAAGCCAACAGATGTGGCCAGAAATGCAGTTTCTCGTTGATGGAAGTAGTCAGGCTCAATAAGCTGGCTAAACGCACGTAGAATTATTACAGGAAGCCTAAATGTAAATCGGCTACCAGCCATACTGAATACAACGACTCAACCGCTGCACAAATCAATGGCATTCCCTATGAAAAACACAGCTCACAGGGCTGCACCAAGTACTAAACTCAGTAGCCCGGGCAGAGAAACTGTAGACTATATGTTCCCATATGTGGAAACCGCGTTTCTTAATTTATAACGTACCCCAAACACGAAATTCCCGTGGAAAATCCACAGCTGACCTGACAGTCCATTATTTCAAGGGGTGCAAGTGTGCTGTTGTGTTGTGCTGATTTTGAGTGTTCATCTAGTGTCTTCTAACCCTAACCCTAACCCTAACCCTAAACTTGGCTGTAGATAAATCGCGAGAAACTACAACCTGAACACCCTAGAATTTATTGGGAATGTCTCCCGTGACGTTATAGAGAGGTCAGGGGTAAATTATAAATTAAGTACCGAAACCGCATTAGCAAACCGCTAAAGGAGGCAAAAAAAAAAACTTCGCAGCTTAACATTCTGCCGTGCCTAGTCCTCAGTTTGAGACCAGAAATCCCTTCTCTTCAATTAAAACTATCGCACATACTTGTGCTACAGTGTGACTTTAAGTGATGATTGCAGTCAAGTTAATACCAAGAAATTATTATCAGAACTGTGACTAAATGGCATGAGCGGGGGTGGGCAACGTAAACTTGGGTTCTTTATTAATATTTTACCTCAGATGACGTCACACGACAGTCCAACATTTTATAGAGTGGTAAGATTGGGTTTCCGGCTTTTTGATGCTTTTAACTACCTCAAAATATATAAAACTGGCCCTAACCCCAACCCACCTACGTCCCACGAGAGAGTGCAGCCTAGGTCCCACGAATGCTATCTACCACCATGTGAAATTTTAGACTGTCCAATGACCTGCGGATTTCCCCTGTTTGGGGTAGGATACTAAAAAAGCACCTAAATTTTTTCTTCTTATGATGTCCTATTGGTTACGCTATAAAGTGTCACAGAAAGGAGTTTGGTGTACTTTTCTGTCTTTTGCTAGCTGCCTAGTTTGTGATAGTGTGCTGTTGTGTTTCTGCAGTGTCTCTTTAACTATCTCCACCTATTTCTCTCTTGTCTTGTAGCCCCTTACTGTTCTCGTGTAAAGTCAGACGTTTTGATCAGAGCCTATCTCCAGGTTTGAGTAGGATCAACATTATGGCGCACAGGTAGTAACCCATAAGTGCTCCGTTCTTCTTCTAACTCAAGTCTGAGTCCGAAGAAAATCAGCACAGTGCACAGGCTCTGTAGCACCGGAGAGGATCCTAAAATACTTTAGGTAGATTTTTAACTCTAAATGTTGCCGGGGCAGCGCCGTTAGGCTACTCTTTTCGATTTCCAACTGCCAGAGAATTTTTTTTACGTGCGCAACAATACACACAGGTGTCCGATCTCACTACGCGGAAACCTGGAGGGAAATTACTAGAAGTCCAAGTCCACGTGAAAAAAATTCCAGCCCTTACCGGGGATTAAACCCGAAACCTCTAGCACTCGCGGCGGACAAACAGAAATACTGACCAAGTCCTCTCGTTGCCAGAAGTAATTATCATTCAATCATTGTTGAGACACCAGAAAGACAAGGTGACTCAGTGTTGTAAACGAACTTGAATGAGTTGGTTTCTTGTCAACCAAACGTGGCTTCAACTGTGGCTTTAAGTAAACGTTTACACGAGAAACTGCCTTGATTATTAAACTACTAGACAGCCTACAATACATTTCATTAAATGCCCTTTTTTGCCCCACGCCTGTGGCCCAAGGGCAGTGGCGTACCTAGGGAAAGACAGGTAGGGCAGATACCCTAGGCGCCACCTGAAAAGGCAAAAATGGGAAAAGGATGGGTCTTTTGAAACTGCTGATCTGTTGGCGACTGCTGATACCATCAATGATGAACTGCAATTCTAATACTGTGATAAACATTCTGTGTGTTTTTCGTTGGCACAGGAGCGGAGCAAAGATGTGGTGACCCGTTTGCTATGAAGCTGAAACTAAGACTACCAGACTTTTGAAAAAAAAAAAAAAAAAAACCCACACGGTTTTAAGAAAAAGTGTCTTACCTGGAGGGACTACGGTGAGTTCCCTTCTGTTGAAGAAGGTTAGAAGGGCGCCACCTGATACAAATAAAAACACTCACAACTGATCAGTATCGCTCTAGTCAATCCAGTTTCGTCCTTTTTAGGATGCAATTTTCTGTTATTTGAAGCCCCACCCTGGCTTTTGCCAGGGGCCGCAATATAGGCCGGCCATAAATATGGCTACTTGTTTCTGGGACCTCTCCACGGCGATGCTCATCCACATGGTGGAACTTTGTGTCATCGGGTGTTTATCGCTTGTGATAATGTCCTAGTGAGGTAGAAAGTCAGTCAGTCATCAGTATCGCTTACATTAATTTATACACAAATAGTGCGTTTCCCCAGTATGGTCAGACAACGCCCCAGTTTATGTAACAGTATCCAGTACATTTTTCTTACTATGATAATATATCACTTTTGGAGTATATTTACTATAATAGTTGTTCCTGCTCAAAATAAATGGTATTGGAAGGCTGCGTTTATGGGATGCCCCCGAGTGCTGTAGATCTGTTCTTTAATCAACTCAAATCTTGCTCGAAATACATTATCGGCTAAAATTTCTTCTTCTTTTTTTTTTTTTTTTTTAGTGTTTTCTGTCATTTTTGTTAAGGGTATTTCAAATATAAAAATTAACGCAGAATTCAAAAATACAACACACATTGCGGTAATCTGGCTAATTAAGAACATATTTACGAAATTACTTACCTTTATTAAATAAGTTATTGTATTTAAAGGGGAAAAAGTGATGCCACTAAACAATTTTGTTAAACATCTGCGCATTTGCCAATGTTTGTGAAATTTCACACACTTATATACAAATTAACGCAGAATTCAAAAATACAACACGCATTGCGGTAATCTGGCTAATTAGGAAGATATTTACGAAATTACTTACCGATATTCACTGCGTGCTGCCAAAAAAAAAAAAATCGATTTATTTTATACGCGTCAAAACCATCTCAGGTCAAAGCCTGGCATCTCTCCAATAACTTCTAATAACTTTTCCGATTTTTTCTTTTAAGTAAAGAGCACAGAAAAATAATTTCTCAATAACAGACAATTGGTTTTCAAATTTTCGGGTCGCAATCGCGTCTATAGTTACCGACGAAAATGTATAGCAAAATAAACGAAACAAAACGACCCATTGCTATACCTAGTATTTGGCAGTTGAATTTAAAAGAAGAAGAGGAAAAAATTGACCAATCGGCACTTGAAGGGTTTATATGTTCTACTTCACGCCGGCCGCCTTTACTGCTCAGGGCCGGTGTTGCCACTTTGGATGTTTTACATCCAAATTTAGATGTTTCCCTTGCATTTGGATGGCATTTTTGACGTTAGATGGTAGATGTTTTTCTAGATGTTTTCATTTGGAGTGAATTTATCAAATCTAACCGAAGAAACAGGATGAAATTTGGCCTCTTAAATGCTATCTTGACAATAAAATTCAGCCTGATAAGAGTAAGAAAAGGCTGATCCACTTATCAGCTCCCTGATTGGGTATTAAATGAAATTGGAACAGCTAAAGCATACCAGAGTCATTTTGGATCTAAAGCTTCAACTTCATCATCCAAGCTTTATCCCGTGGATCTTGTGCGGCAGACTTCAGTAAAGATGACATGATTCTATGGGGTAAGTCATTTCAACAGCTATGTAATTTGTGACTCTTTCCATTTGGATGTTTTTTTCCTAGATGTTTTTCCACGCAAATTTAGATGTTTTTAGATATTTTTTATTCGGATTTGGATAATTTTTTGTCACAGAAAAATGGCAACTGCTCAGGGCTTTATTGTGCTTGGTTCCCGTTTCAGGCTGGAAGCCAAACTCAGTAAACACCGGCTATGACCCCAAGAAAGTATTGCATACGTATTTGGAAAAATACAGCTGGTGCTATTGTTGCCAGAAGTAATTATTATTCAATCATTGTTGAGACAAGAGAAAGACAAGGTGACATTGTGCTGTGCAGGAAATTATTTGTGTTGTTTTCTTGCCTACCAAAGGCAGACAATTTTAGTATCGTCTGTTCATGCAGTTGCTTTGGCGCCGTTTTTAATTCGTCTAACAGGCACCATGGGTTCAGTTTTTATTCGGTATATTTCAATTTAACTCTTTTTTTTTTTCTCATCCAGCCTGGACATTAGCCCAGTTTATCTCAGTTTTTAACTTTAACTCATGTTGTGCTATAGTTGTGACCTTTTCTGTCTTTTCAGACAATAGTGTTTAAATGTACGATAAGGAGACATGTGAATATGATCCTCAACATCCTGTCCCCATCAGGCCACTTCAACACCTGTATCATTCATGTCCCGCTAGCACATCCTTTTAAATCATACAGCCCGATCCCGACATCTTTTCTTTCTTCTTCTTCTGCCTTTCTAGCCTCCAGTGGAGCATATGGCCTCAACCAACTCACTCAGTCGTTTATCTTTTGCCATGCAGCTCTTCCCATGTCCTCCCCGTCTTTCTAACCTCATTATTCAGCTTCGTTCTCTACATGTTTCGTTTTTTTTTCCTTCCTTTATTTCTATGCCCTAGTGGGTTCAGTGACATATTTAACCCATGTGTAATGCACCACAGATTATCTTTTTCTTTCTTTCTTAATTCATTTCTTTTGTCATCTCCCTGATACCAGGTGGTACCCCATTTTATGGCTCGCGATTGTAACTGACTCAGAAAGCATGCTGAGGAAGGTCAGGACAGGCATGCAGAGTGGCATGCTTCACTGCGGAGGACATGGGTGAAGAGTATTGTCTGGATTTTTTCATCAGGATACGCTGGTGTGTTGGGGAAAAAAAAAACAGGCGAACAGATCGGTTGGTTCTGCACAACTTGGTGGAATACTGATGCATGATGAGGCAGACGTGGCTAGTGCCTTGTGGGAGAGCGTGTACAGTTCGGAGGAGCAGATGGATCACCTCTGTCTGGTTAGATTGATGCAGCGGGGAGTGACGAGAGGTTCTGGCAGCTGCTCGAGGCTCAGATGAAAGGCAAGACGGACGTTTAATCAGAATGCTAGTTGCACCATTAGTATCGGAACTCTTCAATGGTTGCTGAAGATGGGGACGGAGCGCTTATGGAAATGCCCCGAGTGCTGTGATGTCGGTTTTTGAATCAACTCAACTGTCTCGTGCTTCTCTAGTGGCCTGGAGATGAATTTATTCATCTTTTTTTGTGTGTGCAGATTTCAGCCACATCATTTATCCATATCTTTCTTGGTCTTCCCCTAGACTTCTTCCATTTGTTCTGCGGTTAAAAAAAAAAAATATCATATGGCTGAATGCTCACTAGATGAGTGAACCATTTCATTCTTTGTCTGTCAATATAATTCACATAGTCTTTTGTAACTTTCTGTCCAACAACCGCTGTCACAACCGACAGTCAACCTATGGATCATGCTATTTTTCATGCCCTTCAGAAAATGGGAAGGGTGGAGGACTTTAGGGGCAGCGAATCCACATTACTCGGCAGAATGATAGACTTGGGAGTTAAGATCGGCATAGCAAAAAACGAGACGCACACCAGTGGACTTGTTATTCAACATAGAACATATTCAACACCGAACGTTGGGGTTCACACTAAGGGGCGGATTTTAGCACTTTTAGACATTTCTGGAGTGCAATGATGATAACGAAACTAATGAACTAACTAATTTCTCTCTAATGCTGGTGTTTATAATCCTGTCCCTCATTGTGATGTTAGTGACCTTACGACCGGCGCATTTCACATGTAGTTAGTTATTTTCTATTTTAGTGCCCCATGCATTCTACCATCTTCCGCCCTCCGAGTGACTTTGGCATCTGAGTCACTGAAGACAGCATTGAGAAGGGAGTCTCTTCATATTGTCTGTGTTTGTAATGAATCATGACTAGCCCGCTAATCTTCTTCTTCTTCAGCATTCCCAGCCCTTGAAGTTCACTGCTGCAGATATCACCCTCCCCCATTCATCTCTCTTTCCAGTTGATGACACCAAGTGTTTGTAGGTCTGTCTGGATATAATCTCTCCATAAACTTCTTGGTCTGCCTTGTGGTCTACGACCATTAATCTCTCCAGTATTTAGTTTTTACCCCTCTGTCATCTGTCATTCTCTCAAAATTCCCCAGTCATTTTAGTCTAATAGCCCTCTTGCTGCCAGTGATCAGCGGTTGATTTAAGCAGATTGTTTTACATTTTTGCTTCTCATTCCCCATTACCCGCTGTTTGTGTCTTTGGTGAGTCCAACAATTCAGTGTAAAATTGTTTTAGAAATGTGTAAGCAGGCTTTATCTCTTGCCACCCAATGCCAAGTGTTTGTGTGCACTGTTTCCATATCATGAATGGAATTCATTTCAGCATCTTCCTTTACCCTCTCATTCAGGTTCATCTTAGGGTTTACCTTAGATGTGCTAGCCACTTCAAACCATTCATTTCCATTAAAGTGCCCAAATGGTGACTGCTTCTTCTTAAGACATACCCAGTATAGTGCCACCCTCTTTGACGAACTGTTGATACCGCTGGTTGCGCAGATATTTCTTTGATTACTGTATCATACACAATTTCTATACAAGTGTTCAACACAAAATACTGAAAGCAAACAAAGTCACCTACAGTATATGAAATATGTTTATTATTAAATAATCGAAGGTTTATTTCCAAAACAAAGATGAAACTAGCAATTGTAGATGTCCATTCCTGTTACTCGAAGGAGCAGAAATGGCAGCAGTATACTTTCAACTGAAGCAAAAATATCTGCACTGGTTGGGACATATCCCTCACAGGAAGGAGGGTTGCCATCTCAAGGATCTCTGAAAACAAGCAAATCACCTGCAGGAAGGCCAAGTCTATGCTGAATTGATGAATGCAAATATTAGATAAAAAATATCAGCACTAACGCAGACACTTGGGAGTGATCAGCTGCATACCTATAAAGACAAACAGTGAAAGATGGACTGTTGCACACACTGCTAGTAGCCAAATATAGAAGAGATGTCTGAGAGAAGACTAGCCTCCTCAGATAATCAACGTTTGCATGCAGACTATGCGGCAGAGACTTCCACTTATGCACTGGACTTTACATACCGGTACAATCATGTCTAGACATACCGGTACAATCATGTCCAGAGATACCGGTACAATCAGCATCTACTTGAGTAGAGACTCACAGACATTTCAAAGTGAACATACCATGTAACAGCTAAAAGACATTTCACGATGAACATTTATAAAAACCTCATCATTAAAATATCAAGTAAACATCTATACCAGCAAATATTTAGAGATCACACAGTCAACATTCTAAGTGACGATCTACCAGATCCTCCAGCGATTTCGAACCAAGTGAACATCCAAGGACATGCCACTAAGTGTCTGCAGGCATCCTAAGTTGAACACACAAGGTGAAGATCTGCACATACTCCAGAAACAAAAAATATTATGCAAAGGGTTGTAGAGATCCTAAGTAATTATCTGCAGCCGTCCCAGAAAGTACATACCAAGTAAACCTTGCAGACATCTCAGGAAGAACATACCAAGTAAAAGTTGCAGACATCTCAGGAACATACCAAGTAAAACTTGCAGACATCCAAAGAAGAAAATACCAAATAAAAGTTGCAGACATCTCAGGAAGAAAATACCAAGTAAAAGTTGCAGACATCTCAGGAAGAACATACCAAGTGAAAATTGCAGACATCTCAGGAAATACATACCAAGTATTGCAGACACCTCAGGAAGAACATACCAAGTAAAACTTGCAGACATCCCAGAAAGAACATACCAAGTAAAATCTGAAAACATCACAGAAAGAACATACCAAGTAAAACTTGCAAGAATTCCAAGAAGAAGATACCAAGTAAAACTTGCAGACTCTGCATTTAAAGCTACCATTAAAGCAGGTTACGGAATCTACATAGGTTATCCCGATGGATCTGCTGAAGAGATTTTTGATGCATGCGGGGAATTCTGTTCAAATTATGAAGCTGAAATAATTGCACTGGAAACAGCAGTATACCACTTAAAGACTGTAATGGATGTTTACCCTTCAAAGGCCCAAAATATTGTCATCTTCACAGATTCAATGTCTGCCCTTCAAGCTCTGGAGGGCAGTGAACGCTGCAGAACTGACATAGCCAAGATAATCCTGGATGCTGATCAGTTTATTACCTCATACAACATCAGAATAGTGATGCAGTGGATTCCAGGCCACTCCGGCACACCAGGAAATGACAGAGCTGACAGATTGGCAAAGAAAGGAGCAACACAAGAACAACCACCTACATCGACAACCCTACAGACAGCAAAAACACTTATAAGAGCTATAAACAAAGAGACTTGGTTGAACAAATGGGCCATGGGAGACACTGGAAGAGAGGTTTATAGTCACATGGCTAGCCCTGATCCTAATGACAGCATTAACCATCTAACAAGAAGGGACCAGGCCACCATCTTCAGACTTAGAACGCAACATACTCAATGGACATCTAAACAGAATACAGCCACAACACTCCCCAGAGTGCCAGCTATGTAACTACCTACGAAACTGTTGAACACCATCTCTTTGAGTGCCCAAAACTCAGCGAGACGAGAAGAACGCTACTCCCTCCGAGACCAGACAGGTGGAATACCTTGTACGGAGGAAAAGAACAGCTTGTGAAAACATGCAAATTCCACTACATGGCATTGGGCCAAAGGGCGAAAGCTAATGCACCGCTAGATCGATAACAACAACAACAAAACTTGCAGACATCCTAGGAAAAACACAACAAGTAAAAACTTTCAGAAATCCTAGGAAGACTTAATAAAATCTGCAAACATCCTGGGAATGACATACACAATAAAAACCTGCAGACATCCCAGGAAGAACATACCCACTAAAATCTGCAGACATCCCAGGAAGAACATACCCACTAAAATCTGCAGACATCCCAGGAAGAACATACCCACTAAAATCTGCAGACATCCCAGGAAGAACATACCCACTAAAATCTGCAGACATCCCAGGAAGAACATACCCACTAAAATCTGCAGACATCCCAGGAAGAACATACCCACTAAAATCTGCAGACATCCCAGGAAGAACATACCCACTAAAATCTGCAGACATCCCAGGAAGAACATACCCACTAAAACCTGCAGACATCCCAGGAAGAACATACCCACTAAAATCTGCAGACATCCCAGGAAGAACATACCCACTAAAATCTGCAGACATCCCAGGAAGAACATACCCACTAAAATCTGCAGACATCCTAGGAAGAACATACTCACTAAAATCTGCAGACATCTCAGGAAGAACATACAGTAAGAACACCAAGCAAAGGTTTTCAATGGATGTTAAATCTGTGTACTTCAAACACTTCGGCGCAGACAAATACCGGTATTCGGGGCACTACTGACTAAACTCGGCCATCAGCCTAAAGTCACCATACAATGGATGCCACACTGCAGAAGTGTTCAATAAAGGCACTGCAGAGAAAACTATTTTGATCAATTTGAGCATCTTCTGAGGACAAACTGGAAATGCTACAAACTTAAATTGACTGCGCTGCTTTCTTAAATATATTTAGATTACCCAAGTTAACACCAGAAGGTTTGAGAGAAAGAGAAGCAGCAGAACAGTAGGGAGAAAAGAAGAAGATAAGAAAAAAAGAAAGAACAAAGAGGAAGAAGATGAAAAAAAAATGAAAAAAAAAACAAGAAGTATGAGAAGGATGATCATGATAATGTAGAAAAAGAAGAAGAAGCAGCAGAAGAAGAAGAGGAGAAGAAGAAGAAAACAAATCAGCTGTGCACAACATTCAAAATTACAGCCGGCATTAAACATAACCACACAACAACTGTGTGAACAAAAGACTCATACAATATATACATACAGCTGAGTTTTTGTTTTGTTTTTTTGTTTTAACTTGAATATACAAATAATACTTCCAGAATCTCTGGTGTGACATGGTCAATTATGTACATATATACAAACAAAAGATACAAATAGTATAAACAAATAACACACAAATCATATACTGCAATTTTCCGCCTGGAATATTTCACTGTCTCTCGTCAGGTGTATAACTACAAAAATTATATAAACTTATACAAATTAAGAAGACTAAGATTTACCATGTGATAATCATAGACGTCTGACATTAACCACATGGTCATAACAGAAGTCTAAGATTAACTACAAAATCATCATAGAAGTCTACAATTAACTATATGATCATCGTATACGTTTGAGATTATTCACAGATCATCACAGAAAACTAAGATTAACCAAGTGATCATCACAGAAGTCTACAATTAACAACGTGATCCTGTTGTTTACATGCAGTAACTGCCACCCCTTCTGCCAGGCAATAAATTGTGCAATATAGTGCTTTGCTTGTGCCCTCGTTTCATTTCATAATTAGGAAAATATTGTTTTGAATACAAATAATTACCAGTTTATTAAATATATTACACATAATCTACAGACACTCAAGTTTTCATTTGACAATGGGAAAAAAAATTAAAAGTTCACACTCATATATGTCCATTTTAGAAAGAAAAAAGTTAACATCTCATACCACTGTAGCGACGAAACTATATCCAGTCTACAAATGGAGCAAAAATGCATCGGCCACCGTCCGGCAGAAGCAAAAAATGTGCCTCTGTTTCGAACAGTGCCGCTGACTAACGTCCATTTTGACCGGAAACAAAAACCATATGGTAAACCAAGTAGTAGCCTAGATGTTAGTCCAAATGGGTAGCCCAGATGGAACAAACTGAGTGATCAAATCGGACAGAGCCCCAAATCCAAAGTGTTTGGTTTGAGCAAATAAGATCGACTTTATGCCTCTTTTGCCACTTCCGGTGTCAAGGAAGATATTAGGTCCTGCTTCTTGCTTTTCTGGCTGCTTTGACCAAAGACACATTGTAGTTTCTCTGATGTTATCTTTCTATGTTGTTCTTGGTCTACCTCTTGCTCTACGTTCCTCTCCTCTTTAGGTATATGCCTTGAATGGTATAGCATCAGAAGACATTCTCTCCAAGTGGGCAAACCATTTGATTTGCTGTAGCAAGTAAAATAATTACTCTAAAGTAATTTTTGTTTTATTTTTTAAACAGTAAACACCCACCGCCCCCTTTCCACCTGCCCCTTTTTTTTTTCTTTTCTAGTAAGTATTGTAGTGTTCAGGATTAACAAATCAAGGATGAGAATGCAACAAGTACAAATCTGTCAGTACAACCTCATTTAACTACACAGCACAGTGAAGTAATCTACAATCCAGTTTTAGTGGATCAAATTCACTCCAACTATTACACTACACACACACACACCTGTATATATACGGATACAGTAAAAGCAAGCAACATTAGCATCACATGAAGTGTTGTCTTCTAACAGAAAAATTAACTTCAAAGAACATCTTCTGAAGGGGAGTCGCTGTGGCGTTGGCGGCTGGACACCAGCCTACGGATTGGAAGGTTATGGGTTAACGCCCTGACGGAGCCGGACTTTGTTTTACAAAAATGACCTCGACTCCTAGGTCGACCCAGCCTTGAGTGGGTACCAGGTGCAGTCCTGAGAAGTAAAGGCGGTCGGTGTGATGCTGACCACATCACCCACCAAGTGCTGATTGGTCTAAAAAATAGAGGTCTAGCCCTATATGCCCAATACACCTAAAGGTGTGGAAAAAAGGGTCTTTTTTACATGTTCTCAAGGAGTTACATGTGAGTTCCATATCATGGGAGACACAGCAGCATCTTATTCCAATGCTGAAACTTCTCATTAACACTGAAACACCTCAACAAATATATGTAACTCAAAGGTATACCTATACACTACATTTAATTCTTAGATCAGTGTTCCCTAAACTGTTCATAGTTGCTGCGCCTCCCCCCCCCCCCCATAAAAAATGCGTCCACAGCCTTAACCTAAGTAAAAGTATTGCTATTCATATGTAAGATTAAAAAAAAAAAAAACTTGTGTATCTTCGGATATTTCGCGGAACCCCTATGAAGAGGTCGCAGAGGTGCACAGTTTGGGGATCATTGTCTTAGACAATTAATATGAATGTATGTAATTACAGTTGGGGAATCAGTGTCTTGGACAATTAATATTAATGTATGTAACTAAATTTATCTGAATCAACTGTCATTTTAAATTTGTAAATATCATTTCAGAGGTTCTGGGTAGTTCTTCTTCTTCGCTTTCTCTTGTACCACTCTGTGTGTTGAGAAGCAACATAAGGATCTGGCTCTTCAGGGTGTCCCTAAAGTCAGGAAAAATGGGAAATATAAAGTAAATTGCTAAAACTGATGGCAGTGTAGACTTAATATATCAAGTTCACCTTATTTTGCAAATTTTACAGCTGAATTATATAAACTCACCAACCCAAAATCCTACATCACAATCTATTTGCTCAACAGGAACACAGTAATTACCACTCATTATATCACAAAACAGTCATCTGTGCTATCAAGGAGCTGTGATCACCAACACTATAAGCAATAAAATAAACTCGCCACACCAAAAAGTCATAACCTCTTTTCTCAATCAGAACCTGGTAATTACCACTTGTACTATCACAAAACAGTCACCTGTGCTATCAGGAAGCTGTGATCACCAACACTATAAACAATAAAATAAACTCATCAAACCAAAAAGTCAAAACCTCTTTGCTCAATCAGCACCTGGTTATCACCTTACTCTTTGAAATAATCATTTTGTATTATGACAAATCTCAGCCAGCTTCATTGTCTTGACACTCCAATTATCACTTTCACCAAACACAAATTCTAATCACAAGTTCTATCAAAGTCTGTCAATGACCTTTAAAGTCTGTTCAGACTCTACATTATCACAAGACTTTGAAAAAAAAAAAAAAAAAAAACACAACTATCATAAGAAAACAAACTCAAATCACTGTCAGATCATTTAGTTCAACGGAAACCTCAAATCACACTAAAACTCAAACCAGTTCTATGAAAACTTTAAAATCATTTTTAAACACTATTTATCCACATTATCACATAATAATAATAATAATAACTTTTATAAAAAGCTTTTACGAAGTTCTATCAGAACATGTTAATCGCCAGTGCTGTCAATGTACATTCAAATGCTCTACTGCCACAAAATTTTAATAAGTAGTTTAATACATTAAATATAAACAACAACCTCAAAACACTGTCAAATTACTCAATAAACTAAAAACTTTAATCATTTAGTTCTATCTAAGCTTTTAATTGCTTTCTTGACTAATTATGGGCAATTCCTCTGTGAAGTCAGATTGCATCTGCCCAAGAGACGAGGAACCAACAGTCTGCATACAAACAAGTCAGACATGTCAAATCGATGAGCATGCAAAAACTCAAGTTCTTGAACAAGATTAAAGTCCAGAAGTAGACAAACAACAAGAACTTTCTAACAGAGTTCACAGCTGGTAAACTAAAGGGCAAATCTATTTGTCTGTATTATCATTAAACTGTCTTATCATATACCTATTTGTCTGCATTATCATAAAACTATTCGTCTGCATATCATAAAACTTTCTGTCTTATTATACAACTATTTGTCTGCATTTTCATAAAACTGTTTTATCACACAACTATTTGTATTACCATAAAACATTTTGTCTGCATTATGATAAAACTATTTGTCTGCGTTATCATAAAACTATTTGTCTGTATTATCATAAAACTATTTATCTGTATGATCATAAAACTATTTGTCTGTATTATCATAAAACATTTTGTCTGTATTATCATAAAAATATTTGTCTGTATTATCATAAAACTATTTATCTGTTTTATTATCAAACTATTTGTCTGTTTATGATGAGCTTCCATGTCGGGGACGCACTCACCGATATTTTGTCATGGAATCCCACTTTGAGAGACCTTGCGGTGCAAAATCCTTTTCAAGAATATTTCTGGTGTTAAAGGTAATTTGTTTGTTTTTGTTTAATGGAAAGTGAAGGTGAATATATTACTGAACAGTCTGATAACTTTTGACTCTTGACAAATTTTATGAAGTGACATTAAAAAATCACCAAAACTGAAACGACAGAGTGTCAAATCAAAGTAAATTTTACTGGCGACTGATCCTTAGAGCCAGCGTGATGGCACCATTTGGGGATTTTTTCAAATGCTATGGGAGATTCTATTGATTTTTTTTAAAAATCAGAAAGTGAAGATGTTACAAAGTTACAAAGATCCCATCGGCACATACAATTTCAGTTAAAAATCTTTGATTTTTTCTTTAATGATCAAGTTCATGACTTACATCCATAAGCTGCCACAATAAAGACGCATGATCTCAATGTTCAAACTCTATTTCTCTGCATTACCATGAAACAATAACAACACATTTTATTTGATAAAGATGCTCTTATCCTACTGTTCTATCAGAAATTATTAACAACATAGTGCCTTCCACACTACGCCAATTAAAAACAGCTACAAAAATGCTATTTTTTACCTAATATACTCCTATCCGGGCCTCCTAAATGCTAACAGTCGCATTCAGAACCAATGGAATTTAGTTATGCTGCTCAGGAACAAGCGAATGCAGAAATGCTGATACAATGACAACTGAAGGATAGTGTTGCAATCATAAGTAACATGATTGGGGCAAGAGGGATAACAAACAAACAATAAAATCAGCACTCGCTTTACAAGTAAATTAAATACACCAGCTAACTAAATTTGTAAATAATGCATCTGAGAATGTTAACTAGTGTTTCAAGGCACACGTTTGTAGACAACAACAAGTGTTTGCCACATCTACATCCGAGCCATGTTTTTTTTCCACAATAAAAACTCTTTTATACCCGAAAACCACCAGAAGTCTTTCTCACATCTGACACAAACCTATGTTAAATGCCTCATTATGTATGGAGTTTAACATGGAGCAGTCCAGACTTCCAGTCAAAATGGACGCTAGGCACGGCCACTGTTTGAGCTGCACATTTTTTTTATTGCTTTTGCCAGACAATGGCTGTTGTATTTTTGCTTTATTTTTAGACTGAAAAACGATACAGTTTCATCGCACACCTTCTGAGTTGAGTGCATGGCGTGACACTGTGAGCTACAGATTTCTTTCATTTCGGAATATTTTTCTACTGTGACAAACGTGGTGGTGTAAATTGTATATTCAGAAAATGGTGAGATTCCTGTTATCGCATTATCAGTGGTGCCATTATGCGATTAAAAATTGATCGCCTGTGCAATTGCTGATCTATTTGTGACTTATGCTACCATCCATGATGAACTGTATTTCTAATGTCAGACTGTTTGTGTTAGCATTTCGGATGGCTACCATATGCTTTTATGCATGTGTAAGCTAGATATGCTAAGACAGCAGTCTGTCAATCTTTCCAAAAGGGACTGTGATAAGCACTCTGTGTGTTTTCCATTGGCACAGGAGCGGAGCAACTATGGGATGACCCGTTTGCTATGAAGCTGAA
The DNA here is from genome assembly GCA_905116865.2 of Candidula unifasciata. Taxonomy (NCBI): domain Eukaryota; kingdom Metazoa; phylum Mollusca; class Gastropoda; order Stylommatophora; family Geomitridae; genus Candidula; species Candidula unifasciata. The sequence goes on along the minus strand of CAJHNH020000202.1, from coordinate 768,140 downwards.
ACTAAGATTACCAGAATTCTCTAGCAACTATGATATCATAGTCATCATCATCACCATAGCTCGATATTACAGCACGTTACTGGGTCACCAGTCACTGCTATCTGATCAGTTCCCCTCACTCTCTGATGGTCAGAGGCAATGGACTTGATATTTGACGCCTGTCCAGTTATCTAGGTTCTGTATTCAGGTCTTTGTAATATAATTTAGCATAGATGAGTTTACATTTTTATACTGACTGATGGGTTCCCCATAAGTTTCCACACACTGGAAAAATAAACATTTAAATGAGGCCATTACAAGCATAGCTTTATTTGCTCGTCAGCAGTGGATGATATGCATCAAAATGTGCTTACAAAACCATGGTTTTTTTCCTATGTATAGAAGCTTTTGGGACACCCTGTAGATAGAAAGATAAAATGACAGATGGACAAGCAAATGACAGATAGACAGACAAGCAAATGACAGATAGACAGACAAGCAAATGACAGATAGACAAGCAAAATGACAGATAGACAGACAAGCAAATGACAGATAGACAGACAAGCAAATGACAGATAGACAGACAAGCAAATGACAGATAGACAGACAAGCAAATGACAGATAGACAGACAAGCAAATGACAGATAGATAGACAAGCAAATGACAGATAGACAAGCAAATGACAGATACACAGACTGAAAGAGTGACATAAGCACATATATATATATATATGTGCTTATGTCACTCTTATAAATTAAAAGTTCACACTCATATATGTCCATTTTAGAAAGAAAAAAGTTAACATCTCATACTACTGTAGCAGGAAGTGAGAAACAATAAAGAACCATATATAAAACACAGGCATACATACTTGTACACATGCATGCTAACTTGCATTCATACATGAACAAAGATATCTTTGCATTCATCTACACATGCATCCCTACATACATACAGCATGCATGCAAACATACACAATGAGATAAACAGGCAGGTACACTCATGAACAAAAACCCCTCTGCACATACAGACGCAGACACGTACACAGACAGAGCCCATCCATCCATCCATCCGTTGAAACTCATAAATTATACATCAAGTTACCCAAGCAGAAACAACCAGCAGGCAATATCCAGGTCAACAACAAATCATGCAAATAATCAAATAAATAATAACAGATCATCAAATAACATCTAACAACTTCTGCTGTGACAAATGCTGTAAGAAGTGCCGACATTTCAATGTTCATATGACGAGTTGACAGATATGGCTGCATCAACAATCTGCTAGCTCAGATAAAAACAGTTTCCTTTCCAAGAAAGAAGAATTGAAAACAACACTCACAAGCTCACAAAAACAAGCTGAAGAATTTCTAGCCCAGTTGTGAACAAAGATGATACATTTTGATTTCTGCATACATCAACCAATTATAGAATTCTACACTTGAATTAGGTGACCACAATAAATCGCTTTCGTTCAGAACCTCGCAGACAACAAGACATGGTTGAGAACCTGCATTTGAGGTGAATGCTGATAAAATAGGAAGTTACTTTTGAAAGTTGTCACTTTTATAATTCGGTTAAAAGGATTTATTGACTTGCTTCATTGTTTTCAATTGTTAATGTCCTGCGCACCAAATTAGATGCAACGAAATATACCAGGCAGTAAACTGTGCAATCTATTGTTTGTGTTTTTGTTGTTCCTTAGGTAACTGTCATCGTCCCAATGTGGGATGCAATTTTTTTGTTATTTGAAGCCCCACCCTGGCTTCTGCCAGAGGCCCTGAATATAGCTGGGGCATAGATATGGCCTAACCGCTGAAAGGGGTTTCCGGGGCCTCTCCACGGGTGATCCTCATCCACATGGTGGCACTTTGTGTCACCGGGTGTTTGTGTTTTGTCCTGGTCAGGTACAACTACCTACCTACTTTTTGTTGCTGTTGTTCAAACTGAAGAATTTTTGTTTATCTGTCAGAATCATTTGCCACACACTGAACTGTAACAACTTACATGGGTACAGACTGAATAATTATTCCCTGAACTAAACAGACGGGGAGGACCCCTGGGGCCGTAGAAATAAAATATATACTCAACAAATAGACATGCACTGATTGGTACTTACAGAAAGAAGTAGAAAGACAGTGAACATAAAAATCTAAAAGCTATAGTGTCCATGCCAGGAATCGAACCTGCCACCTCCACATAAAGACAGCACCTCAATTCTGTCTTTCTTCTTCTTTCTGCAAGAGCCAGTCAGCATATGTTTGTCTGTTGATTAGTTAATCCCTTAAATCCTCACTTGGCTAAAATCCTCACTTGGCTAAAAATCCTCACTTGGCTACACTGATAAAGTATTTTTTACAGGCACTGGGTATATAGCAAGCACCATACCTATTTTTTCTACAGATCAACGGCCATTTGATTAATGATGTAATCAACATCATGACAGTGGTATTTACATGGTCTTCCCTCCCCCTCCATGATGAAGTATCAGATCAACAGGTCGTTAAATCAGATTTATATTTTGCAACACTATTTCATTTCAAATAGGTTATACAAACTGTACATGAAACACAAAAATGCAATCTACGTTGGTATCACTACTGTACATAATGTGAAAAATGCATAATATGCATACTACTGCATCAGTTAGAGTAACTTTTTGTTCTGACACTACCAAGGCAGCTAGCTACCTTTCTTTATTTAATTTGTGTGAGTGTGGTTGTAAGTGTGGAGGGTCGTAAGTGTGGAGGGTCATAAGTGTGGAGGGTCATAAGTGTGGAAAGTCGTAAGTGTGGAAGGCCGTAAGTGTGGAAGGCCGTAAGTGTGGAAGGTTGTAAGTCACATAGGTCATAAGTTCACCAGGTACATGGGAGATGACCCATAAGTAAGTAAAGGATCCTTTCCCACGCCTTTATGCGCACTGGGCATATAGGGCTAGACCTATATTTTACAGACCAATCTGCCTTTGGTGAGTGAGGATGTTGTCAGCACCATGCCGGCCACTTCTCAGGGCTGCACCCTCTACCCACTCAAGATTCCCCATATGACCATATACTAACTATTTCTTACATGACTACACACTGATCTATTACTCCCTATACAGCCACACACTGCTCAGTTACTCCTACTTCTGCTGCGTTTACCTTCACAGGAGTGTTAAGTAAGTTGTGGTGGGGTGTAAAGGATGTGATGTCTGTATGTATATTAAGAACAGCCTTACAGAAATGAACATCAGTCTTAACAGTACTCTTGACAGAGCTCATCAATGAATGTTACATTTCCCCCCGAACACTTCGATGCGGTACAAGGTGGAAGAGAAGAACAAGAAATAGAAGAAGAAGAAGAAGAAGAAAAGAAGAAGAAGAAGAATGTGTACCTTTCGACCAAACACATTTGCTTTCAGCAGACCTCTAGTTGGTCACCATTTACAACATGTTTGTTAGAGAGCAGTAGGTCACTGGCTAGAAGGTCACTGGGCAGTAGGTCACTGGGCAGTAGGTCACTAGTTTTTTTTCTCTCCACCAAACAAAAATAATTATTCTTCTCTCTGTTCTCACTCTTACCTTCCTGTGTGGGTTCCAGGGCCCTGTGTGGGTTCCAGGGCCCTATTTGGGGGCTGTGGGTGAAGAACAGACGCACTGTCTTGCTAATAAGCATAGAATTTCATAAAAGGTGAGTAGGAAATATTTTTCAATGTCCAAAAGCCAAGGGATTTTTTTAAAGTGGGCAACAATACACACGGGTGTCCGATCTTACTACCCAGAAACCAGGGGAAATTACTAGAACTAGAATTACGTGAAAAAATCCCAGCCTTCACAGAGCTTGAATCCAGGATCTCCAGCACTCGAGACACGACACCATACCTCGAGACCACTTGTGTGTGTGTATGTGTGTGTGTGTATATATATATATATATATATATATATATATATATATATATGAGTGTCTGTATATATCTAAATATGTATACAGATTAAAGTCTTCTTTCATTAGCCTGAAATAAATTATCTAGATCTGCAATGTTGTCTCTAGTATGAATTCCACTGTCTTTTGTATATGCACCTCATTTACACATATTCGAAAACAAGAAACTGTTTCAATATCACATTAATGTTTGAGCAGTTGTACAATTTGCAGGAAGAAATCAGTGAATGAAGCTTTCAAACGAAGAATAACAAAACAGAATTTGAACAGCCTCATCTGTCCAAGCAAGCCAGCTGGAAAGAATAAAAAAAGGACACTGTACATTTGGCAGACACAGTTTGATACTACTCTTTCATGACATCACTGTTTAACAAATGTTTTCAAAATCTCTTCTGCCATTTTGATGTTGTTTCTTGAGACCCTCAAGGCGTTGACAACATGGAGTCGATTGTATCCCATGGCGATGAGGGTGTCTACTTGAGCTTCGTTAATGCTGGACGTCTGCTGGTCGTTCTCTTTGTTGATGTCTTGGTTTTCTCTTAGACCTTCACGTCGAGGTGGAGGCACTCTGCAAAAACCCAAAAGTAAACAAGTTCAGTAAACACTCAAACAGATTGTGAACATTGATTATTTTAGGAAACATGATTTCAAACATCAAGTCCGCGTGGATTCCAGGGCCCCATCATGTGTGTGTCTGTGTGTGTGTGTGTGGGGGGGGGGGGGGGGTTTCCCCACTGCTCCATAATGAACATGTCATTAAATTGGACTAATTAGGGGCGTTCCTTTTGAAGTCAGGCACATCTGCCTGAGAGGCAAGGAACCAACATTCTGCATATAAACAAGCCATATCTGTAAAAAGGATGTGCATGCAAACTCTAGTTCTGGAACAAGGCTACGTCCAGAGGTGGATAGACACTAAGAACTTTCTGCAGGAGTTTACAGCCAGTGAATGCGAAGAAGAAGACACATTAACAACATATTATATATATATATAGAAAACTGATAGCAACTGTTTCACCTAAAGCAACAAAATGAAGATAATCAGATTTACAATAAAATACTTCTGTATATTATAAAAATACAGAGAAATATCAAAGCAACTTTATATTTAATTAAAAACAACAAATTAAATGGATATTTTCATACAACTATACATCTCCAAATAAACACACACACCAACAGATTTTAACAAATATTATAAAATTATAACCTAAGCAATATGCTAATGTGTGTAATATAACTATTCTAAATGTTAGAAAGGCATCAACAAACACAACAAAGAGCAGTACACACAGTTTATCCTTGTTAAACAACTCAGGTTTAACATTACATAATTTTTAACTGCCCCCAAACCAGAATGTTTCACAGCAGATGCAGAATAAGTAATAATACAATAACCCTCCCTACCCCCCCCCCCCCCCCCTTCCAAAAAAACAAACAGTCCAAGGTAGAGCCTTGAAAGAGACTAATAAATACACAGTGGAAGTAGTCAACGTTGAAGAATTTTTTTTTTAGCATGCTCTGACCAAATGTACAGAGTAAACACATTACACAACAGTCAGAGATCCTCCGCTCGACTGAATTTAAACAGAAAACAAGCGTATACACAAGAAGAAACCAGAAAAGAAAAAAACCCACTGTATTTACAATGCCAGCAATGACAGAAATGCAACCTAACCAAGCATTGCAGGCATGTAAGCCAAGATGCAATCTCTATCATGCACAGGAACTGTTTTATTCAATACATGTGCGTATCTGGCGATGTTGGGGCAGTCAATAAATAATAATAAACAGGCACTAACAAACAAAAAAATCCTAATGTTGTTCAAGTCAAGGAACTGCTGTATTCAATACATGCTCAAATATTTTGCACTGTTGGGGCAGTCAATAAACATTTAATAAACAAGGATAACAGAAAAAAAAGTCTTATATCAAGTCAAGAAACGGCCGAATTCAATAAATGCTCAAATATTTTGCAATGTGGGGGCAATCAATAATCATTAAAAGTCCCACACAATTAATTTAAAAAATAGTCTTCAGATTCTAACATACTTGGCCCATGAAGCACTCAATTTTGCAATGTTTGCAAAAACTAAATACTAAAGTACTAGTGATAAAATATAACGTAGCAATGTTGGAAGAATCAATAAACATGAAGTGTCTGACACAATATTGTTGGGGGGGAAAAAGGCCTTCATACACTAACATGCTGAAGCAATGTTGCAATCAATAAATGTTGAGAGAATGATTCAATCAATGCCCAAAAAAAAAAAAAAAACTCAAAGCACACTAAGTATTGATACAGTTCACACCCCCCCCCCCCCACAGTATAAGACAATCTCGACCAGCACAAAGAAACATTTTAAAGTATATTCATTCTCAAGTCTGAGTCTGAAGAAGCTCAGCACAGTGCACAGCCTCTGTAGCACAGGCGAGGATCCTGAAATACTTTGGGTAGATTTTTAACTGCAAATTTTGCCTGGGCAGGCCGTTAGGCTACTCTTTTCGATTTCCAACTGCCAAGGGATTTTTTTTTTACATGCACTACAATGCAGACGGGCATCCCATTTCACTACCCAGAGACCAGGGGGAATTACAAGAAGTCCAAGTCCACGTGAAAAAAATCCCAGCCCTTACCGGGGATTGAGCCAGGAACCTCTAGCACTCAAAGCGGACACCATGCCTCAAGCCCCCTACGTAGGTCAATTGATAAACAAGAACACACTGAAGCATTGAAATGCACATGCATTTCCTGAGGCGTAAGACATAAACACATATCAGACGACTCATGCTGTGATCCTGTGACCTCTAACACTGAGGGTTACTGGAACATTTTTAAGTCACTTGAAAAAAGCTTTAGGATTCACTTGGAAAACCCCTCTAAATGACATATTTAGTGAACATATTCACATCTGGGCGCACACAATTAACAGCTTTTAACTGCATTTTTCTACAATAGAAACAGTAATATATCAGCATTCAAGGGACTTTGTCACAACCAGAAGTGACTAGATTTAGCCTTTTGGGAGCCACAGCTAAATCCTTTAACATGCAGGGCCAATGCTGCAAACTCTGTCACAACCAGAAGTGACTTGATTTAACCTTTTTGGACCGACAGATTTAGCCTTTTGGGAGCAATAAAATCCTTTAACATGCAGGGCCAATGTTGCAAACTTCATCACAACCAGAAGTGACTAGATTTAGCCTTTTGGGAGCATTGGTTAAATCCTTTAACATGCAGGGCCAATGTTGCAAACTTTGTAACAACCAGAAGTGACTAGATTTACCTTTTTGGAGCAATAAAATCCTTTAACATGCAGGGCCAATGTTGCAAACTTTGTAACAACCAGAAGTGACTAGATTTACCTTTTTGGAGCAATAAAATCCTTTAACATGCAGGGCCAATGTTGCAAACTTCATCACAACCAGAAGTGACTATATTTAGCCTTTTGGGAGCAATAAAATCCTTTAACATGCAGGGCCAATGTTGCAAACTTCATCACAACCAGAAGTGACTAGATTTAGCCTTTTGGGCGCCACAGCTAAATCCTTTAACATGCAGGGCCAATGTTGCAAACTCTGTCACAACCAGAAGTGACTAGATTTAGCCTTTTGGGAGCAATAAAATCCTTTAACATGCAGGGCCAATGTTGCAAACTTCATCACAACCAGAAGTGACTATATTTAGCCTTTTGGGAGCAATAAAATCCTTTAACATGCAGGGCCAATGTTGCAAACTTTGTCACAACCAGAAGTGACTAGATTTAGCCTTTTTGGAGCAACAGTTAAATCCTCTAACATGCAGGGCCAATGTTGCAAACTTTGTCACAACCAGAAGTGACTTGATTTAACCTTTTTGGACCGACAGTTAAATCCTCTAACATGCAGGGCCAATGTTACAATCAATAAATGTTAAATGTCTGATATAATCAATACATTTAAAATCTGTATTTACATAAATGCAAACACTGCAAGCATAGAGCATAGAAAACTTACAATTCCCCTGACCAAGGCCGTCCTCTATGAATATAAGACCTATATAACAAATAGTGTTATGATTTACTGGCTAGCCTTCCAACAAACACTGCTATTTTATTAGGTCTACAGGATGACAAAAAGTGCTAAGATTTATTGGATCTATAACTCCTTCTTCATGTTCCCCTGCTGTAAATCTGGCAGAAAGTTCTGGCTGTTCGTCCACTTCTGGACTTTAGTCTTGTTCCAGAACTTGAGTGCTGTGTGCACATCAGTTTACAAATATGGCTTATTTGTATGCACACTGTTGGTTCCTTTCCTCTCAGGCTGATAGAATCAGACTTTGAATGAAACCCCTAATTAGTCAACTTGTACAACATTCTGGCTAGGGAGGCAGTGAGTCTATTTTGCCCCCCCCCCCTTTCTTCCCCCGCAATAGGGCCCCTGTACCCACGTAGAGACTAGAAACTATGAAAAACAATGCTCCTATTTCCCAGATCTATATGACGAAAAGGTGCTACGTTTCACTAAATCTAGATGACAAAAAGTGCTACATTTCACTAAATCTAGATGACAAAAAGTGCTACATTTCACTAAATCTAGATGACAAAAAGTGCTACATTTTACTGGACATCCATTTGACGAACAGTGCGGTTGTACTAGATCCATCTGACAAACAATGCTGTTTTACTCGACTTATTTTATATAAGCTGCTAAGATATTCACTGCTGTACTGTGGCATAAAAGAAGTGCCTCATGACCATATTGTCCATTAAATCTATTTACGATTTATCTATAAGAAAATCTATACGATTTAATATGCTATGCTTTGCTAGATCTAAATGGTGAACTGTGGCCTTTAAAAAAAAATCTTAATGGCAATATCATTCACTAAATCTATATACAATTTATCAATATGAGATCTCTATAAGAGTGAGTGTCTGCAAGAAGATCTACATGACAGTGCTGTGGTCTACAAGAAGATCTATTTGACAGTGCTGTGGTCTACGAGAAAACCTACATTTCAGTGCTGTGGTCTACAAGAAGATCTATATGACAGTGCTGTGGTCTTCGAGAAAACCTACATTTCAGTGCTGTCGTCTACAAGAACATCTACATGACAGTGCTGTGGTCTACAAGAAGATCTACACGACAGTGCTGTGGTCTACAAGAAGATCTACATGACAGTGCTGTGGTCTACAATAAGATCTATATGAGTGCTGTGGTCTACAAGAAGATCTATATGACAGTGCTGTGGTCTACAAGATCTACATGACAGTGCTGTGGTCTACAAGAAGATCTACATGACAGTGCTGTGGTCTACAAGAAGATCTACACGACAGTGCTGTGGTCTACAAGAAGATCTACATGACAGTGCTGTGGTCTACAATAAGATCTATATGACAGTGCTGTGGTCTACAAGAAGATCTACATGACAGTGTTGTGGTCTACAATAAGATGTATATGACAGTGCTGTGGTCTACAATAAGATCTATATGACAGTGCTGTGGTCTACAATAAGATCTATATGACAGTGCTGTGGTCTACAATAAGATCTATATGACAGTGCTGTGGTCTGCAATAAAACCTACATGACAGTGCTGTGGTCTACAAGAAGATCTATATGACAGTGCTGTGGTCTGCAATAAATCCTACATGACAGTGCTGTGGTCTGCAATAAAACCTACATGACAGTGTTGTGGTCTGCAATAAAACCTACATGACAGTGCTGTGGTCTACAATAAGATCTATATGACAGTGCTGTGGTCTACAAGAAGATCTACATGACAGTGCTGTGGTCTACAAGAAGATCTACATGACAGTGCTGTGGTCTGCAAGAAAACCTACATGACAGTGCTGTGGTCTACAAGAAGATCTACATGACAGTGCTGTGGTCTGCAAAAAAACCTACATGACAGTGCTGTGGTCTGCAATAAAACCTACATGACAGTGCTGTGGTCTACAAGAAGATCTATATGACAGTGCTGTGGTCTGCAAGAAAACCTACATGACAGTGCTGTGGTCTGCAAGAAAACCTACATGACAGTGCTGTGGTCTGCAATAAAACCTACATGACAGTGCTGTGGTCTACAAGAAGATCTACATGACAGTGCTGTGGTCTGCAAGAAAACCTACATGACAGTGCTGTGGTCTACAAGAAGATCTACATGACAGTGCTGTGGTCTGCAAAAAAACCTACATGACAGTGCTGTGGTCTGCAATAAAACCTACATGACAGTGCTGTGGTCTGCAATAAAACCTACATGACAGTGCTGTGGTCTGCAATAAAACCTACATGACAGTGCTGTGGTCTGCAATAAAACCTACATGACAGTGCTGTGGTCTGCAATAAAATCTACATGACAGTGCTGTGGTCTACAAGAAGATCTATATGACAGTGCTGTGGTCTGCAAGAAAACCTACATGACAGTGCTGTGGTCTACAATAAGATCTATATGACAGTGCTGTGGTCTACAAAAAGATCTATATGACAGTGCTGTGGTCTGCAATAAAACCTACATGACAGTGCTGTGGTCTACAATAAAATCTACATGACAGTGCTGTGGTCTACAAGAAGATCTATATGACAGTGCTGTGGTCTGCAATAAAACCTACATGACAGTGCTGTGGTCTGCAATAAAACCTACATGACAGTGCTGTGGTCTACAATAAAATCTACATGACAGTGCTGTGGTCTACAAGAAGATCTATATGACAGTGCTGTGGTCTACAATAAAATCTACATGACAGTGCTGTGGTCTACAAGAAGATCTATATGACAGTGCTGTGGTCTGCAATAAAACCTACATGACAGTGCTGTGGTCTGCAATAAAACCTACATGACAGTGCTGTGGTCTACAATAAAATCTACATGACAGTGCTGTGGTCTACAAGAAGATCTATATGACAGTGCTGTGGTCTGCAATAAAACCTACATGACAGTGCTGTGGTCTGCAAGAAAACCTACATGACAGTGCTGTGGTCTGCAATAAAACCTACATGACAGTGCTGTGGTCTGCAATAAAACCTACATGACAATTCTGTGGTCTGCAAGAGGATCTACATGACAGTGCTGTGGTCTGCAATAAAACCTACATGACAATTCTGTGGTCTGCAAGAGGATCTACGTGACAGTGCTGTGGTTCGCAAGAAAACCTACATGACAACGTGTACTAAAAGACCTACATAACTGTAATGGTTTGATAGCTAGGAGACGTACAGGAAAGTGCTGAGTTCTATAATACTTAAATGACAGACACTGTGGTTTGCTAACAGACTTACACGCTAAATAACAGACACCCTTATATGTTTCAAACACTCCCATTATTTGGTTCTCAGATCCCAATTATCTGGTCTCTGCACCTGGATAATTTGATCTCCGGACCTTATTCTATGATCTGCTTACTATATCCCTATCTCTTGTTTTCCTAGACAACCCCACTCCCCTACACCTTTTTTTTTGAAATAAATCGTGAAAAGATATTCACAAGCCCCATCAAGATTATCACTAGTATCATACATCCCGGGCAATACTGAATAGAGTATACATTGAAACTCCAATATGTATGATCAACTGATTCCTGAGAAGAAGACGAATATAAAATACCAAAGGAATTAACTAAATTTGATTTAATTCATTCCCAGCCAAGAAATTTGAATATCTATTCTTTTACAACATTCATCAGCATTTCCAGACAATTCTTTTAAAATAAGTTATCCAATGCTTGTTTTTTAATTTTCCAAAAGTTTCTTAACATATCATCATCTAATGAACTGATTAACTATAGTGATGTTCTGGTGCCTTTCTTAAATAAAAACCAGCATTTCTGCCCAAGTGGACAGTCATCCCTTAATTTAATCTCTTTTTTTTTTTTTTTGTCAGATGAATCTGCCACATCAGAGGAGGGATAAATACTGACTTTTTGGGTCAATATCAAACAAAAATTTCAATGAAAAAAAAGGATAAATTGTTAAAAAAGACGAATACTGGCGTAGGAAAATATTAGAGTTCCAATGTAATCAGCTATCTGCACATGAAGATCTTGGGTTCAAATCTGCAGCAAGATGGTCCCAACAAATATGAGTCTAGAACTATAGTGCCGGTGAACCAATGATATGACAGCGGTACTTTTAATATCTACTAACAGCCAAAGGGACCACCACAGCATCAACCTTAACTGTTTCCATTCCAAGCAACTTGAAAGGCGTAAATACCTCTCACCCTTAAATCCCAACCATCATGAAGTGCTCTTATACTCTCTACATTTGGATATAGTATACAGAAGAAATCTGGCAAAGAAATTTCAACAACAACAACAAAAAAACTTACAAAACACAAGAAGAGTGCTCATCTCGGGCTTTGGATCTGGGAAGTGCTGTAGCATAGTCACTGTTGAGCCGGTAGAGCTGAGGTCTGTCTTCGTGTCCTGCTGACCCTGTTGCTGTGATAAAACATGAATTCATAAATAATACGGACACAATGTAAGCATCTCCTTCTTCTTCTGCTTCTTTATTCACGTTCACCAGCTGTAAACTCTGGCAGAAAGTTCTGCTTGTTCAGATCTGACTCATTTGTATGCAGACTGCTGGTTCCTTGCCTCAGGCAGATGCACTCCGACTTTGAAGAAGTTCCCAGTTTGTCGACTCTTACGACAGGTAGGCAGTGGGTCTATTCTTGTTTTTCTCTCCATAACAGGGCCCCGGAACCCACAACATTCAGGACAACCCCATATTAGTTTTGTTCCCCTCCTCAACAGCCAGCGAAGAGTCCCCATACTGAAGATGCCGGTTATCTGGCTAACTACTCAACTTCCCTCCCTCCCAAAGTCTCAAGTGGTGCCCAGAACCTGCTGCATCATTAGCTCCAGGTACAGAAGCAGAGCATTCAAGCCATAGGGTGATGGAATATCCAAGGTTGTGAATAGCAGCATCTACATAGCACGCAGCAAAGGTTCACACCAGATGCCTTTTTACAACCTGACAATGAAAGGCTGAACAGGAATGAGAAAAAGAAAGAAATTTTCTGTCTCTCTGTTATCTCTCATTCTCTCTATATGCACCAACCGTCGTACATGATGTCCATCAAATTATTAGGGTCTTATAATATGGACTTTCAGTCTATCAAATTATTGTGATCTTATAATACGGACTTTTAGTCTATCAAATTATTGTGATCTTGTAATACGGACTTACAGTTTATCAAATTATTAGGGTCTTATAATACGGACTTTCAGTCTATCAAATTATTGTGATCTTATGATACGGACTTTTAGTCTATCAAATTATTGTGATCTTGTAATACGGACTTACAGTTTATCAAATTATTGTGATCTTATAATATGGACTTTCAGTCTATCAAATTATTGTGATCTTGTAATACAGACTTTCAGTCTATCAAATTGTTGTGATCTTATAATATGGACTTTCAGTCTATCAAATTATTGTGATCTTATAATATGAACTTTCAGTCTATCAAATTATTTTGATATTATGGACTTTAAGTCAAATTATTCTGATCTAGTAATATGAACTTTCAGACTATCAAATTATTCTGATCTAGTTATATGGACTTTCAGATTATCAAATTATTCTGATCTTATAAAATAGACTTTCAATCTATCAAATTATTACAATCTCATAATTATTTTCATTTATCAAATTAATTTCAAACTAATTATGCATTCAGTTTGCCAAATTATTTCAATTTTTCAACCCTATGAAATTGCTTGTACCTTTCTCACCAGGCCACTTCTTCCATCAAACGATCTTTATCTAGCAGACACCACACTTACCGGATGTAGAATTTGAATAAATCTGTGTTTTCAATTGCTCTGGATTTTTTAATGTGCTGTCACTGGGAGGTGTGGGTGGTAGCTGCCGTCTGCAAGATGAACATTACCAAATAAACTTCATCAAAATCGTAACAAAAAAACCAAAAACAAAACTTACAACAGACAATGTAAATTAGAGGAACAGACCTAAGCACATTAGAGGAGGCAGACTTTGCAGATTAGAGGAGGCAGACTTTGCAGATTAGAGGAGGCAGACGTTGCAGATTAGAGGAGGCAGACTTTGCAGATTAGAGGAGGCAGATTAGAGGAGGCAGACTTTGCAGATTAGAGGAGGCAGACTTTGCAGATTAGAGGAGGCAGACGTTGCAGATTAGAGGAGGCAGACTTTGCAGATTAGAGGAGGCAGACTTTGCAGATTAGAGGAGGCAGACTTTGCAGATTAGAGGAGGCAGACTTTGCAGATTAGAGGAGGCAGACTTTGCAGATTAGAGGAGGCAGACTTTGCAGATTAGAGGAGGCAGACGTTGCAGATTAGAGGAATTACTGTGAGAGAAAACAGATACTATAATTTAGGATAATTCTTTGTAATTTAGAGGAAACAGACGTTGTAACTTGGAGGACATAGACTTTATCACTTAAAGAAAAGTAACTTTGTTAACTAGAAGAATGACCAGCACTCACAGAAATAGACACTGTAACCTAGAGGGAAAAGATTGTGTAACTTAATGGAAACAGACTTTGTCCCTTGGAGGAAAGGGACAATGTAAATTAGAGCAAACAGACTTTGTCCCTTGGAGGAAAGGGACATTGTAAATTAGAGCAAACAGACTCTGTCACTTGGAGGAAAGGGACTATGTAAAATTAGAGCAAACAGACTTTGTCACTTGGAGGACAGGGAATATGTAAATTAGAGCAAACAAACTTTGTCACTTAGAGGAAAGGGACTATGTAAATTAGAGCAAACAGACTTTGTCACTTGGAGGAAAGGGACAATGTAAATTAGAGCAAACAAACTTTGTCACTTGGAGGAATGGGACAATGTAAATTAGAGCAAACAGACTTTGTCACTTGGAGGAAAGGAACTATGTAAATTAGAGCAAACAGACTTTGTCACTTGGAGGAAAGGGACTGTAAATTAGAGCAAACAGACTTTGTCACTTGGAGGAAAGGGACTATGTAAATTAGAGCAAACAGACTTTGTCACTTGGAGGAAAGGCACTATGTAAATTAGAGCAAACAAACTTTGTCACTTGGAGGAAAGGGACTATGTAAAATTAGAGCAAACAGACTTTGAAACTTGGAGGAAAGGGACAATGTAAATTAGAGCAAACAGACTTTAAAACTTGGAGGAAAGGGACAATGTAAATTAGAGCAAACAGACTTTAAAACTTGGAGGAAAGGGACAATGTAAATTAGAGCAAACAGACTTTGAAACTTGGAGTAAAGGGACAATGTAAATTAGCGCAAACAGACTTTGTCACGTGGAGGAAAGGGATCCTGTAAATTAGAGAAAACAGACTTTGTCACTGAGAGGAAACAGGTTATGCATATTAAACGGACAGAGGAATCAGATCATGTCCTCCAAGACTATCCCAAATACAACATTTCAAGGTAAAACTTTCGGCCAAGAGAAACATCAGTGCAAGCCAAACTTTACGGGTTGCTGAGTGAATTACAAAAGACAGTGAAGTTCCTACTAGAGACAACATTGCAGATATAGATAATCTATCTCAATCTAACGAAAGAAGAAGAATAAGAATTATGAAATCATCGTAGACATTTAATTTCTGCTGTTATGATTTTTTTCTTCTTTCTTCTTTCATCTTGAATGTCCTTGTTTGGCACTTGTAACACAGTATTGGTAAAGATACTGTAGTGTATAGTGCTAATTTGGTGTCAAATTTTATGTTTGCTGTGCAAAACTAGTGACATCTGTCAATAATCTGATCTGCATTATTAGATCTGCGTTCTATCACTGCTTCCATTTTTTGACAGCAGCACATTTTGCTCCCTACATACTTTGCTTGCTTCTTCTTCTTCATTCGTCAGAAGATGTAATTGTGTTGTGTCTGTTTATAGAACGGCTGTGACATTTGCATCTTTCGGCCAACACATCCAACTTCTGCTGGCATTTCTAGACCGTTTTAGCCTTCCCGGTTAGTTCTGTGGGACTCTGCAGTCTCATTGTTGTGTGGTCATCTTTGTTTCCCAGGTGACAGTTGGTGCTCCACATGAGGCTGGTCCAGAGAAGCCACATAATGCTGGTCAGCCCATCCAAGGAGGATTCCATAAATGAAGAACCAATACACTGTGCTCTGAAACTGGGCTCACCTAAGGAATCGTCACATCCTGCTCATGACTGTTAACCCCCACTTCTATATATTGAACACCTATTCATCATGGGCTATGTCATTCAAAGCTTACAATAGGCAGCCTGCAGACCTGGGACCTTTGCTAGTTACACATGAGCAAAATGATCATTATTATTACCTTGGGGGTTTTGGTGATGCACCAGGGGAAGGTAATGGGGACACAGTTCTGGGTGGTACCGGTGGAGGCATGTCAGGATTGTGGTGCCCCGATCTCTTGGACAAGGCTGGGGAATCAAACGGTGAGCTTGCATCCTGGGACTGCAGACAAATCAAAACATTTAAGGTTTAAATGACTTACTGTCTGATATATATATAACTGTAACATAGAATTATAAAAACAATAGGCAGCTCACAATTTGAAGCAACTCTACATATACAGATATATGCATAGTATTCGATTTAAAAAAAAAAAAAACAATTTTACTAAAGTAGTAAATAATAATGGTTAGAAACTAGGTCAGGTAGTCAGAAAATGAGGCCATGCATTGCATTTGCATCACAGGTTGGGCTACATATACTGTAAAAAAAAAAAAAATACCATAGGGTTCCACTAATCAATATTGCATCTGGGTCACGATAATTTTAGGGGTACGACCTTTCCCGTTAGTATGGTGTGTGGCTTCCTCCTGTGTGGATCAGTGACTTGGCATCTCCTGGCCAAAGATGTGATCACATGTCTGATGTGGGCCTGTGTGATGGATGCCAACTCTTCATGAAGTGCATGGAACAAATCACAACCAATGGCTGGAGCAATGTCTCGGCGACGAACATGTTTTTGCAGCTCATCCCACACGTGCTCAATCAGACTCATCTGCAGAAAGGGATGGCCAGGGAAGGGTTTGAATGTTATTGGCAGCCAGGAACTGCGTGGTCAACCGTGCAGAATGGGGTCTGGCGTTGTCCTGTTGGAAAAAGATATCTGTTGGTATCCCAAAATTGCATCTTCGTCATCCTCCTTGTGGAATGCAATTTTTCCTTATTTTGAAGCCCCACCCTGGCTGTCGGCAGGGGCCCCAATATAACCTAACAGCTGAAGGCGGCTTCCGGGACTTCTCCATGGATAATCCTCATCCGCATGGTGGCACTTTGTGTCACCGGGTGTTTATCACTCTGTGTGATGTCCTGGTGGGGTAAAATTTACTTACTTACTACTATCCCAAAATTGAAGAACATGTGGTTGAAGAATTTCACTGACATATCGTTGCACATTCAAACTTCTTTCAATGTGCACCAACTGACTCCTTACGTTGTAACTGATCAATACCCCCACACCATTACACCTCCACGACAGAGCAGCAGAGCTTCATCAACACAATTTTGGGCTAAACCTTCATTTTGTCTACGGTAGACCCTACACGTCTATCATGACGCTGCAACAAAAAGAAAAATTCGTCACTGAACCAGGCACGTCTCCGCTGATTGTCGCTCGCCCAGGGACTATGTTAGTTGTCCAAAGAGGTTAATTTTGGCGTTGGCGAAGCGTAAGTACAGGTCCTAAGTGTTGTCGTCATGCCAAAGTCTAACGCCATGCAGTCTCTTCCAAACAGTTTGATCAGACACATGACGTCCTGGAGGCAAAGCATGCACAGCTGAGGAAGCTGTTGTAAACCTGTCTCTGAGGTGATGAAGGTGAATAAAGTGATTCTCTGCTGCTGTTATCATCCACTGTGATGTCAGTCTTCAACTCAACCAGTGGCTTAGAACTGGTGCCAACGACTGCTAGTACTCTGATGCACATTTAGATGACTGGCACCTGACTTTGACTTTCTCCTGCCTTAAATTGGCCAATAACAAGATTCCTTAAATTTACCGAAAGAGGCGCCATTCATGACTGCTCAAAAATGAAATGAGTGTTTTGGTGTAGCCTTATCCTTTTATATGGTTTCAGTTGCGTAGGCAGTAAACAGTTTTTGCCATAAATTGTGTTGCTTTCTCATGCTCGCATCATGAGCTATGCTCACAAATTTAGTCTCAAACACAACTGACCACTACATTGTAATAATTACAAAAACCCTGCAATTAATGCCCACGTCTACTCGACATGGTAAACACAACACCATTTAAGACTGCTTTTCACATATCTGTCAACGATATTTTATTTACAAACTAATAAAAACGCACCTTCGGATAACAATTTTTTTTTTTTTTTTAACAGTACAGTTAGAAACCAGCTCATGGAGTTGTAAAGTCAGAAAAGAGGCTACAGCATTGCTCCAAGGTGACAGGTCAAGCTAGTCAGTTCCAAACAGGCTTACGGAATTGCCATAAAGTTGGAAACTGTCGTCATTTATTGGGCCATAAAACTGTTTTATGGTAAGAAACATGTCATAACACTGCTTCATAATAAACAACTATGACACAAAATTATAGTTGGGCTAAAAAAAAAAAAAAAAGAAAACTAGGTAACAGAACTGAAAGAGTTTTAAAAAATCAATTAAAAACACTGTTATCACTGGTGAAGTTACAAAATAGACACGTGGCTTTCCCGTGAGATGATGGCAGAAAAGACCATGAGAAAAGAAGACAATTTCATAAGATAAAATTATAAATTAGAATATAAACAATGAATCTTGATTAACTATTAGAGGTTTGATTAACTATAATAATCTTGATTAACTATTAGAATCTTGAACAACTAACATAATCTTGATTAACACAAAATCTTGATTAACAAATGAAATCCAGTGATCTACTCAAATCCTGATAAGTAAATAACCCACCCTCGATCCAACTGCTAGTGCTTGTAAAGCTGTTGTCCCACCACTGTCCTGCAAAACATAACAAATATCAAGTTTATAATGTTCCGCATCATAATTTCTTGCCTCTTTGTGACATCTGCCTGGACCAGTGACCATGTAAAGATCAGAAAGTCTATAAATCATGAGGTTCATTTTAGTGGGTCCCAACTGATTTATTTCTTTTTTCATGTCTAATTTCCCTCTTCTTTTCTTCTTCTTTTGTCAAAATCTGCTTGTGCCGCTAGGCGTCGCAGTCTATCAGATGATCGGCAACCGAGCCCGGGCGCGCTCAGTCGCTTCATATGCCGTGATATTATGAAGTCTCAAGTTGTCCGTGACTCCTTCAATCCATCTTCTTCTTGGTCTTCCCCTGCCTCTTGGTGTTTCGATTTTCATGTTGTATGCTCTTGATGCTGGCATCGTTGGTTCCATTCTCATTAGGTGACCAAACCATTTCATTCTTTGCTTCTCAATAAATTTAACGATGGGTATGGTTCCAATAGTTCTTGTAATCACATCGTTTCTCACTCTATCCTCTTCTTTTACTGTTCCTTATTTCAATTGTTTCCTGCACAATACCTCTACTGTCACAATGTTTCCCTATTCTGTAATTCTGGTTGTGTGTGGACATCCTGGTTGTTTACAATCTTTTCTTTCGTCGGTTTATAAAGATTCTGGATGAAAGTTTGGCTGTATCTGTGCATATCTTTTCCTGTCCCTCTGTCGAGCTTTCTAGTCATAATTTGTGTTGAGTTCTGTTACTCTTTTCTTTCCTGCCTGCTGAAATAGTCCCCCTTCTTCTTATTCTCTGCGATAGATTTCATATGCTCAGGTTATCTGCCTCCATGAACGGGCACATCAGCAGTTCAGTCACCAAGTTGGTCATGGATGCCTCTTCCCCCTGTCAATGTGTCTTCTTGCAGGTTTCACTATAGAGGGTAGTTCTGCAGTATGTAAGTACAAGTAAATGAGTAAAAGACTCTTTTCCACCCCTTTAGGCGTACTGGGCACACACGGCTAGAACTATATTTTATAGAGCAATTGGCACTCTGTGGGTGATGTGTCACCATCGTGCCAGCCGCCTTTATTCCCAGGACTGCACCAGGTACCCACTCAAGGCTGGGTCAACCTGAGAGCCAAGGCCATTTTTTTTTTAAAGTTCGGCTCCGCCAGGACCCGAACCCATGTCTTTTCGATCCGCAGGTGTGCGTCCAACAGCTACACCATGGCGACTTACTCTGCAGTAAGTGCTCAGGTGTTTGGAGTGCAGTTTGCATGTATGCTGGGTGGATTGTGCAGCCTTCATTCTATGTATTTGTGCATTGTCTGGTTCTAGTGGGAGAAACTGTAGTGGAGTGTCTTCTGGTTAGTCTAATGACTGGGTCATCTGGTCGCTGGCTATTTGCTCCCTGCCTCCATGAGTTACTTCTGTACCTCTCTATGATCAGTGTCTTTACCTCTGAGTTCCCTTCCACTATGTTTAGGACAATTCATTAAAGTGCAAAGCCAAATAAGTAAAGTAAAGACCATTTTCCATGCCGTTTGGGCATACACAGCTAGACCTATAATTTATAGACCATTTATTGGCACTATTGTATATCTGCACTCAGTTAGTGATGTCAAAATCATGTCAGCCATCCTAAATTCTCAGGGCATTTACCCAGTACCAATCTAAGGTTGTGTCAACCTGAGAGCTAAGGCCTTCAAAAAAAAAGGTCTGGCTCAAATCCACAGGCGAGTGTCTAGCCACTTCACCATGACAGCTCCCACACCACCACATGTTATGGTTGATAGCTTTTCATCCCAGGATGTTGTGTCCATCTTCATCACTTTCATATCTGAGGTGCAGGTATCTTTGAACTGCAACAGTTTTTTTTTTTTAAATGCGTGTCTCGGTATCTCAGAAGTTAGTGAAATTGATTCAAAATGCAATCCTTGAAATTTACCAAGGTTCGACTCCTATTACGGCGGTTTTAAAAAAAAAAACTTCGCTCACAGCCTTCAAGCAGTGGTATGAGAATCACGCAGTGGAGCACACTGGGATCTCACCAGGTAAAATGTCCCCATAGCTCGCAGTGCATACACTGCAATACATTTTCATTGTGGAGATGGCATAATAGAAAAAAAAAAACGACATAAATTTCCGGTGACTATTTGTTGGCTACCCACAGAGCAAGGCTATTCAACTAAGTTTCCTCAGGGGCCACCATTTTGAAAATGGGGATTGTCATGGGCCAGAGACCACCACTTGAACAGCCTTGCCATACAGAATGGGATGCACCCACCTAGATTCCAATATAATTGATAACTGACCAAAAGAACAGTTATTATAGTACTAATAATAACTGGATTTGAAAAATACACAACAATAATAAAGCAATTTTTTCCCGTCCCTTGGAAACGTCATCTAATTAATTCCGGATATGTAATTGACACAGATAGTGCTTTCTGTGTGGTTTATCACACTTCGAACAGGCGACTGTTGAGAATGGCTGAAGCTTCAACAATTAAAATCAACAACCCTCTCCTTTGTGAGCAGACGGAAATTATAGTAAATCTGAAGTTACCCTGGTAAGTCACATGACTACGGTGAGCTTCCGGAGGCCAAAACACATACGATGTGTCCACAGAAACTATTCGCATTTTAGTTGGATTTATTCAGTTTTGTGCTTAATTTTATGTTGATGTAAAATCTGTTGTAACGCACCTGACGAGATACCGCGAAATAAGCCTGCCAATAAATTGTGCAATGTATCGTTTGTGTCCACATTATTTAAAAAATAATAATATTGAAAAACAGACAAACATGTAAGAGTGATGTTATATCATCACAATCTCCCCCGTTTGGGTTTGGGGGAGAATCATACTGAAAAGCAGACAAACGTGGAACAATGATATTATATTATCACTATATCCCCCGTTTGGGTTTGGGGGAGAATCATACTGTAAAGCAGACAAACATGTAAGAGTGATGTTATATCATCACAATCTCCCCCATTTGGGTTCGGGGGAGAATAATACTGAAAAGCAGACAAACCTGGAACAATGATATTATCACTATCTCCCCCATTTAGTTTCCAGGGGAGAATAACACTGAAAAACAGACAAATAAATATTATATTATATTATCACTATCTCAGCATTTAGTTTCTGGGCGAGAAAAATACTGAAAAACAGACAAATGAATAACAATATTATGTTACCACTATCTCCCCCATTTAGTTTCCGGGGGTGGGTGAAGAGGGGGGGGGGGGGATAATACTGCAAAACAGACAAATGAATAACAATGATATTATGTTTACACTATCTCCCCCATTTAGTTTCCGGGGGAGAATAATATTGAAAAACAGACAAATAAATAACAAATTATATTATCACTATCTTCTCCATTTGGCTTCCTGGGAAAACAGAACAGACCAACTGTAAATAAACAAACATAAAAATGCACAATTCTGCATACTTCCTCATCATCATCCTGTGTCGGTGACTTTGCATATGATGCTTTCATCACATGCCTTTCATCAAATGGATCCACAACGACCTGCTCTGTGCCTTTGATTTCACAGCGACACCACGGACACCCCTGACCATCAGAATCCTGTGTGTGAGCAGACAAGAATATCACATTTCAGATTATAAGGTAGGCTGCAGGAAGAAAAGAAAAAGGAAAAGGAAGAAGACAAAGAAGAAGAAATAGCAGCAGCACACTGAGGACCTATGCTCCACTGGATGATAAAAAGTAAAAGAAGGAGAAGAAGAATAGTACGAGTAAGATAAAGAATGGGAAGCTGCAGATGGAGGAGGAGGAAGATAAAGAATAATAAGAAACAACAGAAGAAGAGAAAGAAGTGGAAGAAGGAGAAATATGATGAAGAATATGAGTAGGAAAAAGATAACGAATAAGAAGAAGTTGCAGTGGAAGACGGAGGAAAAAGAGAAGGAGGAGGAAGATAAAGCAGAATAAGAAGTTGCAGTGGAAGAAGAAAATAAATGAAGAAGCTGTAGCAAAAGAAAAATAAGAGGAGGAGGAAGATAAAGAAGACCAAGAAGCAGCAGAAAAGAAGAGAAACAAACAAATAAAATTTATTTTCAAGGGGTCCCAAACTGGGCAGTAGGAGGAGGAAGATTGAGAAAATGAAGAAGAGTAAGAAGCCGCAGCAGAAGAAAGAAAAGAGGAGGTGCAGAAAGAACAAAAAGAGAATTAGGAAGAATAAAAAGCCGGAGTAAAAGAAAAAGAAAAGAAGAGAGGAAGATGAAGAAGAAGCAGCCGAAGCATCAGCGGCAGTAGCATGGCGCCACCCCAGAGTGCATCTACCTAAGAGGCAAGAAACTAATGGTCTGCTTACAAATTAGCCAGATATGTAAAATGGATCGGCACACAAACCTCAAGTTCTAGACAAGACTAAAGTACAGAAGGGGGTGAGCAACCAGAAATTTCCACAGGAGTTCTACAGCCAGTGAATGTGAATAAAAATTTAAAAAAAAGGATAATTCTACAGGGAAAACAAATTAAAAAAAAAACACACACACACAATGGAATAGTTAAATCACAACACAAAAGAGAGGAGGGAAAGGGATGAGAAAGAAATTCAACACAAACCTGCCACTGTGTCAGACAAGGTGTACACAGTAGATGTCCGCATGGCTCCAACCTGATGTCCTTGTCATTCTCGGCACAGATTTTGCACTGTTGAAAAGTGGACCCCATCTCACAGTACAGTTCATATTGCTCCTGATTAGAAAGATACATTCAACAAATATATTACAATATAAAGCATATTGATTTCATTGCTACTTCTCTTTCTATCACACACAAATTCCTTGCCTGTTGTCTTATATTTGGCATAAAGACACATATTATACAGACTGCTTAAAAACAGGCAAATCCCAATCTCTTCTTCTTCAGCATTCAGAGCCTTTGAGGTTCATTGCTGCAGAAATCACCCGCCTCCATTCATCTCTCTGGTTGCCCTTCTCTTTCCAGTTGGTGACATGAAGTGTTTGCAGGTCTGTCTGGACATTAACTCTCCATATTCTTTTTGGTCTGCTTCATGGTCTATGACCATTCATCTCCCTTGTGTAAACAGTTTTTACTTCTCTGGCATCTGACATTCTCTCAATATGCCCCAACCATTTCAATTTATTAGCTCTCATGATGCCAGTGATCAGTGGTGATCTAAACAGATTATGTATTTTGTTATTGCTTCTCACTTGGGATGACCCAAAGATGATATCCCAAAAACGCTAACTACCCGGGACCTCTAAAGCCATGCTTGCCACTCTCACAGTCTCTGAAATATTTACAACATTTAGAATACCTATTTACAACATTTAGAATACCTATTTACAACATTTATAATACCTATTTACAACATTTAGAATACCTATTTACAACATTTAGAATACCTATTTACAACATTTATAATACTTATTTGAAATACGATTACTCATTTGAAACATTTAAACTACAGGATCTCCTCGATTTATAACAAGCTCCGTTGCAACTAACTGGTCGTAAGACAAATTTAATTTATACTTTTAACACCAGTTTCATCTAAACAGGTTATAAAAATTGTATATGAAACAAAAAATTCACTCTATGTACGTACTATTAGACACTGCTGAGCTCTGGGCATCAGTTCATGGACACCTCATACACCACTAACGTAGTTAACTTTCTTTATTTATTATTTCTATGTACTTATTCTTTGTGGTTGTAAGTTTGTGGATGGTTACAAGTCGAGCAGAAGGTGTAACACAATGGAACTTACCAATCAAATCTTTTGCTTAAATGTGTTGAAATATTCTAGACAAAGCATTACGGTCTGCTGTGCTTGTAAATTGTTGCTGTGTTTGTTATTCGACCTATGCTTAGTTAATACAAATTTCTGTAATCTATGGTGCCATTTTAGTGGTTTGAAATGAATTCTGCCCGTATTCCATAGTTGTGGATTTCAAGCTGTACAATAGACATGCCAGTGTGAACACCTTTTTTAGGGGGTGCCTACTTGGCTATGTTCTTAGTACACTTGTTTCCATAGTGAGGCGACATGCCATTCTGAGGTGACAGGTTCAATTCCCGGCATGGTAACTATAGCTTTCGATTTTTATGTTGTCTAGTATGTCCTTTTGTCTTTCTACTTCTTTCTATGACTGCCGATCAATACACTGTCTCTTTATTAATTATATCAATCACAGAGATAGTTGAGAAAGGTGGAAACAGGCATGCTCAGTGCAGAGGGGCAAGCATCGCTTGAGAGGATGCGGGTAGTTAGCGTCTTTTGGATATCATCTTCGGGTTATACCAGTGTGTTGGGAAATGATCAGGCAGAGAGACTGGCCGGTTCTGCACAACTTGTTGGTGATTTGATGTATGACATACTATATGGTCTGAAGAGAATGGCACAGAGAGGAGTGACCAGGGATTCTGGCGATGCTCAACACTCAAGGGAAAGGCGAGACATATACAGTCAGACGGTTACTGGTACCATCGGAATTGGAACTCTTTGCTTCCTGAGGGTGTCCCGAGTGCTATGATGTCAATTCCTAATTCAACATTCACATCTAGTCTAACATGAAATCACTACCTGGTGGTGCAACACCAGCCAGTGTGACTTGAGAAGAAAAATATCTTTCTACAGGTATCTATCTCACCTGTGTTACACGGATATGGTCCTCCTCGCTATCAGCCACCAAAAAGCTCAAGTCTGGGTTGATGCTTCGCCCATCTGGATATAAAAAGCTAAACAAAACAAAAAACAAAAAAAATAAAATGACAACCGAGAGGTTCAGAACCTAGGCTCTCATGCAGAAGACAAGGTTTGAATTCTAAATAAGATTACAGATTTTTCTGTAGGGTGCAAAAATCCACACAGTCCGTGGCAGCTGCACTAGCCAGGCGGCCCTATGTCCTCAGACTCAAAGATCACCTTGACAACTCCAGAAATGGGTCAAATACAGGCAGTAGTAGCAGTTAAACATCAGTAAGTATAACATGACAGAATTACTAAAGTATGGCGAGTCATTCACAATAGAGGAGATTAAAACAGCTATTAAAAAAATTAAGAATAAACAAAGCTACCGGAGAGGACAACATCTCAGGGGAAATGCTCAAAGCAGGGGATGAAAACACCCTGCAACATTTGCTCCAGCTGATGGATGAAGTCTGGCAAAACGAATACCCACCACAACAATGGAAAGATGGTATAATCTTCAAATTACCTAAAAAAGGTGATTTATCCGATTGTAACAACTGGAGAGGCATCACCCTGCTTTCGATACCAGGGAAACTATTTTGTGGTATGCTACCAGAAAGATTGAAAAAATCCATAGATGAAAGATTAAGGGAAGAACAAGCCAGTTTTAGATCCAAGCGGTCATGCATAGACCACATCTTTACTCTTAGAATAATTGTTGAAGATTCTACAGAATTCCAGTCGAAATTATTGATCAACTTTGTCGACTTCCAAAAAGCCTTCGACGGTATCCATCGTCCAACACTCTGGAAATTGCTTAACATCTATGGTTTCCCCATCAAATATATCAACATCATAAAATCTTTTTATAATGAAACACGATGCTGTGTAAGAACTGATTCCGGCAATTCTGACTGGTTCCCGGTGGAAACAGGAGTGAAGCAAGGCTGTGTCCTATCGCCGATGCTTTTTGGTATAGCAATCAACTGGGTCATGCGCAAGTGCATAAATAATGCAAATTTAGGCATCACATGGGTTGACAAAATTCTGGAAGACCTAGACTTCGCTGACGACATAGCACTCCTGAGTTCAGAACATACAGACGCCCAAGAAAAAATCAATCGACTCCAGAATTTCTCAGAACAAATTGGACTCCAAATGAACACCACAAAAACAAAAATTCTAGACCTTACCAACAGTTCAGTTGATATCACGCTGAACAACAACAGCCTTGAAAAAGTCAACAGTTTCACTTATCTAGGGAGCAAGATGTCATCTACAGGAGATACCGTACCAGAAATACCATTTAGAATAGCACTGGCATCTAGTACCTTCAAAAAACTGTCCAACATCTGGAAATCAAAGACACTTAGCAAACACACAAAACTCAAAATCAGGATATAATTGATGGGTAGGAAAAGTACATGAGGCGTGAGAGTTGGCGTGAGGCCAAGTTTTTTCTCCAGGCAGACCATGATGAGAGCTACATTCGCAAAGGATCTGCTACATGATGATAATGACTCCTTATACCGGTTTTATTATTCTGGGGGAGGGGGGGGGGGGCTGACTCACTGCCAACTCACAAGAATGCTGTGAAAGGAGACTAAATAAAAGGTGTGCTGGAAATGTGTGTTGGTCAACAACAAAAAATCATAGCAAAGCTATAAACCACAACACAATGTGTCAACGGTCCTTTAAAGGCTGAACAAAGAAGAAGATGACAGAGATTTGATACTAGAATTAAAAAATCTAAGTTTAATGCTAGTTTTAATTCCAATCAACTGGATATATCTTCAAAAGTCTACACATCAGTTAAAAGGTGTAGACATCCCAGCAAAGATGTTAATGATGCACCACCTTTTTAAAGGCAAAAGAAGATGATGAAGAAGCAGCAGAAGAAGAATGAGGAGGAGAAAGAAGAGGCAGAAGAATAGAAAGAACAAGAGGAGGAGGAGGAGGAAGAAGAGAAAGAAAAGGAGAAAGAGAAGAAGAAGTAGGAGGAGGAAGAAGAAGAAGAACAGGAAGAGAAAGAAGAGGAGGAGGAGAAGGAAGAAGAAGAAGACAAAGAAGGTTTACTTACAAGCCTTCTCTCTGACCGTCCAGCAGGGCTTGACAAAGTGACTTGTTTTGTGGGATTGTCTGTAATATCTGCCCATCATTGGTGACATAGCCAATGGCCCACTGTCCTAGTCTTGTACAGCTCAGCCTAAACACATAACTGAAATACAAAGCCATCACAACTTAAAAAAGGGGACGATCACTCCTTTCTTTAAAGATATTAATAAAGTTTAAAAAAATGTACTGATAGACACTCATAGAAAGAAGTAGAAAGATAGAAGAACACATCAGACAACATAAAAATCGAAAGCTATAGTTACTGCAAACTACTGGACGTAAATTTGCCTAGAAAAACCACACAACAGCCAGGGGTTGTTGGGGTTGGTTCTGCAACGTCCTGTAAAGAATACGCAATTAACCCTAGTTACCGTGCAGGGAATCGAACCTGTCACCTCCAGACGGCGTGTGCAGCTTCGCTATGGAAACAAGTGCACTAAGAAAACAGTCAACTAGGCACCAACAAAAAAGGTGTCTGATTAGACATATCTATCGTACAGCTTGAAATCCACAACTTTGGAATACGGACAGAATTTATTTCAAACCACTGAAATGGCACCATAGGTTACAGAAATGTATATGATCGAAGCACAGGTCAAATAACAAGCACAGCAACAATTTACGAACACAGTAGACCTTACTGCTTTGTCTAGAATATACCAACAATTAGGAAAGGTATTTGACTGGTAGGTTCCGGTGGGTATTCGTCATTCACATAAATAAAAAAAATCCTTATAAAATGTGTGTGTCATTCATTGCAGCTAGCATTATCACATGCTTCATTTGAATGTTTACCAAGGAATTTGGAATACCTTGTTTCTGAAACACATAACTGGTTGTCCAAATCACCTGTCAGACAACAGCAATACAAAAACTGATATCAAGCATGGTTTCGCACCACTGAAAATTCTGTCAGATTGGTTATCAATTCAACCGGTTGTTGAAAGAATGGTGAACCAATGGTTGGAGTTGAAAATACACTTCGAAATAACAAGACAAAGTTAAAAGTGCTTCACAGCTGAAATACTATATGGAATGTACAGTGATGAAAAAAAAATGTGGCATTCCTTCTCTTTTTACAACCTATTCTAATGGAAGTGTAAAAAGTTAATAAACTGTTCGAATCTAAACATGCTGATAAAGTAAATTGCTTGACGATCTCACTTTGCTATTTCACTTAGTTGGTAAAAGACAGGTGTTGCCAACTTCTAAAGCTGATTTGCTCACTTGCACTATAGAGAGCTATTTTGGCTCCTAACCATACCTTGGATATCATATTGAATCAAAAATTGATGATTCGAAAACAACAGAACTGTTAACAGAAAATGAAGAGAACAACTTGAGAAAGCGCTGTCAATATTTCTTATCTCATTATTCAAGCAACCGCAGCAGAGACTTCCTGAAAATCTAGATGTATTGAAAAATATTTCATTCTATTCTGTGAGCAACATACTTCAGCCAGTAAAGGACAAACGTAACTATTGTAAAGTTATGAAATTTTTAGGGGCTACTGATAATAGTGTGGCGGAAGCAGAATATCAATTAAAATAAACTTGGTTGACTGGACAAACAAAACAGAAACTGAAGAGTAAGACAATTTAAAGATGCCTCAGCAAACAGACCATTCTATAAGCTCTTTGAATTTGCTAAGTCTGTCATGATACTACTCAAATGCTGACACAGAAAGGGTTTTCAGAGCTATGCATTTTTTTAATCTAACCTAAGAAAAAGGATGAAACTTGACCTCTCAAATGCTATCTTGACAATAAACTGTGGCCTGATGGGAGCAGGAAAAGGCTGTTCCACCTATCAGCCCCCTGACTGTGTATTAAAAGAAACCAGAACAGCTAAAGCATACCAGAGTCATTTTAAATCTGAAGCTTCAACTTCTTCAGTCTTTTTTCTTGCTTTAATTCTTACCTGGATAAGAAGAATTTCTGCTTTAAAGAACAATCTTTTAGGGGGTCCTCTGTGAGTTCTCCTCATCAGGTTTGCACTGTATTATTATTGGCTTTATTTAGTGAGCATCCTATCCAAGACAGTACCTTGTCCTCAATTTTTCATTTATGAGCATTTTATTTGTCCATAAGCTCCCCAGCAACAAGTCTGTCACACATATTTACTCCCTTTGTACTTGACAGCGGCCATCGGCCGGGCAACAGTTTTGACGGGCTGGCTAAACCAGGAGAGGTAAGCCGACCTGGTTCTAAACCACTCGGTGATTGGGATAGGCCTTCTCTGCGTGCAAAGACTGGACTCAGGGAATTGTGCGGATGAAACATCTTATTGGTTCAACGGACAAGAAGGCGTTTACCAGCAGGCTCTGTGGAGAGCTTTGAGCAAGGCAGGGCACTTCAGAAGCCTTGGTCATCCACTGCACCTAGGTCCATTTCCTAACATCTCGACATTGTCCTGCCATTGGATCAAGATGGACATAGGCAAGAGAGTGAGGTCGACCAATTGCACAACACTTCCTCACTCAAATCCAAGTCGTTGTGCAAGTCTCTTTCATCCAGCTACTACTTTGGATGAAAGTGGTCTTCATCACTCGTGCTGAACAAACAACACACACACCTGAGCAGGCACCAGTTAAAAAATGTCTGTAAATTATTTGTGGCTGTTTAGTTATTCTCCATGAGTCTAGCAGCATATGTTGAATGTTAAAAGCTGAACTAGGAATCAAGATCACAGCACTCAGGCTACTCCCATAAGCGCTCTGTCCCCATGTTCAGCAGCAAAAGAAAGAGTTCCAATTCCGATGGCACCAGTAACTGTGTGACTGTACAATCCATCTTGCCTTTCCCTTAAGTGTTAAGTGTCAGCCAGATGCCCTGATAACTCCCCGCAGCACCATTCTTCTCAGACCGTAATGATTTATTCGTGCCTCCGCACTGTTCACTCGCTCCCAAAGGGCCCTCACAACATCTAGCTTGTCAGACATCAATTCAGAAAAAAGCAGAACAGGCCAGCCTATCCGCCTGCTGGTTTCCCAACACACTAACATAACCCAGAGAAAACATCCAGAGGACGCTAACTACCCAGGACCTCTGAAGCGATGCTTGCTACTCTGCATGGAGCATGCCTGTCTCCACCTTTCCCAACATACTCTGTGAGTTGAGTCAGTTACAATTATGACATGTGTATACATAGCATCATATATCTAATGTACCACTGATATGCGAGCTGAGTTAAGTTAAGAACTGACATTGGAGTATTCAGGTCATTCCTTCAAGTG
Organism: Candidula unifasciata; assembly: GCA_905116865.2. Lineage (NCBI taxonomy): Eukaryota > Metazoa > Mollusca > Gastropoda > Stylommatophora > Geomitridae > Candidula > Candidula unifasciata. The sequence continues at coordinate 737,313 of CAJHNH020000202.1, read as the reverse complement.
TTTTGTTACCTTCAGCTGCCAGCGCAGAGTTCCAATTCTAATAATACCAGTAGATTCAGAAAGCATGCTGAGGAAGATCAGAACAGGTATGCTTCGTGCAGAGTGGCATGCTTCGCTGCGGAGGACACGAGTGAAGAGTATTGTCTGGATTTTTTCACCGGGTGGCGCTGGTGTGTTGGGAAATGAATGTAAGGTTAGTTGTGTATCCTTTACAGGACATTGCAGAACCAACCCCAGCAGCCCCTGGCTGTTGTGTGGTTTCACTAGGCAAATTGCTTTCTGGACGGTCGGCCCCCTGATACCACTGTCGAAACCAACGCAAGGCGCATGGCCCGCAGCGGGGATCGAATCCGGCACCCTGGCATTACGAAAAGTTTGCATCGACTTAGCCACAGAGCCGACGGGAAATGAATAGGTGGACTGATTGGTTGGCTCTGCACAAATTGGTGGAATACTGATACATGATAAGGCAGACATGGTTAGTGCCTTGTGGGAGAGCGTGTACAATTCGGAGGAGCAGATGGAACACCACAGTCTGGTGAGATTGATGCAGTTGGGGGTGACGAGAGGTTCTGGCAGATGCTCGAGGCTGAGAGGAAATCCAAGACGGACGCTTAATCAGAATGCTACTGGCCCCATTAGTATCGGAACTCTTCGCTGGCTGCTGAAGGTATAATGCCCCGAGTGCTGTGATGTCGGTTCTCGAATCAAATCAAATCATAATACCAGTAGCAGTCTTGCCCTTCTCTTTAGTGCTGAGCGTCAGCCAGATCTCCTGTTCGCTGGTGTGAGAAAGGTCCCTTACTTTACGCAGAAATATAATCCTGTGTTTAAGGTCCTCTTTTCTGTAGTGCTAGAACTGTTTTCCTTTAGTGCTAGAACTGTGAATCTGCAACCATCGTCGGACTGCAAGAACAGCAGGTTAAACGGAATGTCGCCAAACAAGAACACTACGCGGGTAGCCAAAGAAGAATAAAAAACCAAAACAGGACTAGTGTCGTCAGCCGCCAGACGTTGAGTGATTTACTAAGGAGGGGATCCGAGGACTTATGGACTGAGTGGTTCGACGTGCAATGAGGATAATCTGTTGTTGACTAACTATAACTATTTTTTTTTTAGTTATCTTGCTGTTATTTATTTATCTGTTCGCCAGTTTTAGCCTACACTAATAGCTAAACAGCAAAACAGGTATATGATTCTTGTTCGTACCAGCTTAATTAACTGTTCATATTACAGCTGACATCATCAGCCTATAGCAACTCCTCACTTAACGCAGCTGAAGATTCTCAAGTGGCCGGCCTCTTGATGCCACACTGAGCTTATCCCCAAACTTGGTTAGAGTGCCTTGTTGCTCGATCTAGTGGTCACTCAGAAAAAGAGGTTTCATGTCCGATGATGGAGGCTTTCAGATTTGCTGGATGCCAAGTCTTTTGTTTACATGTTGGTATGGATCACTACAACTGGTGATCCTTATATGTCATGATCTCTATGGGGTGTAGTGTGATCACTACAGCAGGTGATCCCTATATGTCATGATCTCCATGGGGTGTAGTGTGATCACTACAGCTGGTGATCCCTATGTGTCATGATATCCATGGGGTGTAGGGATCACTACAGCTGGTGATCCCTATGTGTCATGATCTTCATGGGGTGTAGTGATCACTACAGCTGGTGATCCCTATATGTCATGATATCCATGGGGGTGTAGGGATCACTACAGCTGGTGATCCCTATGATATCCATGTGGTGTAGGGGAGAGATCTGCCTCATGCTCTCAAGGCTACTGGGTTGTTATCAGGCTGCCCTGTTTGGTTCATGGGAGTACTTTATCTCCAGAGATGGTATTTGTACTTTGTGTGACTGTACGGTTATGTTCAATTTGTTCAGAGATCCCATAGATCATCACTGGGGCTATAGTGTCTGTGCTTGATGTGACTGTATTGTTAGGTTCACATGGACAATTTGTTCAGATGTTCCATAGATCATCCCTAGCGCTATGGTGTCAGTGCATTAAGTGACTGTATTGTTAGGTTCACAGTGACAATTTGTTCATAGGTCAGCAGATCATCACTTGGGCTATGGTATTTGTGCATTAAGTGAGTGTATAGTTATATTCAGAGGTCCACAGATCATCACTGGGGCTATGGTGTTTGTGCTTTGTGTGACTGTATTGTTATGTTCACACAGGGACAGTTTGTTCAGAGATCCCCATAGACACAGTGACTAACAATGACTGGATTGAAATAGTCACTGAATTTAAAAAACTATACAACTATAAGAAAGAGGCAATCAATGTTGTTTGGTCATGTGATAAGAACAGAGAGGCACTGGAGAACATCAAGATGACTGGAAAGATCAACAGTTGAAGGCAAAGGCAGACGAAGAGAAATGATGCTTGATGGCCTAAAGCAATGGCATGGTAGAACATCAACAGTGAAATTGATTTAAAATACCAAGGACCGAGATCTGTGGATAGTTAAGAGCGTCTATGCCGCTGCGCAAGGCACGTGATGTTGATGACGGATGGGTTGTTTAGCTAACCTTTGACACTGGATCTCTTTCACAACCTTCTCCTGGACTTTGGTCTTGATCTACACTGCCTGTCAGGCAAATGCACTGACTTTATCTATCCATCTATCTACCTCTCTCTCTCTCTTTCTCTCTTTTTATTTATAAAATAAAATAGAAAAATAAAATTGTTGGTTCTATCTGTCTATCTACGTATCTATGTATCTATCCATCCATCAATCCATCAATCTATCTATCTATCTATCTATCTATCTATCTATCTATCTATCTATCTATCTATCTATCTATCTATCTATCTATCTATCTATCTATCTATCTATCTATCTATCTATCTATCTATCTATCTATCTATCTATCTATCTATCTATCTATCTATCTATCTATCTATCTATCTATCTATCTATCTATCTATCTATCTATCTATCTATCTATCTATCTATCTATCTATCTATCTATCTATCTATCTATCTATCTATCTATCTATCTATCTATCTATCTATCTATCTATCTATCTATCTATCTATCTATCTATCTATCTATCTATCTATCTATCTATCTATCTACCTACCTAAAGAAAATACTTCTAATTAGTTGTCTCGCAGGACATGCTTGTAGGAGGTGGGTGGAAAAGGGGGGGGGGGGGGGGGGGTCTATTCTATGTTTCCCCACAATGCAGCCTTGGAACTCACATGGAAAGACTGGTTAATAAAACTGCCTAGCCCCGTATGCCCAATGTGGTGCAACTACTCATGAACAACATCTTTTACTTTAGTATTTCTGTGTCACAAGTGACAAATCACGTAAATTCACAACGAAACAGAACCCAGAACAACCTGGCCCAGCATCTGCTAGCAGGCCGTTACAAATAAACCTGGCACAAACTGAGTGCCAAGACAGACTGATGTCTCTGCTAATTAGCTTTATCATCTCAATCTACATCACTTCTAGACATACTTCAGACCGAGAAGTCTGTCTGACTCGAAACACCAGACCTCGACCCAGGTCTAAGACTACAAGGCGACCACGATCCGCACACTGCATTTCCAGCTACCGCTCAGTGCCACATTCCAAACTAGGCCATCATAAAACCCCACCTGGTTTCAGGTTACTAATGACTTGTTTTTATCTTGATGAAACAGGGACACATGCCGCTGGGGGGACTTGAGAGCAGGCCAATCGTGTTATGTGAATATGTTCCAAGTTTACTTTCTTACTCATACTCATTAAGTCATACGGGGGAGTCATGTGCGACTAATCGGGTCGTGAAAATCTAAGCTTTTATAGAGTTATGTATTTCTGGCTTAATGATGCCATACACATGTGGGGAAAGGGGGGGGGGGGTGTGTCGCTTTACTTATATGACGTCTGCAGTGGTATATGAGAGGGTTTCAAATGAAAACCTTGAAAGTGTCATAAGTCATAACAATTACAATAACCACGTCATTGTATCATAACTTGTCAATACTACTGTTAAGGATGTCCAGAGCATTGAGCACATGACATCACAGTGCAAACAAACATAGTGACGTCATAGTGACAACAGAGATGAAATGCCACAGAAGAGCTGCAGGCATTTCAAGGAAAGACAGAATAAAAAAATCACGAAATCAGATGAATGCTAGGAATAAAGCCAGTCTTACAGGTCATCAAAGAACAACAAATGAACTTTTTGTTTTGTTAAATGATTGTCAAGAATGTGTAATATTACACTAAGAAGTCATATGGTGAAATCCAAATCAAGGACTGATGCGATGCAGTCTAGCATGGTTACAGACCTGGGAAGCAAAGGTGTCCACCAGGATCAGAGAAACAAGAGAGATAGAGACCAGAGGACTAGAGAGAGAGAGAGAGAGAGAGAGAGAGAGAGACCACAGATGGATCAGAGAAATCAGAGAGACACGAGATTAGAGAGTGAGTAGAGAGATATCACAGAAAGACAGAGACCATGAAAAGAAATAAGACAGAATAAAATCAGAGAGAGAGAGAGAGAGAGAAAGAGAGAGCTGGAGAAGAGACCAGAGGGATAGAGAGCAGAGAGAAAGAGATCAGAAAGATATCAGAGAAGAGAGAGGTCAAAGAGATAAACTAGAGAGATCAGACAGAGTGAGACATAGACCAGTGAGAGAGAGACCAGTGAGAGAGAGACCAGTGAGAGAGAGATCACAGAAAGAGAAAGGAGAGAAACCACAGAGAAAGAGAGACAGAAAGAGATCTGGGAGTTGGAGATCTGAGAGAGATGAACACCAGAGAAGAGAGAGAGAAGAGAAAGACCAGAGAGACAGAAGAGAGAGAGAGAGATGAAGGAGACAGAGATCAGAAAGAGAGAGAGAGAGACATCAGAGAAGAGAAAGTGAACTGAGAGCTAGTGATAAGAGGAAACAGAAAGAGAGAGAGAAAGAGAAAGGAAAGACAAGGTAGAAAGAACAGAAGAGGTCAGAGGTGACCGAAAAAGAGAGAAAGAGAGGAAAGACGATAGAAAGAACACTACAGATCAGAAGAGAGAGAAAAAGAGAGAGAGAGAGAGAGAGAGGAAAGACAAGAGAGAAAGAACAAAGGGCATAGTTTAATTACAAAGTATCACAAACTAAGCACACAGGCAAATTTTACATTTGACACTTTTGACCATTTGTCTTTCACACAGCAATTACTTGTTTCCTATCGTGCATGTTAAGTTCACTGAGGAATTTAATTAATGTAAGTCCTAAGCACACATGCAAAAAACATGCACACAGAGAATGCATACACACACATATATATATATGAGGGAAAGTCATTCATTAAATAAAGACAAATGTGTCCAGGTCTGCAAGGAACAGCATGCAGAAAAAGAAATATTATTTCAGGAAACAGAATGACATCTTTACAATACTCCAAAGTAGGTAAAAATGAGACTAGTGCTCATTACAGAGACAAGTTAGCGAACAGGCTGAAGCCTGCGATCCGTTCGAAATGCCAGAGTCTTCTCTCAAAAGGCGTTTTGCTGCTGATGCATTACAAACCCTCCCCTCCCATTCCATGGCTGCACACACAGTGGATACAAACTCTACAGTCTGAAGTACTGAGTCTGTAGCATGAGGTCCAGACTTGGCATCATTGGAAATTCATTTGTTTGGCCTAATGAAAGAACAATTGCAGGGTCAGAGATTTGCAGATGACAATGAGGTGATGCTGACGGTACAAACTTGGTCGCTGGCCACACCCAAAAGTGTTTATCTGGTGGGTATTCACAATCTTGTGGTTCGGTAAACCATGTGTTGCAAAGCAGGGAGACTATGTAGAGAAATATGCACAGAACAAGCTTTTTCCACCCCCTTGTAAAAAAAACTTAATGCAATTGCCTTTTCTTAATGACTTCTCATAAACAACTCACAGAGCATGTTGAGAAAGGTGGAGACAGGCACGCGTTATGCAGAGTGGCAAGCATCCCTTTAAAGGTCCCGGGTAGTTAGTACATTTTGGATATTTTCTTTAGGTTATGCAGGCGAGTGGGGAAATGAGCACGCATATAGACTGACCGGTTCTGCACCACTTGGTGGTGAACTGATTTATGACAAGCTGGATGTTGTGAGGACACTTTGGGGGTGAGTGAAAAGTGCCGAGGCACAAACATATCATTATGGTCTGAGGAGAATGTCACTGCGAGGAGTTACAATGGGATCTGGCCGACACTCGACACTCAGAGGTAAGGCGAGATGGATATATAATCAGACAGTTATTGGTACCATAGGATTTCTAACTCTTCGCTTGCTGCTGAAGATGGGGATAGGTTGCCCTGAGTGCTGTGATGTCGATTAATTCAACACTCAACAACATTCAAACAGAAAGAGAGTCTGTGTACATCTGGAAAAGAGAAATGCTGTTACATACAGTTTCTAGGAAAACTAGGTATGTGAGACAGGGGTGGAGAAAGAAGGGAAGAAAGAGAGACTGTGATAGAGAGAGGAGGGGGGAGAAAGAGAGTGCCTGTGTGTGTGTGTGACAGAGCCAGCAAGAGAGAAGGATACAGACAGAGAAAGGAAGAGAAGAAAAACAGAGTGAGAGATGCTGAACTCAACACAACAAAAAGGCTGACCAACCTCCCAGGTTTGTTGATATATTTCTGAAGACGAGCCCTGACCTCATCGTAAGTCAGAAACGCCACATAACCAGGATGAGCAACAGCCAACACATTCCAATTTCGTAAAAGGTTACACCATGGTTGAAACAACCTACAAACAAAATGGACAACACAGATTATGTAACACTAAACAACACAAACTGACAACTTTTTTTTTTCAAGTTTTCTCTTTCTGGGGGATTATCATTGTTCGTTTTTTTTTTTTGAGATCACCTTCACTGTACTTGGGACATGACCCATGTCTCCAGGTGTTTTTAGGCCAACAACACCCATTCTATTCCGGTTGACGTAACGATGGATGGTTCCCGCATGGTTTTTCTGTCTCGCCGCTCCCACTGGTACAACCAAGGTATGCAGTCTATTCTGTAGGATTATCAAGGATGAGAATCAAACAGGTACAAATCCCACAAACCCTTTCAACAATATAGCCAATATACAGAGTTTGCACCCTGTCTATTTATGTAATGTGCTGATGAAGGTATTCTAGCCGCAACATCCACTTATCCGTGATTGTGAGAACGTGAAGCTGGCTAGTTCTACTTTTCATCTGGTTTTATCGGGGGTCTCTGTGGAGAAGTGGTCGGGCCATCGACTTCCTGCTTTGTAAGGTCGTGGGTTTGTGTCATATCTGCACCGTTAAGTTCACAAGTGTAATTTTTCAGAGATCCTGGGTTGCCATCGGAGCTACGGGGTTCATGCTCTGTGCGATGCTCTCTGCAGGCGGATAAAACAAAGTGCACTAAAGTAGGCCTCTCAACTTTAATCTATTGTTTATTTTATTTTGTTTAAAATTTGTTTCATGATAGAATGGTGGTGATGGTACTGGTACAACTCCACAAATCTCACTGAATGAACAAATAAATCAAGAGCTGATATCAATGCACTCGGGACATTCCCACACACATATCTCTACCCTTAGCTGCCAAAAAAAGAGTCAATATACTAGCAGTACCAGTTGCAACGCGGCAGAAGAAAAAAAGAAGAATGTATACAGACATCTTACTCACCTACAGAAGACATCAAATTCAAACACAGAGATATAATCATTGCATGTGAGGTCTATGGTTGACTTCAATGCCATGGCCTCTAAAGCAGAACCAATTGGATGACTTTCGTGGAGCCGGTTCTTGAATTCCTTCCATGGGATTATAATTCTAGAACAAACGAAAACAGATTTTTGGTATACATTTTTTTTCTTCAAATAAATGTTTTATCTCAGAAAATTGTAATAATGCAATCATAAATATTATCGCACAATTTGGTATATTTAGGTGTTTCTCATCAGGTTTTTTACTACAGCAACGATGGGCTGCATTAGCGCAATCGATAGGAGACTCACTTTCAAATCCAGCTGCGACTCGCTGCAGCCCACAGCCGGTGTTCGAAACCAGGCCTAAAGGTAATGGGTACCAGAGTTAACACTCTGGGGTAAATGGAGGAATGTCGCTGTAGATACGGAGTTGCATGCGGACGGTGACACAGGTGGACAGTTTCTTTTCAGCTGTCCGTACTGGTGGCAGAGCACTTATGGTTAATAACCGTGTGCAATTACACTGGTTCACATCTCCCGACTTTACCTTTTTTTTTTAACAAGGATATTTGAAATCATGTTAATTTATTAGTTGCACATCTATTACATGACATTTCACAAACCAGAATTTCTTGGCTATTTGTAGTTTTACTAGTTACTGTTATGTTCAGTAGTTTGTCATTGCTGTAAAAAGCCAAAGAATTAACCCAACTGGCAACATCATAGCTAGCAAGCTGGCCCCCACATCAGGGCTTCCTTTATCAAATTTCAACAGTGCAGGATTTGTCAGTCCCAAAGTGGTTTCAGCTGCCTTGCACTGTGAGGGTTGCACTGGAGGAAGCCTGGTTCAACACTGGGGAAGAGGGAGGAAGGGGGGGGGGGGGAGAAACACAGTCTTTTAATCATGTTGCAACTGGTACTATTAGCAAGTCGACTTTTTGTTGGTTTCTGAAGAAGACGACGCAGCCTGTGTGAGAATGTCGGGTGTACCATGATGTCCATTCTTGATTCATTAATTCATTCAGTGAGGGTTGTGGAGTTGACTTCAGACTTTATCCTTGAGTTTCTTATTGTTATTAGAGTTCACCAGTTGTAGTTGTGGCAAGCTGGCTCCCACATCTGGACTTCCTATATTCATTTTCAATAGTGCAGGGGTTCTCAGTCGCAATGTGCTTTCAGTTGCCTTGCACTGTGAGGGTTGCATGGGAGGAAGTCTGGTTTAAAACCTGGCGGAATACACAGACTTTTCATACTTTTAGCATGTCCACTTTTCATAGGCTTCTTAGAAAGCAGACGCAGTCTGTGTGAGAATGTCCTAAATGCAGTGATGTTGATTCTTTATTCATTCATTCATTCAGTGAAGGTTGTGGAGTTGACTTCAGACTCTTTTCAGACTTTATCCTTGAGTTTCTTACTATTATTAGCATTCACCAGTTGTAAACTTTGATGGAAGGTTGTGTTGTTTGTCAACTTCTAGACTGGTTTTGTTACAGGACTGAAGTGTTGTGTTTTACAAGTCTAGATTGTGTGCAGACTTAGTTAGTTAGTTAGTTAGTTGGGTTATCCTCATTGCACTCCGGACATGTCCATAGGTGCTCAGATCCTCCCCTCAGTATAAACCCCAACGTCCGATGGCTAATAGTACCAGTTCTATGTTGATTAACAAGTCTTCTGGCGTAGCTGGTGTGCGTCTCGTTTTTTGCTGTGCCGATCTTAATTCCCAAGTCTGCCATTCTGGCGAGTGATGTGGATTCACTGCCACCAAAGTCCTCTATTCTTCCCATTTCTCTGAGGGCATTGATAATATCAGCATGATCCATAGGCTGACCGTCGGTAGTGATAGCGGATCCAGCCAACCTGTCAGCTCTTTCATTTCCATTGACGCCTGCGTGTCCCGGAACAAAAATAAAGGTGACTCCACGAACAGTGGACTTCTGTAATGATTCAAGCCATTGTCTTCGCACTGAACCTGCCTGAACCCTCCGGATCATACTCATTGAATCACTGAGTATACACACGCGGGTGTATTTTTGTGTTTCAAGCCAGGCAAGCGCTTGTGTCACTGCCATCACCTCCATCGTCATGCTGCTGGTTGTCATGGAGAAGGCGCCGTTGGCTTCTTTGACTGTTCTGCCCGCTGAGCGTGCTGTAAATGCCCATGCGCTTCTTCTTTGGCGTATAACGGATCCGTCTGTATAGATTATTGCATCTGCTTCGTCTGAATTTTCACCGATGAGAGCGTTGACCTCTGCATTAACAGCAACAGGATTCTCTTCTCTACATCGCCTGTTGAGTGTGACAATACAGGAAAATGTACAAATAAACGCCTGAGGCACAGGTATCCATTCTGCACCAGGTATGATGTCGGTTAGGCTGCATATTTGCCTAATAACATCTTCTGCCCGACCTAGCCACACCTAGCCCTGTGTGCAGACTGTCAGTTCTTAGCCTCTCAGGCAGATGCAGTTCAACTTCAAATGACACATCGATCCTATCTATGTTGGCCAGGCATCTGGTTGGGAACTTGTTTCTAGGATCTACAGGTGTAGATGGGTCTTGGGATCAACTCTGGTCCAGGTGCACTACCAAGCATGGTTCAGTACCTCTGCACCCCATCCATCAGTCTGAAATTTCAGTTGTTTCAGAGATGTCTGGGATCACCAAAAAAGCTTTGTGCGGAATTCTTGATAGGTGACCACCCTATCTACTGACAAAGACTGTGCCATCTGCAATAAAACTTTCTATTATCTTGCCAACAGAAGCTTCTATTTTATTTTATGAGGTATTCGTTTTTACAATAATCACTTCTAAATTGTCAACACTTCCCATGGGGCAAGGGGTTACCACTACAAATGACTGCATGGAGCAAGGGGTTATCCCTACAAGTGATCAAATGGCTATCACTACAACTGATTTGAGTGCAGCAAGGGGCTATCACTACAATTGATTTGCACAGAGCAGGAGTTATCAATACCACTGATATGAATGGAGCAAGGGGCTATCACTACAACTGATCTGAATGTAGCAAAGGGCTATCATTACCACAGATTTGCAAAAATCAAAGGAGCTATCACTACACATGATTTGCAAGTAATAATGGATTTCACATTTGTTCTTTTTATTTACTTTAGTAACTCTGTTTTCATGTGCATTCTCACCAGAACCTCTATGTTTGACTGTTTTTGTTTCCACGAAATATGATCTATTCTTCTGTATATTCACATTTCCAGAGACTCAATTTAATGTTCTAGTTGCCTGTTCATTGATCCAAGTTTCTACACCAAACAGCAAAGGCTGAGTAGTGTAAATAAGATTTGATGATTTTCATTTTCAATGTGTAGTTTATCTCCTCGGATTGTTATGAGCTGGTTGAAAGCCTATGTTACACTAGGATTTGAAGAAGCAGAAAGATATGTAGTCTCATCATCTCCTTTGCCCTTTATTCCAACAATGGAGCTTTATGTCCAAACCAAACTCAATTCAAGCTGTCCAACCTTTGCCAGAGTTGAGTTAAGGACAAACACCACAGCACTCAGAACATAAGCACTCTGTCCCCATCTTCAGTAGCCAGCTTAGAGTTTGGGTGGTACCAGCAGCAGTGTGACTGTATGTGTCTGTCCTGTCTTACCCCAGAGTTCTGAGTGTCAACCTCCCCGTGTGGGTTTGGGAGCTCTCCGTGTGGGTTTGGGAGCTCCCTGTAAGGGTTTGGGAGCTCCACTTTGGAGAACAAAGAGTAGACCCACTGCATTCCAATAAGCATTTCCCTAAAGGCGACTAATTTAGTGTTTCCTCAAAAGTTGGAGTGACTCTGCATGAGAGCGAGCGGAACCAACAGTCTGCATACAAATAAGCCAGATCAGTACAGTACATAAGTGGATGTCCCTGCAAACGTAAGTTCTGGATCAAAACCCAAAGTGGACGAACAAACAGAAGAAGAATGAACCCTAAGGGTGATGCACCCTGTACTTGACTACCTACAGGTTACTTTGTAACAATTTTAAGGTGTCCGGGTATAACTGTGCTAGGCTATACAGTTAAAAGGGTTTTCACAATTTGTACCTGTGTGATTCTCATCCTTGAGATGTTAATCCTACACACTCAACTGCAATCCTGCAGGAAAATACTCAGAATGCTGGAAGAGAAGAGAAGAAATGCGTACTGCAACCAGACGCAACATTCCATAAACAGTTATACTTACTTATCACCAAAAGATTTCTTCCACCAGTCCGCGGCATCCCCTTTTGTAATCCTAAACGACTCTCCGGCAAATGCTCCATTTGGGTAAATAGCTTTCAGTTCTGCTAACATATGAGAAAACACCAAACTCAGTTTTGTCAAATTCCGACGGTAATGAGAATTCTCATCGTACATTTTATCCTTCCCGTCTCGAAACAGTTTCGTGGTATTTTTGCATTTATTCATCAAATTCTCGATAAATGTTCTAAAGTACTCGCATTCATTTAGTGTTTGCAGTTTATCTTCGTGTTTAGCACAAATTGACCGCAAATGTTGGTAAGTGTCCGGTAGGATATCCAAAATAAACGGAGGACTGTTTCTTAAATTCATTTTAGGATGCTGACACAGCTTCACGACTTTATCCATCATCTTCCATGACTTCTCGATAGATTTCCTATCTACAACAACAAGCTTTGGCGGCACCAGGACACCTTGAATTTGCTTCAACATCGAGCCCAAGTTTTTCGTCTTATTGTTGCCCAACGCCATCTTAGTTTCCTGGTCCACCACAGACGGGAGTACATCCGGCGGAAGCTGGCGAGGGGAGGGGCGGTCTATGGGGGCGTTGTCACGACTGAAGAGAGGAATTATATAACGTTTTTGCTTTAACTTTTTCATTATTATCTCAAGAAACGTATCGTGGAGGCCAGAGTTTCTTTCATGCAGGTTGTGAAGAGAGCGACGTTCTGAACGTTCTGCAAGAGGACAATTTTACATGATGCTGAACTCTGTCAGTATCGGTGAACCACTGCTGAGCCTGCTCCCCTGCGTTCTGCTTATTGTACGTGGTTAGTCCACAGACAACCAGGTTAGACCTTTTGAAGCCCTAAAAAGACTTGCACCCCGACAGAAACTGGGTGTAATTTGGCCCTCTAGCATACTAGGGTCGACTGAGGATCGAACCGATCACCCTAAACTGAGTATAATACCTCAGATTTCGGGGGGGGGGGGGGAAGATGCCATCAGGGTCCTCTGAAAGGGAGGGAGAATAAAGGACCCACTACCATTGATATCAACCTTAACGACACCGACAGTCCCCGGACCGAGATTTCTGTCCAACGGCCTATCTGGATATGTACATGTTGGAGAAGCTTAACTGGGGATCATTATATGAGAACGCCCGGGGGGAGGATGAAATGCGAGGGTGTGCCATGCAGTAAACGTCGGCGCATAGCTACTGTAGTTAATGAGTCGTTAGGGAATGATGGGCAGGGTGAACCCCACTTGCCTGGAGAGGCCCAAGACGTCTGTTGCGGAGGCGCATATTTGCTGATATCAAACGAAATGTGGAAGAAGTTTAACTTTCTACCCGCAAACGATAGGGTGTCGGGACCGAAATGATCGAGTAATATTTCTCAAAGTTCGCCATACGCTTCTCTACGCCCCCCCCCCCCTCCTCCAACGTTTACTACTAGGTGGACTGAACTACAGGTTTAAAAAGCAATAGGATGTACGATTACGCAAATACTGTTCGTAGTGGCTATGCAGGCCATGTTAGACATGGCTGTCGGCTTCGGGCAAGGCCTTCAAATTAGGACCACTGGATGCTCCCCTGCGTGGATTTATGGATGACACAACTATCATAAAGGGCAGTGAGGATCATGCCCTCGTTATTCTGCAAAGTCTGGACTGCGTGGTCAAATTGTGCGGCATGCAGTTTGAGCCGCAGAAATCAGGAAAATTGTCAATCCTAAAAATTGAGGTGGCGGCAGTCAGTTTCACAGTGGCAAGGAAAAGGATCCCCGCGGTTGTGAAGGAACCGGTGAAGAGCCCCGGCCACGTCTACGATTCGAAGTAATCTGATAGAGCGGAAGTCCGGCGTATAAATGAATCACTGGTAACAGGCCTGCTTGCTAGTGCAGGCTGATCGAGGAGTTCAAGGTTTTGTGTCTCCAGTTCATGTTGATTCCAAAGCTCCTCTGGTCACTGCTCGTGTACGAAGTAAGCATGACTGAAGTGGAGACGATGGAGAGAAAAAAAATCAAAACAGCAATGAGGAAATGGCATGGGGCTCCGCCTTGTTTGACTGAAGAGGTTCTTAATTGTTAGCAGGTTAAGCTCTTAATGCAATTAAAATCAATAACCGAAAAGTTTAAAGTCTGCAAGGTAAGACTCGCGATGATGCTACGTGAGTCATCAGACCTCACAGTGGCAGCTGTCCAGCCCGCTCTTAAGAGAGGTATGAAATGAAAGGTCCTCGGTGCAACAGAATCAATTCAAAAGAATGGCCTGAGACCAGACATTGTCTTGCACTCTGCTGGAAAACGCCAGCTCAGCCTGATAGAGCTGACCGTGCCGCACGAGTCACGGATGGAAGAAAATCATGTGTACAAGCTCGGTCTGAGAAGAGATGAAGCGTACCCAGTATACATTTTCGCCGTCAATGTAGGCGCAAGAGGACTGGTCTCAACTTCCACATACAATGTAATTAAGCACCTGGGCTTGCAAGGAAATGAACAGTAACGGGAACTAAAATAGCTGGCGAATCTGCTAAAAGAGCTTCGAGCTGGCTTTGGACGCAACGGAATGTCGTGAGAGATGGGCCTCGGTAGACTATTCCGAGCTCTTAGTGGAAAAGAATTTTTTTTATCCCTATAAAATTAAAGTGTCCGACAAATGGATGCCAGTGTCTCTCTGCCAAGTCCAGTCTAACACCTGTCCGTTGAACCAACCTTAAACTTGTCGCTCTGGTCATAAAGGTAGATAACTAATTTGTTACCGCAGCGACAATATAACACCAAATCTCACAATACCTGTCACTATATCGTCTTGTCCCTATCCGAGAGTCCGATTAGTGAAGCAGGGAAAGCTCCAGGCCTTGTGTTATGAACCAGGTTGGTCTACATTCCGAGAGAGAGTCTAGGAAGTAATGGGCAGAAACAATCGTCGACGATGGATATTTCTACATTTGATCGGTGGACCCTTGCTGTGCATGCTCCCCTGTGGAGCTAAGAAATGAAATAACAACACCCGGCACATTCACATTAACGTCCCGTCATTAGTACTATTTATGCAAATCATGTAATATAAATGGTGTCAAGGTGCTGTCGACGCCTACCACCGCCTTCTGACGCCTGAAATGGCTGCCTGAAATTGTCAGCAGCGTCGTGACTTAAAAAAAGGTTGCTAAACTTAAGCAGTATTAGTAGATTTTTACCCCACTAGGACATCACACAAGCGATAAACACCTGATGACACAAAGTGCCACCATGTGGATGAGGATCACCCGTGGAGAGGTCCCAGAAACCGCGTTCAGCCATTAGACCATATTTATGGTCGGGCTATATTGCAGCCCTTGGCAAGAGCCAGAGTAGGGCTTCAAATAACGAAAAATTGTATCTCACTAGGAGATGACTGGATTTTAGTATACTTTCGCTACTTTTTTAAAGAAAAAACAGGAGGTTGTGGAGTCAAGTCGTAGTGCTGGTGTATGAGCTGATGGGATTTAGGGGTCATCGAGGGTGCCGTGACAAAGGATACAAAAGGATAATTGTGGCAAAGGGGACATGTGTGGTGTCTCCAGATTAGATGTCGGCGGCTCATTACTTCAGGGGCAACTTGGCTGCGATACATGGGTGTTCTGATATATGGGCGCTCAAGCATATCATAGGCATATTATTATTGCTAGCATAGTTTATTTGTGTCCCTGTTATTGTCAAGTGGTGTGTGTGCGCCTCTCTAATGCTAAGTTGGGGTGTGATAAATGGGTGGTAAAGCATCTCGTAGGTGTCTCTTAATAGTTGGTGTATTTTTGTCCTGGTAAATATTATAGGTTATGGGTGCACCAGCTGCATTTTTGGGGTACCTGACGAACAGAACACTGACCATTAAAAAAAAAAAAAAAACCGCAGGAAAAGACCATTATTAAGGGTCCCCTGAAATCTGATGCGTTTACCCTAAAAGCGTAGATATAGTAGCCCATCTGTAAACCACAATACAAAGTGCTAATTGCCTTTTTAAGGCCGAAAGCAATATCAGTTTCGCCGAAATCTATCAGCTGTAGCCTTTTAAATACCCCCCCCCCCCCATCCCCCTATATTTTAGGACAGAAAGGGAGGGATGCAGGGGTAGGGGGCGCTCAACTGCTACCGCCCATGTTTAGTAGCCCTTTTTTATAAGTTAAAATAAATAAATAAATAAATAAATAAATAAATATATATATATATATATATATATATATATATATATATATATATATATATATATATATATATATATATATGTATGTATGTATGTATGTATGTATGTATGTATGTATGTATGTATGTATGTATGTATGTATGTATGTATGTATGTATGTATGTATGTATGTATGTATGTATGTATGTATGTATGTATGTATGTATGTATGTATGTATGTATGTATGTATGTATGTATGTATGTATGTATGTATGTATGTATGTATGTATGTATGTATGTATGTATGTATGTATGTATGTATGTATGTATGTATGTATGTATGTATGTATGTATGTATGTATGTATGTATGTATGTATGTATGTATGTATGTATGTATGTATGTATGTATGTATGTATGTATGTATGTATGTATGTATGTATGTATGTATGTATGTATGTATGTATGTATGTATGTATGTATGTATGTATGTATGTATGTATGTATGTATGTATGTATGTGTGTGTGTGTGTGTGTGTGTGTGTGTGTTCCTCAGCATTCCGAGCCTTTGAGGTTCGCTGTTCTTCAACATTCCGAGCTATTGAGGCTCGATGTTCTTCAACATTCCGAGCCATCAAGGTTCGCTGCTGCAGATATCCCCTGCCTTCATACATCGTCCTGGTTGGCCTTTTTTCCAATTAACAACACCAAGTGTTTGTAGGTCTGTCTGGATATTATCTCTCCAGCGCCATGCTAAGTAGCTGAACCATTTCCACACAGTATGCGTCAGAAAGTTTCTGAACATAAAATGGGAAGACAGGATCCCTGACATTGAAGTCCTTGACGGAGCTGGACTGTCCAGTATTTACTCGATTCTAAAACAACCCCACTTTCGCTGGGCACGTCATAAAGTCCACATGCCTCAAGACCTCACTGAAAAACTTCTGTATTGATCCTAAAACCTGGAGAGTCGCTGCATGTGACCACTCATCCTGGCGCTCCTCTCTTCATCGAGGAGCTGTGGTCCATGAAGTTGCTAGAACTGCAGCAGCAATTCAGAAAAGACAAGCCAGGAAAGACACTGAAGCAAATCACCAGAGAGATGCGGCTTCTATTCACTTTTCACATTGTTCAAGAACTTTCAGTTCTAGAATTGGCCTTATCGTCCATTTGCGCACTCACAAACCTGACCCAGTCACCATTGGATGAAGGGACTGGCCATCATCACTTGTGATGGACGAACAAACACCATCTGTCTTCTAGGTCAGCTTCGTGGCCTACGACCATTCAGATCCCTTGTGTATACCGTTGTTACCTTACTGTCATCTGAAATGTTCTCACTATGCGACAGACATTTCAGTCCTTTAGCTCTCATGATGCCAGTGATCAATAGTGATTTAAACAGATTATGAATTTCGCTGGATCTCTCGCGCCCTCTTCCAACGAAAAGTAGTGTTCGGATGTGGCTGTTGGACTTCTGAACCAACAATAATACATCCCGGCCTGCCACAGGGATCGCCATTATCTCCTGTGTTGTTCATCGTTTACACAGTGAGAATCACAGGCGAGCAAATCACAGGACCCAGAAGAACACTGTCATATGTTGACTATGTGTTAGTGTATCGTCAGGGTAAGGGTAGAGAGAAGGTTGCTGAAGAACTACAAAAAGAGCTCAATCGCATAAGCACTTGGTGTGGGGAAGCTGGTGCACTGGTCAACCCAACGAAAGCGGCCATGACTTGGTTCTCTTTGAAAAACCATATTGTGAAAACTTCAATTTCAGTTGTTAGTCTGTGTTCTGAGGATGTGGAAAGAACGAATGCAATGAAATAACTGGGGATACATTTTGGTCGAAGCCTTGTTTATACTGAGCACACAGATCAGATTATAATGGAAGCCAAGCGGGGTCTGGCTGCGATGAGAGTGATGGCAGCGGCAAACTGTTAGGTGCGTCATTTATGTCTTCTATACCAGGGCCTGGTCCTTTCTGTTGTTGAATACGCGATGGCGATCCAGACTCTCAGCCATGAGCAGATGGTATGTATGGAAAGGATACAGAACGAGACTATGCGGAATAAACTTGTGTGTGCAAGAGAAACAGCATGCAGGGCTATGCGCTACCTTTTCGATTTTCCAGCCATGGAAGACATAAAAATTTTCCGAGGTCGTGCCTACGTCACAGTCAAGGCGGACACACAACATCCATTACATAGTCAAATCAAGAAGATAAAAGGAAGCAGGTTAAAAAGAGGCAAATCATGGATGGGTCAAGCCGAGGACATTATTTTACATGTATGTTCACTTGAGGACATAGAACCCGGCGAGGAGTGGGTGCAAGTGCCTTCAGAGTGCTGTAGATTTTTTTGCTGTTCGCACCTAGCTAGACAGAAAATGTAGACATCAGAGTCAGGCTACCATGAAAGCAGAAGTTGAAGCCTTGATTTTGAAGAACCCTCTAGAGGGTGATGCTGTCATTTACACAGATGGTTCTGTGATCCGCCACGTTAGAAGCTCGTGGGCTTTCACGGCTCAGTTTGGAGGGAGAGTTGTAAAGGAAGATTCTGGAGCTTTTGCAGTAACTACAAGTAGTCTATGGAGGCCATGGCTGTGTCTAAAGCAGTAACATGGCTAGACACACAGACTTTCAATGGGGTATGCTTTCTCAGTGACTCGATGAGTATGTCAGGAAGATAGAAAAGGGCTAGGTCCGAAGACAGTGGTTGGTGGCTCTACGGAATTCACAGATAATAAGGATTTGTTTCATTTTCGTGCCAGGACATGAGGGGGTACAAGGACAGGAGCATGCTGATAGGCTTGCATGTAAGGCTACTGTGAAAGCCGGACAAACCATGGACCAGGCTGATATATTCTAAAAGCTCTAAAAGAGTTAGGACGTTTGCGTAAACCAACTGTGAATCTGCAACCATTGTCAGACTGCAAGAACAACATGTTAAACGGTGTGTCGCGAAACAAAAACACTACACTGGTAGCCAAAGAATAATAATAAACCAACACAGAACTGGTGTCGTCAGCCGCTACACGCTGCGGGATTTACTGAGGAGGGGATCCGAGCACTTATGGACTGAGTAGTTCGACGTGCAATGATGATAATCTGTCAACTGACTTACTGAAATGAATTTCGCTGTATAAAGGTACATCATTATTATTACTTACTGAAACAATCGTAGGTATCTTGACTCCCTCCCCACCCTCCGCCCCCATGTTTTCTGTCACCATCGGAATTAGAACTGTTGCTGAAGATGAGGGACAGGCGTTTATGGGAATGTCTGGAGAGCAATGCTGTCGCGTCTCAGAAAGACTCTTATTGCAGGGATTACGGTTCAAGGGAAGCTATTCATGACAGTTCTAGCTTACAGTATCCATAGTCTGTATTTATACCGATTAGATATAATTTTTATATAATTATTTATTTTATGTTTTTAAATTATAGAATACAGATTAATATTTCATTTATTAATACGACAATGATACGTTTATCTTCCCTATGCCTATACTCATGTGTAGCCATGGCAACTGTGTGAAGCGGCCATTATGGTTTGACAACAAAGATGGTGGGCGTTGGATGACAACATTACAAACAGCCTAGCTATGCATTAAATTTTTCTATCTTTACCCTTAACGTTACAGTTTTGCCCAGCACGGAGTCTGAAGATCAGCTGAAATAATCAACATGAGTACTACACAAACTCTGAGGCGAAACCTGCCGAATCCTACAAGAATTCACGATTATCTTTATGGTGAATATACAAATATATACTTACTTACACTTTTACGAACAAATTACATTTACATGTTCACATAATTTCACGTAAATTTAGTTAGTCGACAGATCGTCGTTTCTGCACATCGATATTCAGTCCATAGATTATCAAATGCCTTCTTTAGGGAGTAGTGACTGGACTTTTTAAAGATGTTTTTTTTTTTAAAAACCAGTCATGCTATTCTTTTAGTTATGTGGTCGGCTTACAATTGTCGGCTCTACTTTCAACTCAGGCCGTTAGCTAGAAAGCCGCCGATCGCTTAGTGGGAGTTCTCTCCCTTGGCTGCATTGCAAACACAGAGCGGAAAAGTCACGAATCAAATGACATACTTACCTATCATCATACGGTTGCGTGTACGGTTGCGTAGTCATCATACGGTTGCGTAGGGTGTAGGGTTTGGGTTAGGGTTAGGGATATGGTTAGCGGCGTTAGGGGTTGGGTTAGGGTTAGGGTTAGGGATAGGGTTAGTGTTAGGGATAGGGTTAGGGTAGGATTAGCGTTAGGGTTAGGGTTAGGGGTAGGGTTAGATGTGACAAATTTGACGTAGAAGTTCTATATACTGGCCGACAATCTGATGCTTGTGGGAGTAGCGCCACTGGAATTCTCCAAAATATGATGGCAATAGCGCATGGCTGGTGCCCAATCGATGGTGAATTGTCCGTTTGAGTAGCATCCACAGTCCGTCGATTGTTTGGGTGTTTATGTGACTGTGCGCGATTATTCGGAACTCCTGAGTCAAAATTGTCACATCTAACCCTAACCCTACCCCTAACCCTAACCCTAACTCTAGCCCTAACCCTAACCCTACCCCTAACCATGCAAATTTATCGGTCAGTGAGTCATACAGATCAGCAGGAGTCACATCCGTGGCAACTAATACCACATTTATATAAGGATATATTTACTTTAAAAAAAAACCAGATTTCCCCGAAGCGTCATATAAACACCCAGATCTGGGGGAAACACCCAAGCATTGGCAGCCCTGTTGTCGACCTCACTGTCTTTTTTTATTCGTGACTTTTCCGCTCCGTGTTTGCAATGCAGCTAAGGGAGAGAACTCCCACTAAGCGATCAGCGGCTTTCCAGCTAACGGCCTGAGTTGAAAGGAGACCCCAATTGTGGGTTATCCTCCTAACTTCGGGCACAGAAGACGGCGGCTGCAAAATATCCTTTTGAGCCTCAGTCACGTGACTTAATTTGCGGTTTTCTGGCGACTTAATTTGCAGTTTTCCCGCGGTTTTCCGGCGACTACCACCAACGCCACAAGTCCCCCCACACCATGTGAGCGGCGTGGATTGGGGCTAAACTAGATGGCTAGGACCCACGAACAGCAGCTTCCGCATCTCCTGCAGCTTTGCCTTACGAGTCCTAGCCATCTAGTTTAGCCCCAATGCACGCCGCACGAGCGGTGTGTGGGACTCATAGCGGTGGCGGTAGTGGCTGGAAAACTGCTGGAAAACTACAAATTGAGTCACGTGACTGAGGCTCGAAAGAATATTTTGCGGCTGCCATCTTTTGTGCCCGAAGTTCGGAGGATAGCTGTGATCGCTTAAAGTGAAACACAACCAGAAGAAATTATGGCCATAATTGAAACAGAAAGTTAAAACAGTGATCTTAGTGTGAACGACAGAAAAACAAAAGTTATGGTAATTACATAGACAATGCACCGTCCAAAAGGCAACAGCAAAGTACATGGGACAATCTTTCTGCAGGGTGTTACGTTGATAGATATGTTATTTCATCAAATTTTATGTCTTCTTTCAGCATTCATTCATAAATGGTCAATTTAACTGAGATACACTAACATTAAGATTGATTGTCACTTGTGAGAATGCTGTTTTTGTGTAAACTTTCAGATAAAGATTATATTGTGTCTTCTGAGAGAGATCATGGCAGACTTCACTACCAGGCACAGACAAGCACAAGTCATCTTGTAAGTTTATCTTCTATGTCTAGTTAATAACTGACATCACAGAACTTAATAAACTCCATACACACTCCATCCTTCTCAGCCGGCAAAGAATTCCAAGGTAGACTGTACCAGTAGCAGCTAAAAAGTGAAGCTGGAGGGTGTAGGAGGGGGGGGGGGGTGGGGACAGGTAAAAGACATGCACAGATATAACAGAATGCCTCCCTGTTGAGTTTCTGGGGCCTTTTTGTGGGGAAAGGGAGTCGCCGTGGCATAGTGGCTAGACGCTTGTGAGCGGATCAGAAGGTCGTGGGTTCTTTCCTGGCAGAGCCAGACTATTTTCAAAAATGACCTTGACTCCCAGGTCGACCCAGCCTTAAGTGGGTACAAGGTGCAGTCCTAGGAAGTAAAGGTGGTTGGCGGGGTGCTGACCACATCAACCATATTGTGCCAATTGGTCTTTAAAAATAAAGGTCTAGCCCTATATAAGCCACTTAAAGGCATAGAAAAGGGACCTTTACTTACTTTTACATTGTGGGGAAAACAAGAATAGACCACGGTCTACCCAAAAGCATGTCATCAGAGTCGACTATTTAGGCCCCTCCTTTGGCCTTGGAGTATATCTGCTAGAGAGGCAAGGAACCAACCATCTGTGTGCAAATGAGTCAGACCAGTGAAATGGATGTACATGCAATACTCAGTTTCTGGAACAGAAGTAGAGTCCACAAGTGGATGAACAATCTGAACTTTTCGCTGGAGTTTACAGCTGGTGAACACGAAGAAGAAGAAGATAACAGAATGTCTAGAAAAGTAATTGTCAGTTGATAAATCAGTTTACTGTCTGGCATCATTTCGGTGTCATCATGTGGCCTAATTTTTGTGACGGTATGTGGCCTTTTTTAGTGACGGCATGTGGCCTCATTTTTGTGACGGCATGCGGCCTCATTTTGGTGACAGCATGTAGCCTCATTTTGGTGGCGGCATGTAGCCTCATTTTTTTTGACGGCATGTGGCCTCATTTTGATGACGGCATGTAGCCTCATTTTGGTGATGGCATGTGGCCTCATTTTGATGACGGCATGTGGCCTCATTTTGATGACGGCAAGTAGCCTCATTTTGGTGATGGCATGTGGCCTCATTTTATTGATGACAGGGGAGAATTGACCCACTGCCCTCAAACAAGCATCTTGTAAAAGGTTACTAACTAGGAGTTTGCTGAAATCTGATGTGTGGGGCCAAAAGGCACAGATGTTGCAGCCTAGCTGTAAACCACAACACAGCATGCTAACCACTGTTTTAACTCTTTCATCCTGAGAAAGTTAAATCTGTAAATGCAAATGTGTGGCTATTACTACAGTGACCTGTTCAAGAAAAGTGTAGTTAAATTCTATTGTTTCTTTGTCCATAATCATAATTTTGAAAAACCCTGGAGGTGAATATATTAACACAGTATAGTATTCAGAGGGGTCTCCTTGTGACTTCAGTGGCCTTGTCAAAGCAATATTGACTTACATTTTCCCATAAGCTTCTGTGATTGAGGTCATGGGGTCATGGCATAAGTCATTTAATACATATTTGTTTCTGCAGGAAATGCATTCCATTTAATGCTTCACTCTGTTATTGTTATTGATCACTCCCTTTATATTCATTTCTTTTTATATATTTAAAAACAAAAATTTTGAAAAGCAGATAGATGAATATAACCCCAACTCCTAGGGTGCATGCTGTAAAACTGAAGCCCCAAGGTTTGATGCTAACAGGACAGTGGCTCGTCTGGAAGGAGACGAGCACCAGCTAGGTCAGATTGTTTTTACTGCCCCACCATGCAACTGGCCTAGCAAGCTGGCAGTAGTGTAACTGACTGCTACTACGTAAGAAATATTAAATACACATAGTGCAGACTCTTGCGATTATCAGACTGGCAACCAAGCCACCCAAGAAGCACAAGAGAAATACAGAAAACCACAACACTGGGCTATACCTAAGTATAAGTAAAGTGACAAAAGAAGAAGATAAATGAATTTGTAGACAGTTTATTAGTCACATGTGTTAAATATGATTTTGGGGGGTTGGGGAGGAGGGGGGGGGGGGGGAAGGGGGATTCCTACTTAACTTTTTTTTTTTAAAGGTTCTCTAACTTGTTAAAGAAAGTGATTGTTTTTGCTCAGTGCATCTGTTCTAACATTTTAAAAAATGTGATTGTTTTTGCTCAGTGCATCTGTTCTAACATTTTAAAGAATGTGATTGTTTTTGCTCAGTGCATCTGTTAAATGTTTTTTATTGTTACAGCAAGCAGTACCAGTGTATGAGAGTATGTTTTCTGAACTCCGCCATCATCCGAGGCTTCAGTTCAGGCTAAATACCAATGATCCTGTTCCGAAATTCATCAGCAGAGAATGGAGAGGTTACGCTGAGCAGCACAGAGAGGCCTTAATGAGATATAAAACGTAAGTTAATAATGATGATGAATAATTGCCTGCAACTGATAGAGGTTAGTTGCTGTAGTTCATAATTTTCACGTACTTGGGTTGGTGCTTTCTTAATATCCTACCCCAAACAGGGGAAATCCACAGGTCAGGGGACAGTCTAATATTTCAGGGGGTGGTAGATAGGCTGCATGCAGTCGTGGGACTTAGGCTGCATGCAGTCGTGAGACCTAGGCTGCACTCTCTCGTGGGACATAGGTTGGTTGGGGTTAAGGCCAGTTCTAAGAGAAGAAGAAGAAGAAGAAGAAACCACAGCTTGCAACTGATGAACACTTAAAAGAAACAAAAAGCAGAAAGTAAGAGATTACAGCCAGCAAACGCTAAAAAGAAGAAGAGAAGACATAACTGATTGGCTTTTGAAGCTGTAAAGTAACATGACCACTACCTGAATTTGGTGCTTGATGTGGCACTGTGAGCTGTGGATTTTGTGGGGAATGATTTGTTTTGTCTGTTGTGCACAGGGTGCATTGTTGACTGCCGTAAAATGGCAGGCTGCTGATTGCATTCAGAATTGGTGTAATTTTGTGGGTGTAATACTGGCTTTCATGATTAATCATTTGCAACAACAGTGAGCAGCAATTCTGGTGTAGGGCCATTAGTGTTGGCACATCTGACAGCTGTCTTAAGAATTGTTACTGTGCATGTGCAAGCTTAATTATTTTTTTTTTTTCCACTAGATTTTAATTGGAATAGTGAAGGTTATTTTGTGTGATTTCCACCATTACAGGAACGGAAGTTATGGGGTAACCCTTCTCCAGTAATGTTGGAACATCCACTAATAGACTATAACCCCTCCTTTAATCATCTGTTACAACATACATGGAAACCTACACTAAACATGATACATCAGGTTGCTTTTAGTGAATGATTTTGTCATTATCTATTGAGCTGCCTTTCTTCCTGGATATTTTCCAACATCCACTTCTGAATTTTTCCTACAATTTCTACCATAAGTGAATTCAAACCAAAAACCACAAGGAGAGAGGTAGGTGACCCTCCCTTTAATGCCCCCAAGGCTTCCATCTGCACATGTAATAGAAAAGTCATTGTTTCTTTAACCAGGTTTAACTACGATCCTTGCCAGGTGCCTTCATGTAACCTAACAGAATTCAACAGTGCTGATGTGACTGGTCGAAACCTGTATCGGTATTTCAGAAAGTAAGTAAGCAGGAATACCTAGATTATTATTTTAAAATATGTTTTAGCATGGGCTATCCTCCGAATAACAGGCACAAAAGATGGCAGCCGCAAAATATCCTCATGAGCCTCAGTCACGTGTCAATTGCGCACTTCCTGCGACTTAATTTGCGGTTTTCACGCGGCGTGGATTGGGGCTAAACTAGATGGCTAGGACTCAAGAGCAAAGCTGCAGGAGAAGCGGAAGCTGCTGCTCGTGAGTCCTAGCCATCTAGCTTAGCTTCAATCCACGCCGTGTGAGTGGAGTGGGAGACTCTTGGCGGTGGCGGTAGTCGCCAGAAAACTGCTGGAAAACCGCAAATTAAGTCGCTGGAAGTGCGCAATTGACATGTGACTGAGGCTGGTAAGGATATTTTGCAGCCGCCATCTTTTGTTTTGTTATTCGGAGGATAGCCTTAGCATGTTGTCATTTATGTATTGACTGGCTGTGATTTTTGTTGAAACCTGTCATTTATGTTTTTGTTAGCTGTGATTTGTGTTTTAATCTGTTGTCATTTTAATTTTTACAACTTGTGATTTATGTTTTAACCTGTTGTTATTTATGTTTTAACATGTTGTCATTTATGTTTTAACCTGTCATCATTTATATTTTAACCTGGTGTCATTTATGTTTTAACCTGTTGTATTTGGTCTTTTAACCTGTTCTCATTTATGTTATAACCTGTTGTCATTTATGTTTTAACCCTTTATCATTACTGCAAATGATCTCCTTTCAGTTGTAGAAGTTAATAACATGGTGTATAGAAAATATTGTTATGCTCTTATGACTGACAATAATCTCTTGGAAGTTAATGTAGTTAATGTAAATGGTTTATTATGTTGTTTTAGGAAAATCAGGTGAATACTTTGGTCAGACAAGATCATAGTGAAGGAGGAAAACAAACATGTTCATCATTTGCAAACTTTATCAGAGGAAAAGATGGAGATGACTTAGACATGTCTGCATGACTGTCTCATGAATCTTTTGTAGGAGCAGCTCTCTGGTGGATGGCATATGGAAAAAAAAAAGAGGGAGAGACATGGACCACCTAAGAAAATGTGGAGAAGGGCAGTAAACTGAGAAGGACTGTGACCTGCAAATGACAAAGATGTGGAGTGAAAACATCAAGATAAACAAATTTTGTGAAACACATTGAAAAGCTTTGTTACAAATGCCAAGAAAAGTATATGGAAATGAGTGATGTAAAAGGGGTGGAGGGTGGAGAAAACATTACATAAACTCTGGAATTTGTACTGATAAATAATTAGAAAAAGTGCCATTCTTCAAATGCCAAACCTCCAGGATTCAGGAGGTAGAATACTAAAAAGTGACAAGGAGAAGGGATGAGAGTTTTGTTTTTAAAAGGCATTATTAAATCCAAACTGATAAAGGTGGTGCAACACAAAGGTAAGTAGGTAGGTAAATATCACCCCACCAGGACATAACACAGCAACAAACACCTGGTAACACAAAGTGCCACCATGCGGGTGAGTATCACATGTGGAGAGGTCCCGGAAACCGCATTCAACCATTAGGTTATATTACTGCCCCTGGCAACAGCTTGAGTGTGGCTTCTCAACACCACAAAGATGGTAGGTAGGTAGTTGTATCTCACCAGGACATCACACAAGCGATAAACACACAGCAACATAAAGTGCCACCATGCGGATGAGGATCACCCGTGGAGAGGTCCCAAAAACCCCTTTCAGCCATTAGGCCATATCTATAGCTAGGGCCTATCTATGCCCCGGCTATATTCAGGGTCCCTGGCAGAAGCCAGGGTGGGGCTTCAAATAAAAATTTTTTTTAAATCCCACATGGGGACGAATTTTAACTGATAATACAACACAAAGAATCTTCAGCGTAACACTGTCATAGACAAAGTATATAAAGACTTTGTGACCAAAATTAGCCTACAGGTGGCATTGCAAGGCAGCAAATATAATCAAACTTACCAGGTGATTGGTTACACAGCTATCTTGAACCATTTCCAAAACTAGACAGAGATCCCTCACAATTCAGTAGTTATAGAATCATTATCTTGCAAAATGTCTATGGTAAACTGTTGAAAAAAAAAATGATGGCGAAAAAAGTGCTGTAACTCTAGGAAGGGAAATAAAGAGATGTAAACTGACATGGGATATCATGGGTACAAAAGCAGCAGATGGGCAGTAGGGAAGATCACTTATGAATGCCTTATGTATCAAAAGCAACGTAAAGAAGATAGAGGGTAGAGATTCTCTCAGTCTGGGTTTCTGGGCCCCATTTTTTTAGGGGAAGCACAATTTAGACCCAATGTCCCCCCCCCCCCCCCCCCCCTTTTACCATCCCCCACACAACAAGCATGTCACATAAGGTAACTAATGAGGGTCTCTCTAAAGTCAGATGTGCTGGTCCAATCATGAAAGTATCATGGCCTTACTGAAAACTACAACACAGTGTGCCAACTGCCTTTGTCAGCATAAACGCAGAAGTAGGAGGAGGAGGATAAGAAGAAGAAGAAGAAGAAAATAAATTCTGCTGTTGGCAAGAAGAGGTTTAGCTAAGAAATGTAGTGTTTTCACTTGATATTGTTTTCCATACCTGTTGATTGTTTTTTTAAAACAGTAATGGGTTGTCAACCCATGTCTAGCTCTCAACCTGGAAGACCAGGGTGCTAGTTTAGTATGAACCTTTCTCCTCAAACCCTGTCTGCCTTGGCTGAACTTGCCATGGGCACAAGTTCCTTGTCTGCAGTCTGAGAATCAATGGCGTATAGAAGTCATCCCAGTATGACAAGCTACCAACACCATGGGATGGCTTGAACATGTTTGCAGACTGTTTGATACTTTGAAATGGTCAGCTCTCTCAAATGGAAAGCAGATAGAACAAATGAGACTGAGTCACCCTAGGAAACTGACGTCTGTTACCATGGGCAGAAAAGCATTAGACAGGCAGGAATGGGATTTAACTGGAAATGACTTACGTGTCAACAAAAAATGAGAAAAGGGTGTATATAGATTTAAAGACAACATAATGCTGTCCACCATTACATATTTTCATTTCTCAAAAATGTATAATTTCTTCACAGACCAATTATCCCATTCCTGCAG
Source organism: Candidula unifasciata (assembly GCA_905116865.2). Classification (NCBI taxonomy): domain Eukaryota; kingdom Metazoa; phylum Mollusca; class Gastropoda; order Stylommatophora; family Geomitridae; genus Candidula; species Candidula unifasciata. Next base: position 708,836 of record CAJHNH020000202.1, on the reverse strand, counting down.
CAAGTTCCACCAGAGGTCATATTTGCAGCATCAAGGTCAGATATTGTCACTATGTTTTTTTTAAAATTTATTTTCTGTGATTGTCTTCTTTTTAATGTTCATTGGCTGTAAACTCAGTTGGAAAGTTCTGGTTGTTTGACCACTTCTGGACTTTGGTCTTGTTCCAGAATTTGAATTGTGCATGCACAGCTGTTTTACAGATCTGGCTTCTTTGTATTAGGTGGGGGGGGGGTGGGGAGGGGGGGGGGGGGGGGCAGTGGATTTGTTTATTGCGAGTTCAATTTTGAAAAAAAAAAATAAATACATCACTACGGAATCAAGCCCAAGACCTTCAGGTTAGCTGGTGTAAATTTAGCCACGACTCTACTGCTGCTTCCATGTTTTACATTTACAGAGGAAAGGCAAGATGGACATATAATCAAATTACTACTGGCACCATGAGAATTAGAACATGTTGCTGGCTGATGAAGATCTGGACTGAGTGCTTATGGGAATGTCTTGATTTCCTGTCATGTCAGTTCTTAGCTCAGCACTCTCTTTTTCTTTTTGTTGTTTTTAATAATAAAATACACGACCTACTTGCAACACCAGGGAATGGTGCCTTCGCTAAAATCTGACTTTCTTTGAATCCTAACGCAAGACCCACTTGCTACCCTGCTGCATGTTTATGTAATCTTGCTTTCAATCTGATTCCTCCCCCGCCCCTTCCCCCAGTAGAGGCAAGATCCACTTGCAACCTCACAAAATGTTCATGTAACAGCGCCTTTAGTCTCTTTTTTCATTCAGTCAAAAGGCAATACCCACTTGCCGCCTCACAGAATGTTAATGTAACAGTGCCTTTAGTCTAATTTTTTATTCAATCAAAAGACAAGACCCACTTGCAACCTCACAAAATGTTCATGTAACAGCGCCTTTAGTCTCTTTTTTCATTCAGTCAAAAGGCAATACTCACTTGCCACCTCACAGAATGTTAATGTAACAGTGTCTTAAATCTGATTTTTCATTCAATCAAACGACAAGACTCACTTGCAACCTCACAGAATGTTCATGTAACAGTGTCTTTAATCGGATTTTTCATTAAATCAAAAGACAAGACTCACTTGCAACCTCACAAAATGTTCATGTAACAGTGTCTTTAATCTGACTTTTCATTCAATCAAAAGACAAGATTCACTTGCAACCTCACAAAATGTTCATGTAACAGTGTCTTTAATCTGACTTCTCATTCAATCAAAAGGCAAGACCCACTTGCTGCCCCAGAGAATGTTTACGCAGAGCGAGCAGCAACCCCAGCCTGCAGAACAGTTGAGACCCAAACTGATTACCGAGATGCGGAGGTCCAGACAGATCCCTACACACCTGAATATGTTGTACGTCCTGGAGAGGCACCAGAACTTCTCACACTGGCAACATTGTCATTTGGTATGGAAATTTTAGTGTGTTTTTTTGTTTCCTGTCTTGCTTTTAGTGTTTTGATGACCAATTCTTGTGCTATCATCCTCTTTTGCTGTAATACGTCACATAGGGCTCACAGTTTGGTTCCCTATTCTGTTTTATCCTGTTGAGTTCTCTGAGTCCAGTCCAGCACCTTTGATCTCTCTCAACAATGCTTATCTCAGGGTTCCTCCTGGACGCCCTCGTTTTCTCAGTCCCTTTGTTTCCCCATGTCCGTGCTTGTTTGGTGATTCTCTGTCCATTTCTTCTCTTGATGTGCCAAATTTATTCTGTATCTTATAACTGATGATACACTTGGCATGTACAACATATCAAGGCAAAATGTTTGGCCAAGAGAAACCTCGGTGCAAGTCAAACTTTACGGGTCGCTGAGTAAATTACAAAAGACAGTGAAGTTCATACTAGAGACAACATTGCAGATATAGATAATCTGTTTGAAGCGAGCGAAAGAAGAAGAAGAAGAAAAACTTGGCATTCCAAATCTGTAAGTTGTAAACTGTAGCAAAGAATTGTCAGTGAACTCAGTGTTGTTACTGTTGCAAACAAAACTGCTTTCAAAACAATATTTTCCTGCAATGAATTTAAATAATGTGGACATAAACAATACTTTGCATAATTTATTGCCTTTTATATTTTATTGTATCTCACCAGCTGCATTACTACAAAGTTACATCAACACATCACATAGATATTTAATAGAGGAAACAAATGCTCACCAAAATACTCAGAAAACAACAATTTTAATAAGCAGATAAATGAATATAACCCTACCTCCTCATAGTGCATGCTGGAAAACTGAAGCCGCAAGATTTTATGCTAGCAGGGCAGTGGCTCGCCTGGAAGGAGATGGGCACCAGCCAGGCCAGATTTCTTTACTGCCACGCAACGGGCCTAGCAAGCCAGCAGTAGTGTAACTGACTGCTACTACCCAAGAAATATTAAATACCAATAGGACAGACTCTTGCAATTATCGGACTGGTAACCAAGCCACCAAAGGAGCACAAGACAAATACTGAAAAATATGACACTGGGCTACAACCTGGTAACACTGAGGCGACAAAAGAAGAAGAAGATAAATGAATTTGTAGACAGTTTATTAGTTACCTGTGTAAAATCCTATGGTCTTCTCTGTTTAAACTGCTATACTTCTCACAACTGAAAGTTTAGAAAAGCTGTGTGGTCACCATGGAAACATCTTACAATGACAAACAAATTTGGTTATTTAAAGAAAGTTGAGTTAGAGAATATTTTTACACTGGGAAGTTTCAACACTCACAATGATATTAAAAATTATGGATGAAAGGGCAAAATAAAATTCACACTGAATATAAGAGAAGAACGGGTGAAAGCACTGAGGTAGGGAAATGTCGTAATTCATAAACACATTTTATAGTATAGAGAACTTGGTAAAAAGTGTGAGTTATTTTGGAATTGAAAGATTTTATAATTCACTATTGCACTAGATACTCCGAATCGCAGTGGTTTAGTGGCTAGATGCTTGCCTGCGGATCAGAAGGTTGTGAGTTTGGGTCTTGACAGAGCCATACTTTTTTTCTTTTTCTAAATGACCTAGGCTCCCAGGTCGACCCAGCCTTGAGGATGTACCAGATGTAGTCCTGGAAAGTAAAGGCGGCCAGCACGAAGCTGACCACATCACCCACTAAATGTTGATTGGTCTATAAAATATAGATCTAGCCCTATATGCCCAATGTGCCTAAAGACGTGGAAAAGGGTCCCTTACTTTACTTTGGATATTGATGATTGGGCGAAAGAGTTTAGATGGAGAGATTTCTGAATTCAATAACACTGGATATAACAGAGGATTTAATGTAAGAGATAAGGTGGGGGAATTCTGGAATTAATTAATATTGAACATTATAAAGGATCTCATAAAAGAGTCAGTGTGATTAGATTTGACAATGACATTTTTATTCATGTGAAAGAAATGCATCAATTCTGTTAGTGTCAGATGTTGTTACTTTCAGATGTTGTTACTGTCAGAAGTTGTTACTGTCAGATGTTGTTACTGTCAGATGTTGTTACTGTCAGATGTTGTTACTGTCAGATGTTGTTACTGTCAGATGTTGTTACTGTCAGATATTGTTACTGTCAGGTGTTGTTACTGTCAGATGTTGTTACTGTCAGATGTTGCAAAAAAACAATATTGCTGAATTTGTCTATTTTAATCTCTTGAAGGTCGTGGGTTGCCAGCAGGACTGGCGGAGGTGGAGATGATTGAGCGTGCTCGAGCCAAGCGGGCGTGGGAAGCCAACCTGCCTCCTTTGAGTGACATATCACAGCTCGAGAAGAGGCGGAAGATGATGGATGAGATGGAGCGAATGGAGTGGGCTCTAAGAGAGCAAGAAATTGAAAAGTACATTTGCTAGTTTTTCAACTTTTTTTAGTGCTCAGTAACTCATACCATCATGCTCTTTTTCTTCTTCAATACCTTCTTCTTTCATTCGCTTGAAATAGATTATCTATATCCACAATGTTGTCTTTGGTATGAACTTCTCTGTCTGTTGTAATTCATTCAGCAACCCGTAAAGTTTGGCTTGTACCGGTATTTCCCTTGGCCACAAATTTTGCCTTGATTTGTTGTATTTGGGACAGTCTTGGAGGATGTGGTTTATTTAAAGCTGAATTATTTTATCTATTCTTCTTTACAATTATATAATTTCCCATTTGTGTCATTTACTGATGAAGGCTTTCTCGCTGCAACATTCATTATTAATTATCGCAGCATTGTGAAGCTGAATAATTCAGCTTCTCATTTGGGTTCACATTTTATAATTATACATCTACTAGGTAATCCATTTATGATGCAACTTTCTTTGTTCATGTTGATTCAATTGTTATATGTCCCCACTCTGCCTGAAGTGCTGCTCGAATTGCTTTCAAAACCTTCTTCTCATAGTCTCTGCCACATGGCACTGGTAGTCATGTCTTATCTTGTGTATTTTTGACACAGTTTTGACACAGATAATATTTCATTCCATGATGCCAAACTGTCCAGCATCTTTTGTCTCGATACCCCTCTACCTCTTTTTCCCCTCCAATTATCTCACCGTCATAATGTACTTCATTTTTCTCTTTCTCATGACATTACCATAGACTGTAGATTGTCTTGTCTCCTTCCCTGTGGGCAGTCAGTTGAATGTTCAATGTTGAATCAAGAATCGACATCACAGCACTCCATAAGTGCTCCATCCCCATCTTCAGCAGCAAGCGAAGAGTTAAAATTCCGATGGTACCAGTGCTTGTCTAACTGTATATCCGTCTTGCCTTTCCCCTGAGTGTCGCGTCAGCGAGATCCCCTTGTAACTCCTTGGAGTCCATTCCTCCTCAGACCCTAATGATCTATCTGTTCCTCTGCACTGTTTACTTGCTCCTAAAGGGCCCTCACAACATCCAGCTTGTCATACACCAGTTCACCATCAAGTGGTGCAGAACCAGCCAGTCTGTCTGCCTGCTTATTTCCCAACACACCGGCATGACCTGGAGAAAATATCCAAAGGATGCTAACTATCCGGGACCTTTGAAGTGATGCTTGCCACTCTGCCTTCATTAGTCAGTTTCTTTCAAAACATCTTTGTTACTTTTTTTTTCAACCTGTCCAAGGAGTTTTTATCATTCACCTGTACAACCACATCTGTGTCACTTCCACATAGTTTTTCACTATTTGGTCGACTGTCTATGATTCACTTATGCTTATCAGGATATGAATGATATAGCTCTTGACAATTCTCTTTCTCATTTTAATTGACAAAGAAAGATTACATATAATGTTCTTCATTTATAACGCTTTTATTACACAGTAATGATAATAATTGTTCTTTCTGAGTCTCACATTGAATGACTTTGAATTAGTTGCTCAGTAAGAAAGCAATATTTACAGTAATAAGCTCCTGGATTTTTTTTTTCTGTTGTGGTTTTTCTAGGCAAGTTTAAACCCAGTAGTTTGCCATTGCTTTCTGGATGGTCAGCTTCTCGTTACCACTGTTGAAACCAACGCAAGGCGCAAGCCTGCAGCTGGGATCAAACCTGGCACCCCGGCATTAGGAAGCGCGTTCACAATGCCTAAGCCACAGATGCCGACAAGCACCTGGATAGATATAGTTAAATACTCATGAATGGTTAGGGGTGGGGTGGGGGGGTGGGGGGGGGGGCATGGGAGGGGAGGGGGTCTCCATGGTGACCATAAGATACCATGAAAATATATAAAAAGGCAGCAGGCTTTAAACCCACTAAAAATTACCAATCATTTGATTTAATAAGACACCACAGAACAATTTTCAAACTCATATACATTCACCAATCATATGATTTGATAAAACACCATGCAACATATTTCTAAACTCGTTTACATTCACTAATCATTTGATTTAATAAGACACCACAGAACAATTTTCAAACTCATATACATTCACCAATCATATGATTTGATAAAACACCATGCAACAATTTCTAAACTCGTTTACATTCACTAATCATTTGATTTGATAAAACACCATGCAACAATTTCCAAACTAATTTACATTCACCAATCATATGATTTGATAAAACACCATGCAACAATTTCTAAACTCGTTTACATTCACTAATCATTTGATTTGATAAAACACCATGCAACAATTTCCAAACTAATTTACATTCACCAATCATTTGATTTGATAAAACACCATGCAACAATTTCTAAACTCGTTTACATTCACCAATCATTTGATTTGATAAAACACCATGCAACAATTTCCAAACTCATTTACATTCACCAATCATTTGATTTGATAAAACATCATGCAACAATTTTTCAGACCCACTCACATTCACCAATCATTTTGTTTAATAAGAAACCATACAACAGTTCTTCACACCCAATCATTTGATTTAATAAGACACCATGCAACAAGTTTAACACTCATGTTCTTGTTCACTAATTATTGGATTCAGTATAAGACACAGTTCAACACCCATACTCACATTTATCATTCATGCAGACTGCAAGAAGCTCGGCTGGAAGTTCTTCAGAAGCTGCTGAAACAGAGGGAAGAGAATCACCAGGAGCTGAACATCAAAAGACTTGACAAGCTCTGGTATTTTGGTTTTTCACAATTTTTAAATTAAAAAAAAAAATTTGAACCAATGTTGCTGCAACAAGTTCTGATGTTTAGAAACCTCTGAGGTTTGAATACTGGTGTGACAATTCTAACTTTCAGGTTTTATATTGTCACTCCTTATCATCATCTTCATCAATTTACACTTTCGCCAATAAGCATTGTGAGGAGAAACATTTTGCAATCCCTTGTTTGATGGGTAGTAATGGGTGTTGTCATTCTGTGTCAGAGAAGAAGCTCTATAACACTGTGAGTGTTGATTAAGAAGTTCTGATTTGCACAAACAACACTGTCAGCATTGATCGTATGTCCTGTATATATTGCTTCGCACACGGCTCCATATTCATTTCTTATGTTCGGAGCTACCATTAAAGTATTCAGGGAATGTTACTCTAACGTTTTTCTTGTAAACAGGTCTTTGTTCAAACACACCTGTTTTCTAATTGTGATAATGAAGAACTTAAATTTTTCGGAAAGTGATTTGGAGGTGAATTTGACCAGCAGCAGCTGATGAGGTAAATCCAGGAGGACCCATTTCATTTGCGAAGGATGTGATAGTCACCCACATTTGCATCCAAAGGACTGTTTCAGACAGTACCATACTCATACTATGCATTGAAAATGTTGCAGCTACAATCTGTATATAACTACAAAGTCAATATTGTGTGTGTATGAGACTATAGGTCCAGTTTTCTGCCATTTTATTTTCTTTGAAATTTTGTTTAGCATCTGTGAAAACATAGATCCTCTGAGTGAGAAACTAACCCAGAAACATAACATTTAAATTTGTTAGGAAACTGAACAAACTTTAAAGTTTCATTCTCAAATATTCATATTCACTGCTCTTGTGGCTGCCAAACCATGGTAAGTGGAGATTTTGGGGGTAAAATATTGTCTTTGTATACATAACACCGGATGAATTATTTTTTCCAAATAGTTTTAACAGTATTAGACAAAAATATATCACCAAATTCAAAATGTACATTCATTCCTCTTAAAAATATACTTTTTTAGGCATTAGAAATGTATTACATTCTCAGTTACCTTTTTTTATTACATTCTCACTTGCCTTTTTTTTAAAACACCAACTAACCGCCATTTTCGAAAAGGGAAACTAGTGTGAACCAAGTCTGTCAAAATTTATGGGCCTGAAAGAGTTAACATCATCAATCAGTCTTCTCCTTGGGCGATCTCTTACTGTCACATCAGATCTTATCACGTTTAGCACCTTTATTGGTAGTTGTTGGGGCTACATTTTAACGAGATTACCAATCAGTTAGGCCTTCTGTTTTCAGTGAATTTGGTACATGATTTTGTTCCCACAGTCTGTCTTATGGTATCATTGCTCACTTTGTATCGTATAGTTAAGTTAGCAGCTTTCCTCACATATATTGTCACAAATGCTCTCTGCTTTTTCCCTTGAAGGCTATAAGAGCTGAACAATACCCAGGAATTTACTTCTGATCATGGAGCATCTGGGAGGCAGCGAACTTCCCTCGCTGATACTTGACAGATTTAGGTGTTAGGACAGCATGACCTGGAATGAGAGGCACAAAAAACGTGTGAGAGGTGTGGTTAATCAAAATTGAACTAGCACTATCAGTTGCAAGATGCTGATGTTTATATTTGGAGTAGGGGATAAACTAAAGTATCTAGAGTGCCAGGAGGATAGATTTAATGAATATATACTTATGACTTCTTTCAAGTCTTATAAATTTAATAGCATGTGTAACTTTTATTATTCTGAAACACTTACCAGAGCAGCTGTCCATTACAGCCTACTCTTTGCATTTTCAAAAATGCTACTAAGAAATTTTTTTTCAGCAGTTTGCCATTTCTTTCTGAATAGCATGTTGTTATTTTTTATTTTAACAGGGCAGTCAAACAGAAAGATAAAGAGGCCAGGAGCAAGAAGATCAGGAGTGAATATATTAAAGGTATTTGACAAGAAAGAGAGATTGTAGGTAACTGAATTAGAAAAAAAAAAAAACTAGTGAGATCTGAGTATCTTCTTCTTCTCATTCCCCTGGCCAGTGGTTTTCATATGAGAAGGCGCCAGGGTGGCATGGTGAATGTCCTCTACTGATCCATACAGTTTTGTTTCCGCTGCGATGCAAACTGGCAAGACTTGGGAGCTGTCTACTGAAGGTAGAGAGCAAATCTGTAACACTTATTCAGTATTCTGAGGTGTCTGGCCACATGGGCCAGACCTGTGTATAATCACTGTGCTCCTAACAAGTTAGCATCTACACAGGGCTATTCAACTGCGTTTACTCAAGGAACGACATTGGGAACTTCAGGGTCATCATGGGCCAGAGGCCCGAGCCCCAGAATAGAAGAATCATTAGTACAATAATGCTGACAATGATCCCTGGGCCACTTGCCAGGTTTCTAGGGGCCACATTTGGCCCCTGGGCTGCCGGTTGAAAGCCCTGATCTTCACCTTAAGACATTTGCTGTGGGAAGCTGAGCATCTATGGGTATGCCTGATGTGCCGTGATGTTGATTCTTAAGCCAGTAAACCAACTAATCATTATCTCATCATAAAGATCAGCAATGAACATATACAAATTATCTCACAGGAAAGAGAGGTCATGAGCAATTGAATCAAATTTTAAAAAAATTAACATCTTATCATGTGTCAGACTGTCTGTTCATCTGTCTGTCCATCCATTCATCCATGTGCCTATCTCCACTCCCCACCACCCCTTGCAAGCTGCTACTTGAAGATTTGATCCCCTGCAACTTCAAGAGTTGGATCCTGGATGGCAAAACAACATGGCAGTCTGATATACCATGTTAAACCTGTTCAGAAGTCATAATAGGGGCACGAAGTAACACAAAGCAAGCACTACAGTAGTGCACCCTGCAGTCTTGTGTGGTTAAGGATTAAATATAATCTGAGCGTAAAGAAAAGAAATGAACACATTAAAGGTCTTTGATAGGAAGTTGTGATGAGTGAACTGACAAGAGTCAAAATCTAAACATAAAGATCTATGAAATCATTTTTTCCTTTACTTCAGCTATAATACTTTAAGCCATACATTCTTGAATCTTAGAGACAAGATCAAAGAAATAGTCCCACCTAATGGGAAATTAAAAAAATAAAATTTAATTATCATTACCCAGATGCAGTTCTTTGACTTGACTTCACTTTTTTTCACAGCAATTCGTAAGCTGACAAACAAGCGAGCCCGTGTGTTGAACAGTTTCAGACGAAGAAATATTATTAAAGATTATACAGATCCGGGATCTGAAACCTATGCTCCCCTGACGAGAATCGGTGTGTTTCTTGACCGTGGATCTGAGCAGTACGTGGTGAAGTCAAGGCATTTGTCGACATATCAGGTACTGTCAATTTGTGGTTTATGTTTTATGTCTGGTAACACTTTTAGTTCCAAGCAGTATGAGGTGAAATCAAGGCATTTGTCGACATATCAGGTACTGTCAATTTGTGGTTTATGTTTTATGTCTGTTAACTCTTTTAGTTCCAAGCAGTATGAGATGGAATCAAGACATTTGTCGACATAGCAGGTACTGTCAATTTGTGGTTTATGTTTTATGTCTGTTAACTCTTTTAGTTCCAAGCAGTATGAGATGAAATCAAGACATTTGTCGACCTAGCAGGTACTAGCATATTTTGGTTTACTGGCAGTTTGTGGTTTCTGTTTTATGTCTGTGTGTTAATTTCTTTCCTAAGCAGCATGTGGTGTGTGTATGTGTGACTAGTTTTTCTATGAACTCCGCCCAACAAGTAATAAGCTCTCATATATTATCTGGTGCATTTGGCTATAGCAGACTACTGAAATCTGGTTCCTCTGGTATTTAGTTTCTTGTAAGTCACTTGTGATTTTTCAAATTGGTTACTGGTGCCTTTAAGTCACTTGTGATTTTTCAAATCGGTTACTGGTGCCTTTAAGTCACTTGTGATTTTTCAAATTGGTTACTGGTGCCTTTAAGTAACTTGTGATTTTTCAAATTGGTTACTGGTGCCTTCAAGTAACTTGTGATTTTTCAAATTGGTTACTGGTGCCTTTAAGTCACTTGTGATTTTTCAAATTGGTTACTGGTGCCTTCAAGTAACTTGTGATTTTTCAAATTGGTTACTGGTGCCTTTAAGTCACTTGTGATTTTTCAAATTGGTTACTGGTGCCTTTAAGTCACTTGTGATTTTTCAAATTGGTTACTGGTGCCTTTAAGTCACTTGTGATTTTTCAAATTGGTTACTGGTGCCTTTAAGTCACTTGTGATTTTTCAAATTGGTTACTGGTGCCTTTAAGTCACTTGTGATTTTTCAAATTGGTTACTGGTGCCTTTGGTAATATCTTTTGAAACTTTCTGGTACTGAGAGCTAATGCTGTTTCATCTGTCTGTATTTTTCTGTTGTCATATCAACTTATATTGTCTTCAGTGTTTTTTGTTTCAGTCTCTCTGTTTATGTTGCCTCTTTTGCCAGTGTTCTCTGTTATCTTCTTCTTTTTTTCCTTACGTTCACAAGCTGTAAACTCCGGCGGAAAGTTATGGTTGTTCGTCCACTTCTGGACTGCAGTCCTGTTCCAGAATCTGAGTTTTGTGTATGCATCCGTTTGACAGATCTGACTAATGTGTATGCCGACTGTTGGTTCTTTGCCTCTCAGACAGATGCACTCTGACTTTGAAGGAAGCTCCCAATTAGTGGACTCTTACCACATGCTTCTGGGTAGGCAGTGGGTCTATTCTTGTTTTCCCTATAATAGGGCCTTGGAAACCACACAGGGAATTCTCTTTGTTATCATGTTATTTATACTGTTGACATTTTTTTCCAAATTTTAATCACCACAAATAAGTTATTTATAACATTATTCTTGAGAGTGACTAATGGAGAGATTAAAATGCTCGGCAAGAAAACATCCTGACTAACATGCAGTCCTAAATCTTAAGGCTCAAGATCTTTTGGTCCTGCATCACCCTAAACAATGCTGTATACAGGCAATAAAGATGTTTCAGTAAATAGATTTATTCTAGAGAAATTATTCTGACAGTTTTCCCATTAACTCAAACAAGCTTCGGCTCTCCTTTCAACTACGGCCGGTAGACAACAGAAGACGGCCGGTTAGTCGGAGTTCTGTCCCCTGGCTGCAGTGCTATTACGGACGGGAGAAGGCACGAATCAAAAAACACAGTGACGTCGACATGACTGGCAGATCCCGCGCTGCGACTCAAATTAGCGACCGCGTTCAATTACCGCTTCTTGCGGCGCACTACGGAGTGGACTAGAGGGAACGATACAAGTGACATAATTACTGTGTGTTGGCGATAGACAGCGTGCAGTGCCCTACTGCCCTACTATGAGTTTGTGCGAGGACGAGATGCGGCGACACTAACCGTAACGCTAACCCACGCCCTAACCGTAAACCTAACCCAAACCCTACCCCTAACCCTAACCCACACCCTAACCCTAAAGCTAACCCAAACCCTACCCCTAACCCACACCCTAACCCAAACCGTAACCGTATGATTATAGCAGGGCAGTGCGCGCTGTCTATCACCACCACACAGTAATTATGTCATTTGTTTCGTTCCCTCCTTTCCACTCCGTAATAGCACTGCAGCCAGGGGACATAACTCCGACTTACCGGCCGTCTCCTGTTGTCTACCGGCCGTAGTTGAAAGGAGAGCCCAAGCTTCTGTTCATAAATTACAACTACAGCCAATTTTATAAAGTGAATGCAAACTTTATAGCTTCATCTTCAATGATTGCCATATTCTAACTGTACTCAAACACCTAGAGTATTATCCTTAATAGTGAGCAGTTGCTTAGTGAATATGAATTTTGCCGATTTTTCAAAACAGCCCTAGTTTTTAATGAAACCTTCTTCTTCTTGTGTTGTCTCTAGTATGAACTTCACTGTCTTTTGTAATTCACTCAGTGACCCATAAAGTTTGACTTGCGCCGATGTTTCTCTTGGCCAAAAGTTTTGCCTTGATATGTTGTATTTGCGACAGTCTTGGAGGACATGATCTGTTGTTTCAGGTGCCAATCCACATGTGCACATGACTGATTTGCAGATTTAAATTGTGTGTACATGTGGCTGCGAAGTCGATTGTGTCCTGTTCTAAGGCGTAGAATAATAAGGTGCCCTTGTCTGTCCATAAAATGGTGATCGTCTTGGGCCAGTTTTGGTGGCTTTCTGATTGATTTGATTATTCTCTTCTTTTGTTGATAAGAGACTGGTATTTCAGGTTGTTTTTCAATTTTCATTTTCAGCTAGTTTATCAGCTCTTTCATTTCCAGTAACTCCACAGTAGGATGGTATCAATTGTATAGTTACCTTACACCGGCTGCCTAGTTTAATGAAATAATTAGTGGACTGATAGCTGCCACAGATTAGCATGGAGCGATAATTGTTATAGCATGCTTGGCTGTCATCATGGTGGTCATGGGTTTCATCCCTATAGAATTTAAATTTGTAAAAACTGGCTCAATTCTTTCAGCCAAAGAAGGCTGAATCTAGTAATCATTATTGTGATTTCTGTCAATGCCAATATTTGGCCATTTCTGCAATGGCCTCTTCTAAAAAAGCATAGACAAATGCCATTAGTAATTTGTGCTCATGTGTAGTGTTTAGGAGGCCGAATGTGAATATATTAAGTAAATATAGCATTTAGATAGGTTTCCTTATGAGTTCAACAGTGTTTTTAAAACAAAGGGGATGCTAAATGTTTCTGTAAGTTTGAGTGATAGAGGTCAGAGGATCACAGCTTTAGTCACCCATTATATATATTTATATATATATATATATATATATTTTTAGGCTGCTTGCAATGTATTCGATTTATTGCTTTATTCTGTTTGTGTTTATTAATAACCCATTTTATATATCTTTAGATATTTCACACAAAATTCTTTTAAAATATTCATAAATGTTTTTAAAAATTTACTAGCGAGCTAAATAAAAATGGTTGTTCTTTACAAATTCCTTCTGGAATTCCTGCTGGGTCATGTGACATTTTATTTAGCATTCTCAGGGTGAAAGGGTCAAACTATTCTAAATATATGTGCCAGAAAATGTCATAGGAAGTAAAGGAATTCAGTATGATGTTGTCTACATCGCCCATATATCCTGGTTGATCTATTAAAAAATATAAAGTGAACACTAAATTATAAATGATGCTTCTCAAGTGGCAATTTCCATTTTACTTTTCAGTTACTGCAGCATCAATGTTTGTCCTGGTTTGTCCTGGTAAAGTTTTAGGCTAGATTTGTAGATATGTTTTTTCATTTATTTCTGCCATTTTTGTTGTTGATTTTTCTTTCTTGCCAGGGATTACTAGAATTGGAGGCATCATTGCCCAGTTTTGTTCTGAACCCCAGAATTAAAGCTCCTTATTCAAATACTACAACAAAAACTGGATATATCAAGAAGAAATTCAGGAAAGATCACGAACTATCAGAAGTTTATGAGGTAATTTTTCATTGGTTATTGTTCTTTTTATCTTTTGCAAAGATCAGGGCATGGATGGTTATGTTTACTGTATTTGCTGTGCATAAGTTGCATTTTATTTTGACCATTATGATTGTGCTTTACATTGTCAGCAGCTTGCTGTATGGTTAAAGATACTGGACTTTCATGCAAGAGACCCAGTTTCAAAATCCTGGCAAGGTCATGCATTTTTTCTGTCCAGGGCAAAAATAAATCCCTAAACTGCAAAGTCCATGGTGACTGCACTAATCATGCGACCTTAAATCCTGAGACTTTGCACAGCAAATTTTTTTTAAATGCAAGCAGTAATCGGCAGTTGGGTGTTTTGGGGGTGGGTGGGTAACTATGATTTAAAATTATTCACTTCATTTTTGATTATACTTGTCAACAGAATAATATTTGGTGTTATAAAAAGTTTGAGCTCAGGTGATAAGAGACATGGAGCAAAAGAAAATAAGACTGTTGTTTTATTGAAAGGATTGTTAATAATAATTTTCTCAAACACTGTAATCTAACTAATGAGAATTATAATGAGAAGAAAATAGTGCAAAATTAAACCAGAAATTGGAGAAGAGCAGTATGGATTTTTTGAAGGTAAAGGCACAAAAACATCCTATTTAACTTGAGCATTCTTTCAGAAAGAATGACTGAAATTTAAAAAAAAAAGATCTATATTTGTGCTTTATTGATTAGACTAAAGCATTTGATAAAATGAAACATGAAGAAATTATTGAAACTTGGGAAACCTTAAACATTGATGGTAAAGATCTGAGAATAATTAAAATGTTGAATTTGGAATTAGGAATCGACATCACAGCACTCATACTTCTTGTGTGGCAGTCAGAAACCTTCTTGACTTCCCTACCATGAACTGCTTAATCAAGATTTGGAGGGCATACTTGAAAATAATTGTGATCTGAAGCACACTTTGCACCACATGCTCTTCAGAAAAAGAGGCAAAATACTAAAAAAAGGGGAAAACATGGTGGTGTAGAGTACAGGATCACATAAAGCAGGTCTGCAGTCTAAAAGACATCCACCATGATGAGGAATACATACCAGTGCCTTGTCCTGTGTCAGCATGCTTGATAGGAGTTGTCGGGACCAGAATCCTGTTGCTGTCAATGCTGAGGTCTGCGCACGTATCAGAGACAAGTCAGATGAGACATGTGCTGATCTACACAGACAGGTCCGTTATATGAGGACATAAGAGTGCATGGGCATTTACAGCTTGCTCAGTGTAGGCAAAACACTCTAAGCAGCCATAGTTGCCTTTTCTATGACTACTACCAGCATGACAAAGGAGGTGATGGCGGTGACACGAGCTTTCATGTGGCTGAAATCACAGGACTAATCTTGTGTGTGTGTGTGTGTGTATGTCTGTGTCTGTGTGTATGTGTGTGCATGCACACGTGCACGTGCACTGATTGATTCTATGGGCTTGACTGATTGTCGAGGCAGGCATTTTATGCAGACATTGGATTGAGCCATTCCAAAACTGTCCTGGGCGTGCAGTTACCTTCATTTGTGATAATAAAAGAGTCGATAGACTGGCAGGCCTATGGATCACGCTGACATTGTTGATGCTTAGAGAGATAGGATGTTCTGAGGATTTTGGAATCAATGTGTCCACATCACTGCTAAGAATGAGAGGCACACTGGAAACACAAGAAGTCTTGTCAACCAGCATAGGACTGGCACTATTAGCTGCACAACACTGATGAATATGTTGAAGGGGAGATCTGAACACCTATGGATGTGTCCTGAGTGCTGTGAAGATAATCCAGCTCATAACTCATTATCATCCCATTTTTTTTCAGTTTGCACAGGGAAATAATATTTAGATCCATACATGGTTTGTCAGGAAAATCGGTTAGTGGGTATATTGTTAACAACGTGCAATATGCTGATGATATAGTTTTGATTGCTGAAAATGAAATACATCTGCAAGCAATGATGGACATAATTGTAACAGAAAGTCAAAACAAGGGTCTAAGTTTAAACAGCAGAAAAACAGAAGTTATGGTAATTACAAAGAAAATGGACCCTCCAAAACGCGACATCAAACTAAATGGGACAAACCTCAAGCAAGCTGATATGTTTAAGTACTTGAGTACCCTGATAACATCAGATAGAACATTTATTAAAGAAGTTAAATGTAGAATAGCCTAAACAAAGGCAGCATTTTACAAAAATAAGAAAAAAAAATGCAATGTTTCTTTGTCAACTGAAACGATAAAGAGAATTATTAAAAACTATATAAATCCGATCCTAATTTACAGAAGTGAATCATGGACAGTTGGTAGATTAGTGAAAAATTATTTGGAAGCTGCGGAGATTTGGTTTTATAAATGAATGATGAAAATACCCAGGACAGATTTAAAAAAAAAAAAAAAGGTATTAAGATGTATTGTAAGAAAATAACTCTTAAAGAAAATGATTGCCCACATCAGAAAACAAAAATCTACATGTTTTGGTCATGTCATGAGAAGGATTATATAAAATATTGCTTCATGTTAAACAGTATAATGTGTAACAATCACAATTAATAAATAAATCTATAAATCAGATCATGAGGAACAGTCGTCTTGAATCTGAGGTGACATTTCTTTTCATTTTTCTTCTTCTTTTTTTGTGTGTGTTGTTGTAAATTAAACATTACATTTCTTTCCTTTGTTTTCATTTTTCTTTTACATTTTGAAATTTTGTTATTAATATTCAGATCGCATAATTCACAAACTAAATCATTTTCTAGACATATAATGTTAAGCAAAGAAGACACACACAATAGATTGCGCAAATTATTGCCTGGCATATTTCGCTGTATCTCATCAGATGCATACAACAGTAACAATTTAAAAAGGTTATGCCACTTAATAAATTGTCTTGGCTCCCAGGTCGACCCAGCCTTGAGTGGGTACCGGGTGCAGCTTCGGGAAGTAAAGGTAGCCGATGTGATGCTGACCACATCACCCATCTTGTGCCGATTGGTCTATAAAATATAGGTCTAGCCCTATATGCCCTATACACCTAAAGGGGTGGAAAAGGGTCCTTTACTTACTTATAAATTGTGCAGTCTATTGTTTGTGCTTTCTCATTCAAACTTATGATGGGTTAAATATTAGCAACTAAACCAACTATCATTCAAGTTCATCATCATCATTTTTAATTTAAATTAAGAGGTGTTCAATTAAACTAATATGTATGACACTAAAATTAAGTGTATAGTAGCATCAAAACTCTTTGATAGCATGAAATGAACCTATGATAACATGAAATTAACTTAATGATAAAATGAAATTAACTGTATGATAACCTGAAATGAACTTTATAATAACATTAATTTAACTTTCTGGTATCATAAAATTAACACAAAATATCAATATTATCTAACAGCAAGCAATATTATTAACTTGTAGCTTTTGCTTTCACTAACTCATAGTTACAAAATACCAGTCTCTGGTTATGGTCATCTTTATATGTCTGTTATCATTTTCTCTCTAGTTATGGTCATCTTTATATATCCATTATCATTTTCCTCTCAGCAAATTCATTTTTTCAAGTAGACAGGAAAATAAAGGGTCAGGAAAGCCAAGAAGGATAACAAATTTGCAATAGATCTTCTTATCACTTTCTTGCATTTCTACTTGTTCCATGTTTTTTTTTTTTTTTTTTTTTTTGAGTTTTCTTGCCTGCTTTATTCCTTTTTCTCCAATACTGCAATCTTAAGGTTTGACAACAACCAGTGACCCAAAGAGTCACTATTTGGATGCTAAACCAACAGGAACAAATACCAGACCTGTTCAGCAGTATAAACTGTTATTATATTAGGGCACCCACAGCTGCCATCCTATGTGGGTGGGGTTGATTCTTCTCCTTGTATATAATAACACTTATGGGTCTGTCCCAAGTGCAATAAAGTTCTGATTAAAGATCTGATCTTCACACCTTGAGCTTCAGTAAACCTGTAGGTGTAGTCTTCACACCAGAAGGTTAGAAAGCATTTAGAATCTCTGTCATCTGGATCTACACACTTAGGGACGTAAGAGTAAATGGTAATGAAAGAGCTGGCCAGCTAACAAGGAAAGCACCAGTGCAAACAGGAAGAAGCATGGACAGAGTTGATATTATCAATGATGTTCAGACTAGGATAATGTTGAATCTTTGACCGTAGCATGATTGCATGAGGAGGAGTTGAGCTTGGTGAAGCACGTCTACGCCGTCCTCGAGGTAAAGACAGGAGATACTATAACCAACTTCTCATGGGAACACCTTGGAGTGGCTGCTGCATCAGAGAACTGCGCACATACAGGAATGCCCAATGTGCAAAGACGTTGATTGTGGTAACATAACCTTGAAGTAAACTAGGATATATGGTACTGACAGTATATTTGTGTTGGCCTGCTGGCATATAATGGTGATGTCCTCTATGTCATGCTGAATGACTTTACTTCCTAAGAGCACTTCCTCATTTCCATTTGATGCTGGGTCAACGTAGAAACTCTATTGTCATCAGGGACCACCTGAAAATTGAAGTTTTAATCTCTAGCTCAGAAGTTGGATAGGACAGCAGACAGGGTTCAAGGAAAATCCTTCCCTTTTCACCCTTTCCCATCAGCTGGATGAAACCACCCTTCCTCTTAACTCTTTGAGTCCCAGAGGGTTTAGCATCCTAGGCCCAAGGGGTAGTAAAGAGAGATGTAAAATCGGTGTATCTTGCGTTCATTGGGTTTCTAGGTAGGAACCTATGAACGTATGATGCACCCCTTGTGACTCAAAGAGTTAAGTGGTACTGAAGTTATCGTTAGACTAAAAGATACACTTATCAATACTGTGTATGTGGGTTCCAGGGTTGCGATTGCTGGGGAAGGGGGTTGGGGGAAAAGAGATCCACTGACCTCTAACAAGCGTAACAGATTCCAAATTGTTTCCTTTTTTCAAAAACGTACCATATCTACCTGAGAGTAGAGGAACCAATATCTGAGTATAAATAAATCAGATCTGTAAAATGGATGTAAAATGGATGTAAAATGGATGTAAAATGGATGAAAAGTCAAGTTCTGGAACAAGACCAGAAACCAGAAGTGGAGAACAATCTGAACTTTCTGCTAGAGTTTACAGCAGGTGAACACTAAGAAAAAAAAAAGTACATTGTCTTACAAACTTAGCATAAGAAGAAGAAAGTACATTGTCTCACAAACTTAGCATAAGAAGAAGAAAGTACATTGTCTCACAAACTTACCATAAGAAGAAGAAAGTACATTGTCTCACAAACTTAGCATAAGAAGAAGAAAGTACATTGTCTCACAAACTTAACATAAGAAGAAGAAAGTACATTGTCTCACAAACTTAGCATAAGAAGAAGAAAGTACATTGTCTCACAAACTTAGCATAAGAAGAAGAAAGTACATTGTCTCACAAACTTAGCATAACTGTATGGACTGAAAAAGTGATAATCTGAGTTAGAGACAGCATCATATCTTTATGGAGTCTGTTAGCACCACTATTGGCCCCTCTGGCAAAGTGGTCAAATCGTTGGCCTCACACTGTGAAGGTGGTGGGTTTATTTCACATATATATGATTCAGTTTACAAATGTAGTATTTACAGAATTCTCTGGGGATCATCTCTGGAGCTGCAGAGTTGTACTTTGTCTGAACCTCTCAACAGATGTGGTAACCATTATATAGAGGGAGACCGAGCCATTTAAGATAACCCAGGGGAATCAGGTTTAACCAAACTTAGCAAAGCAGCTACAGACAGATGATGTATGAACCTCTCAACAGATGGGGTAACCATCATGTGGAGAGAGACCAAGCCATTTAAGATAACCCAGGGGAATCAGGTTTAACTGAACTTAGCAAAGCAGCTACTGACAGATGACGTATGATGTCTGTGTGTTTATTATTTCACTAGCCATGTGCTTTAATTATTGCAGGATTATACTATCATAATTTATTCACTTTTTCAGAACAATCTTTTTCTTTATGAGATATTTTTAATTCAAAATCTTGAATTCATTGGTTTCTCGTACGGATTCTAGGATTTCCAAACAAGGGACAAAAGATGCAATGTTTAGAATGTTTTATTTCATAATTAATCTTTCTGGTTTTTATTTCTGTTTCATTTTACAGTTGTAATAAATGCCTCAAAGTGGTTAACTGACTCATATTATTCTCAAATGTGAAGTTAAATTAGAATAGTCGTGTACTTTTTTTTTCTAAAACGTTTACACCATATTTATTTATATTTCGCTGTAAACACAATCACATAAGACGTAAATTATGTTTATTTTCTACTCAGTAATTAAATTGTGTTAATTTTTTAAAATGAATAATTAAGAATCTGTCAGAATTTGAAAAATATTATGTTAGATCGCAGGTTAGCCAACCTAAAATGGGTATCGGATAATATCCAGAGTTGTAAATGCACCTAGTGTGATGTAGACATTTAACATCGTGTGCCAATTGGTCTTCAGAAATTTAGGTCTAGCACTTAAATATTTGCTGCGTGGATTTTTATCGTGGTATGGGACGTCGCAGGTCGACCCAGCCTCAAATGGGTACCAGGATGGGCTGTCCTGGGAAAGTAAAGACGGCCGGCGTAATGCTGACCACATTACCCACTGAGTGCCGATTGGTCTGTAAAAATATGGGTGCTCTTCCCATATTCCCAATGCGCCTAAAGGCGTGTAAAGGGATCTTTACTTTTACTTACTTACTTTAATATTTGATGCTCCAAAGGCATGGAAAAGGTTCTTTACTTTTTATGTATGTTATACTACCAGACGTTGATGGGTGGCTGGGCAAACTCTGAAGAACAATAAGGTCTCATGCAGGAAACCCAGCGCCAAATCCTCAGTAAGTTTGTGGACCTGCACTGTCTATGGAAACAGCACTAGCCACGTGGCTCTAATTCCTCAGGCTCCAAGCCCTCCCCCTCTCCGCTGACACCACAAAAAATAGTAAATACAGGCAACAGTAATAGCGGTTACACATCCAGAAGTTTCCAGCTATATGCATGCTATTTTTGTTCATACATATCTTAAGGCGATCCAAGGGGACAAGAAACTGTCAGATGCTATGAAAGGACTGCGCTTCTTGCAAAGAATAGAGCGGCCAATCCCTCGCCCACCAACACCCGAGGTGGAGATCTTGGAAGATGTAAGTCCAACTGCTTGAGAATTGTTTTCATTTATTTACTTTATAGTTGTTTCTGAGTTTGCATAGCAATTTTCCCACTTTTATGTCTACTTTTCTGCTTGCCCACAAACCTTAATTTCTGTCTGTCTGACTGTCTGCAAACCTTAATTTCTGTCTATTTTTCAGCATGCAAACCTTTATTTCTGTTTGTCTGCCTGCAAACTTTCCTTTCTGTCTCTCTGTCTGCATATCTTAATTTCTGTCTGTCTGCCTGCAAACCTTTATTTATGTCTATTTTTCTGCATGCAAACCTTCATTTCTGTTTGTCTGCCTGCAAACTTTCCTTTCTGCTTGTCTGCCTGCAAAGCTTAATTCATATATGTTCGTCTGCCCCGCAGTCCTTCATTTCTGTTTGTTTGTCTGCCTGCAAACCTTCCTTTCTGTCTCTGCCTGCAAACCTTTCTTTCTGTTTATTAGTCTTTTTTGTGGAGTCTGAATTCTTCTATCTGGCATGTTGCCTGCCTGTCCATCTTTTTGGCTGTCCATATGTTAGCCTATGTGTCTACCTTTGACCCTTTATATGTTTGTTTACTCATATATATTTTCTATCTGCTGGTTGCCTCTGCCAGATTATCTTTATATTACTTATCTATCTTTTATTTTTAAACAGAATTAAAATATTTAGTATTTTATATACATTCAAACAGCATTAAAAGTCTATGGTTAAGCATCAGCAAAGATGTCAAAATTAGAATTTTGAAAGCATGCATCTTCCTTGTAGCAAAATACGGATGCCAGTCCACTATCTCCCTGTCCTTAAGAAAGAAAATAGGGGCCTTTGAGCTGAAATGCTATAGAAAGATTCTCAGAATACCACTGACAAAGAAGAAAAGAAATACTAACATTTTAAAAGATCTGAACATCACGGAAGATTGACTAATAAACTGCATCTTATCTCGGAAGCTGAAACATTTTGGTAACATAAAGCACCATGGCAGACTAGAAAAAAAATAATAACAGAAGGCATGGTACCAGGAAGGAGGGGCAGGGGCCAGCTAATACGAAGATGGGTACATGATGTACGTGACTGCTTGAACATGAAGGCACATGAGGCAGGAGAGCTAGCGAGAGTCTGAGTTTCTTTCAGGCAGACCATGATGAGAATGAAATTCTTTAAAGGGACCTCTTACATGATTATGATTTTTTTTTAAATTTATGAGTATAATGTATCTGCTATTTTCCACTGCTAGATTGTCTTTATATTACTTATTTATGTTTTTTTTTTTTTTACATTTTTTTCTATCTGCTACTTACTTGCCTTTGCCTGAATGTTTTTGTGTGTCTTCTTGATTTTTTTGGTTCTTTTATCTGCCTGCCTGTCCTGTTGGGGAATTAAGCAAATATGTAATTAAATATGGAAATATTTCTTGAAATTATCGATTTTAAAAATGCTTGTTATCTGCTTCTTGTTCTCTTTAATTCAGCTGAAACACAGTCAGCTTTCTGCTGTTGTTTACCAACTGAGAAATTTTAAAATTTAATCCCTTTCCATTTTCCCGACATTGTTTCCCACATTCCTTCATTTGCCACATAGCATAACCATAACAAATACCACACCATTCTTTTCTTTTCCACACACAATTACTTTTAATCCAATTTAATTATATGTTTTGCATTTACTTTAACCAGTACCCCAACAGAATTTTAGAACTGGAGGTAAACTTGCAACATATTCAGTTGTGTTTCGTTAAAGAATGTTTTTTTTTGGTTTCAATTTTTAGGGTCTGGTTTTTTTATTGTGTGGGTTCCCTATGTGGGTTTTGGGGGTGGGGCACAGAATGGCAGGAGAATAAATCCACTGTCTCTAAAGAAGCATTTCATAAATGCTGACTAGTAAGGAGTGTTTCCTTTGAAGTCAGCGTGTATCTGCCTGAGAGGGGAGGAGCTAAAGTTCTCCTGCAAATAAGCCAGATCTGTAAAATAGATGTTTGTGCAAAACTCAAGCTCTGGAAGAAGACCTAGTCCGGAGGTGGACGAATGACCAGAACTTTCTCCTGGAGTTAACAGCCAGTGAATGCAAGAACAATTTCAGTTCCCTTTTTTGAAGGACAGTGGATCTGTTTTTCAAATCAACCCACTCCCACCTCCCAATGGGACTCTGGAATCCACACAGGGTACATAATGCTTATTGATCAGGATGAGGATGCATGTTCTAGACACAGTAGGGAACACGGCTGTCCATACACAGTAGGGAACACGGCTGTCCATACACAGTAGGGAACACTGCTGTCCATACACAGTAGGGAACACGGCTGTCCATACACAGTAGGGAACACTGCTGTCCATACACAGTAGGGAACACGGCTGTCCATACACAGTAGGGAACACTGCTGTCCATACACAGTAGGGAACACAGCTGTCCATACACAGTAGGGAACACGGCTGTCCATCGAGCAAAAGACTGTGACCTCACCTCATTAACACCTTCAAGTTTGCAATGTAATCAGAATGAAATTAACACACTGAAAATGTGAATCATCAAGTATTATGTACACGCAACCCTGCTGTATGGTGCAGAAGCATGGACAATGAATAGGCAACTAGAAAGTGTAATTGAGTCTGTGCAGATAGGGATATACAGAAGAATAGGATGTATCTCACAAATACAGGGGTTCTGGAGAGACTACGAATGAATGGACTTACTAAAAAAAAAAAATAGACAAGTCAAATAATTTGGCCACATTTAAAGCATGACACACTTTTAAAAATATCATACAGGAGGAAAAGGTAGAGGGCAAGAAACAATAAATAATGATACAAGTGGATGGGAAAGACCAAGAGATGGATGAACAGCAGTCTGAGAGAGAGATGTACGACCAAGACCAGAGACAGAGAGTGTTGAAGATCCCTCACTGTGGAGATGGCACCTGATTGAAATGATCATGGTGAGAATAAAGACATAATCACAGTGCAGTTCTGCAGGTTATGTGAAACTAAAACTGTTTGAATGATGGAGTTTGTACAACCAGAAAGAATGACAAGTTTTTTTGAAAATATTGGAACAAGACCATGCCTGAATTATACTGACGGACAAAGCAGGAAATAGTTCAGTCATCTAGTAAGAATGCAGCCAGACCAAACTGCTTTTTTTTTTTTTTTTGCAGCAGAACATCTGGGAGGAAGGTGAGTGGAAGACCAGGAAAGAGATGGGTAAATGTTATAACCGAAACCTACAAAAAACAAAAACAAAAAATTAAAACATCTACCACCCAAGCCACTCAATAGGCACTAGACAAATACAGAAATCCATGACACTGGGCTACAAACCCATGACCACGAGGTGATAAATGAAGAAAGAAGAAGAAGTATAATTTTAAAATGTTGTTTCCATATCTGGGTGTCAAAGGAAGAAATAGCAAATGTTGTTCAGTTGTATTAAAGTTTTCTTAAGTTTGAATTGTTAAAAGAAAATGTGTATCAGTTTTGAGCTCAATAATGAGAAATATATTTTAGTTTGTTGTTGTTGTATGTCAGTCTGTCTGTGTTAAAAGAGTTTGCAACAAATGGTTTCCAAGATAGTTATATAATTTTTTTTTAATGATTTTTTTTGTCTACCTGTATGTATGTTTGTGTGTTTATCTATCTCTCAGTTGTAAAAAAGGAAAAATTTGCACATTTTCAAATAACCACGTATGTGCTTCTTTATTGCATGATTTTATTTCATTATATAGTTGTCCACTATGTTAAAAATGGTTTCATAAATTGTGTTTAATGCCGGTTTGATTGTATTCTATTTTTTGGGTGTTAATTGACAGTAAAAATCAGTTTTAAAGTCTATTTTCTTCTCTTGCATTGCCATATAATATTTCATTCTTCAAATTACTGCCAGACTTTTAGCAAAATTGCCAGTTAATGTGTTATGTTTATGATTAATCTCTATTCCTTTCTTGGTTTTTCATCTTGGCTATAACAGGCGGAGGAAAACAAACATTTGGCCGTAATTTTTTTGCAGCAGGTGATACGTGGCCGTGCTATTCAGAATAATGTAAGTTTTTACAAAAAATCTTTTGCTTTCTTTGTTATTTTCTTCTTTTTCTTTGTGTTCACCATCTGTAAACTCTGGTTTTGGTTGTTCGTCCACTTCTAGACTGCAGTCCTGTTCCAGAACCTGAGTATTGCTTGTTCATCCGTTTGACAGATCGGACACATTTGTGTGCAGACTGTTGGTTCCTTGCCTCTCAGGCAGATGTACTCTGACTTCGAAGGAAGCTCCCAATTAGGCGACTCTTACAACATGCTTTTGGGTAGGCAGTGGGTCTGTTCTTGTTTTCCCTATAATAGGGCCCCAGAACCCACACATGGGACTTAGTTTGTCATAAAACAGAACTAATGAAATGACACTTGGGACACACCAATAAGTTCTCCCACTTCCTCAATAGATGTTGATAGCATACAGTCTTCGCATATAATATGCATGGTCAAATAATTTTAAGTGGCTGAATTATCCTGTGGACAAACAGTCAGTAAACTTCTTCTTTCCAAAATATTTTTAAAAGGGCTGAATAGAAGGTGTCCTCACATCCTGGGGAGAAACAGTCAGTAAACTTCTTCCCTTCCTCCAGTTACTCCAGCAAAGTGTTGTTTAAGGTGGGAAGATTTTCTGTTTTCTCCCTGTAATGCTCTGTGTCTGTTGGTCTTCATTACTCTAATATTCAGACTTCTGGCCAAAATGGAGGAAAGGCTTGGCAGAATGTTAGGCTTCAAAGTCATTTGCTAATGCAGTTTCCACATAAGGACAGTAGTCTACGGTTTTGCTGCCTGTGCTGCTGAGTTTAGTGCTTGGTTGCAGCCGTGTGAGCTATGTTTTTTAAAGGAAAGCCTTTCATTTGTGCAGCTGTGTTGTGTCATTTCGTTTAAAATGGGCGGTGGCCGGTTTACATGTGAACTGGTGAAAGACCTTATGCAAGAATTCTATGTGTGTGTATAGTATCCAACTAATCCTGCTAGACTACTTCCATCAACGACAAACTTCATGTCTGGTGGCGATTGTTGGCTTTGCCGCCTCGAGTAACTGAAATATGCATTTACTGCGTGTGCATATTTCTAGATTGTTCCAGAACTATTTATTTATTCATCTGTTTTTTATATGCGACAGTGAGGGACATTTTATTTGATTCGCACTGGCACAGGAACAGAGCAAGTATGGGGAAACCTTATTGTGATGATGCTGAAACCTCAACTAACTAACTAAAACTAACTTCTCTAATATTATTTTGTATGCCATTGTTTCATATTTTATGTATTCTTCCGATTGCTCTGTACTCATTATATTTCTTCAGTGTGGCACCCTGATGTTGTTGGCACCAGGGCACTCTCCTCACATGGCCAAACCATTTCATCTATTGCTCTTTGAGGAATTGAATGACTGCTTAGGTTAATGAACTGTTTGACTTGATTCAGTTCTTCTTCTAATTTGTTAAGTTAAAAATTACTGTTATCTTCTCAAAGTTTTCATCATCATCATGTACCAGGTCCTTTGAACAATGTCGTTCTCATGATGATCTGTCTTTAAGAAACTCTTCCACCTCATGCACTTTTCTAACCAAGGTGTCAGTTATATCTGGTGCCCACCTTTGTGCTTGTCAACCCCTGCCCCACTATACCTTTCGCTATTATTTTTGCCACTCCACAGTGGCGCTTGTTTTGGCATAAGTATGTCAGTTTCTGAGACAAGATGCTGTTTACTAATCAGTCCTTTTTGAGGTTCAAATCTTTGAGGATGTCAGTATTTCTTATGTTTTTGGTCAGGCATATTCTGTGAATCTTATAGTGCTATAAAACAGATAATGAGTGATGGGTTCAGCCATATGTCAGTGGTCAAATAAAGTGAAGGGTTCAGCCATATGTCAGTTGTCAAATAAAGTGAAGGGTTCAGCCATATGTCATTAGTCAATTAAAGTGATTGGTTCAGCCATATGTCAGTAGTCAATTAAAGTGATTGGTTCAGCCATATGTCAGTAGTCAATGAAAGTGATTGGTTCAGCCATATGTCAGTAGTCAATTAAAGTGATTGGTTCAGCCATATGTCAGTAGTCAAATAAAGTGAAGGGTTCAGCCATATGTCAGTTGTCAATTAAAGTGATTGGTTCAGCTATATGTCAGTAGTCAATTAAAGTGATTGGTTCAGCCATGTGTCAGTAGTCAATTAAAGTGATTGGTTCAGCCATATGTCAGTAGTCAATTAAAGTGATTGGTTCAGCCATATGTCAGTAGTCAATTAAAGTGATTGGTTCAGCCATATATCAGTAGTCAATTAAAGTGATTGGTTCAGCCATATGTCAGTAGTCAATTCAAGTGATTGGTTCAGCCATATGTCAGTAGTCAATTAAAGTGATTGGTTCAGCCATATGTCAGTAGTCAATTAAAGTGATTGGTTCAGCCATATGTCAGTAGTCAATTAAAGTGATTGGTTCAGCCATATGTCAGTAGTCAATTAAAGTGATTGGTTCAGCCATATGTCAGTAGTCAATTCAAGTGATTGGTTCAGCCATATGTCAGTAGTCAATTTAAGTGATTGGTTCAGCCATATGTCAGTAGTCAATTAAAGTGATTGGTTCAGCCATATGTCAGTAGTCAATTAAAGTGATTGGTTCAGCCATATGTCAGTAGTCAATTAAAGTGATTGGTTCAGCCATATGTCAGTAGTCAATTAAAGTGATTGGTTCAGCCATATGAGAGTAGTCAATTAAAGTGATTGGTTCAGCCATATGTCAGTAGTCAATTAAAGTGATTGGTTCAGCCATATGTCAGTAGTCAATTAAAGTGATTGGTTCAGCCATATGTCAGTAGTCAATTAAAGTGATTGGTTCAGCCATATGTCAGTAGTCAATTAAAGTGATTGGTTCAGCCATATGTCAGTAGTCAATTAAAGTGATTGGTTCAGCCATATGTCAGTAGTCAATTAAAGTGATTGGTTCAGCCATATGTCAGTAGTCAATTGAAGTGATTGGTTCAGCCATATGTCAGTAGTCAATTCAAGTGATTGGTTCAGCCATATGTCAGTAGTCAATTAAAGTGATTGGTTCAGCCATATGTCAGTAGTCAATTAAAGTGATTGGTTCAGCCATATGTCAGTAGTCAATTAACGTGATTGGTTCAGCCATATGTCAGTAGTCAATTAAAGTGATGGGTTCAGCCATATGTCAGTAGTCAATGAAAGGACTGTTGGGCATATGGCACTAGAGCTATATATTTATGGATCAGACACTACTCAGAGGGTGATGTGAATATCATTTCACATCACCCTGGCCACCTTTACTTCTCAGGACATTTCCTGTGTCATATTTAGGAGCCCAAGTAATTTATGAATATCTGACTTAATTTAGCTCGAACCCATGACTTTCAGATCGACAAGCAAGCATCTGTCCACTATGCTGCCATGATTCCTATTCAGCTGTTGGAAGATCTTGAATTTATCTTCGTTAAAACAAAAACACCGAAATACAGAGGTTCTAGAAAGACTACGAATGAAAAAAGAGCTACTGAAAAGAAAAAAAAATAAGAAAGAGACAAGCAAAATATTTCAGCCACATTAAACGACAAAACACTCTTTTAAAAACCAATTTGGAGGCAAAGTCAAGGGCAAGAGACCAAGAGGTAGACCATAATACCAGATAGAGGATAACATCAGGAGGGGGACAAACCTGAGTCTGAGAGAGTGTACTACCAAGTCAAGAGATGAGCATGCTGGAGATCCATTACAGCCAACCTTCATTGTCAAGACGGCACCTGATTAGTTGAATGAAGACTCTTTTGTTTAAAATGTACAGTAGAACATTGGAGCTATAGCAGCGTAGTGGCTAAACAATTGCCTACCGGCAAAAGTGTCTTTAAAAACAAAAGCGAACTTATTAAAAGTTTATAACAAAAATTACCTATGGCTCCCAGGTCCACGCAACCCAAAATGAGTACCAGGTAAAGTCATGGGAAGAAAAGGTGGCCGGCATGATGTCGACCACTTCACCTGCTGAGTGCGGCTGATTGGTCTATAAAAATATAAGTCTAATATTATATGCCAGATGCACATTGGCATGTATGCCAGATACACATTGACATGTATGCCAGATGCACATTGACATGTATGCCAGATGCACATTGGCATGTATGCCAGATACACATTGACATGTATGCCAGATGCACATTGACATGTATGCCAGATGCACATTGGCATGTATGCCAGATGCACATTGGCATGTATGCCAGATACACATTGACATGTATGCCAGATGCACATTGACATGAATGCCAGATACACATTGACATGTATGCCAGATGCACATTGACATGTATGCCAGATGCACATTGACATGTATGCCAGATACACATTGACATGTATGCCAGATACACATTGACATGTATGCCAGATACACATTGACATGTATGCCAGATACACATTGACATGTATGCCAGATGCAGATTGACATGTATGCCGGATACACATTGACATGTATGCCAGATGCAGATTGACATGTATGCCAGATACACATTGACATGTATGCCAGATACACATTGACATGTATGCCAGATGCACATTGACATGTATGCCAAATACACATTGACATGTATGCCAGATGCACATTGACATGTATGCCAGATGCACATTGGCATGTATGCCAAATGCACATTGGCATGTATGCCAGATACACATTGACATGTATGCCAGATGCACATTGACATGAATGCCAGATACACATTGACATGAATGCCAGATACACATTGACATGTATGCCAGATGCACATTGACATGTATGCCAGATGCACATTGACATGTATGCCAGATACACATTGACATGTATGCCAGATACACATTGACATGTATGCCAGATACACATTGACATGTATGCCAGATACACATTGACATGTATGCCAGATGCAGATTGACATGTATGCCGGATACACATTGACATGTATGCCAGATGCAGATTGACATGTATGCCAGATACACATTGACATGTATGCCAGATACACATTGACATGTATGCCAGATGCACATTGACATGTATGCCAAATACACATTGACATGTATGCCAGATGCACATTGACATGTATGCCAGATGCACATTGGCATGTATGCCAAATGCACATTGGCATGTATGCCAGATACACATTGACATGTATGCCAGATGCACATTGACATGAATGCCAGATACACATTGAGATGTATGCCAGATGCACATTGACATGTATGCCAGATGCACATTGACATGTATGCCAGATGCACATTGACATGTATGCCAGATACACATTGACATGTATGCCAGATACACATTGACATGTATGCCAGATACACATTGACATGTATGCCAGAAGCACATTGGCATGTATGCCAGATACACATTGACATGTATGCCAGATACACATTGACATGTATGCCAGATACACATTGACATGTATGCCAGATACACATTGACATGTATGCCAGATGCAGATTGACATGTATGCCAGATACACATTGACATGTATGCCAGATGCACATTGACATGTATGCCAGATACACATTGACATGTATGCCAGATACACTTTGACATGTATGACAGATACACATTGACATGTATGCCAGATGCACATTGACATGTATGCCAGATGCACATTGACATGTATGCCAGATGCACATTGACATGTATGCCAGATACACATTGACATGTATGCCAGATACACATTGGCATGTATGCCAGATACACATTGACATGTATGCCAGATGCACATTGACATGTATGTCAGATGCACATTGACATGTATGCCAGATACACATTGACATGTATGCCAGATACACATTGACATGTATGCCAGATACACATTGACATGTATGCCAGATACACATTGGCATGTATGCCAAATACACATGGACATGTATGCCAGATGCACATTGACATGTATGCCAGATGCACATTGACATGTATGCCAAATACACATTGACATGTATGCCAGATACATATTGACATGTATGCCAGATGCACATTGACATGTATGCCAAATACATATTGACATGTATGCCAGATACACATTGACATGTATGCCAGATACACATTGACATGTATGCCAGATGCACATTGGCATGTAAGGAATCATTTACTTTTACTGCAGAAAATAAAAATCAAAGTATTTTCTGTCACTGGTTTGTGCTTTGCAGATGTTTGAAGGAAAGGAGAAGAGACGGGAGCTGATAGCTGAAATCAAGTCCACCCATGCCCTTCAAGAGAGAGAACAAGCCATGAAGGAGCACGAACGGCTTGTGACGCTTGCTCTACAAAAACAGAGGACAATCCATGCACATAAGGTAGGCATTTTTATCTTAAGTTTTTTTTAGGTTACAATTATTTATCATAAAATGTGTAACCTTTAGTTTAAATTGTAAGAGAATTAGAGAGTAAGGAGAACAAGATGGGGAGGATGTCGGGTGACCTAAAAGAATCCATTATGATTACAAGAATTTGGATAACTGTTTTGTATAAATGAATTATGTATTGATAAATGTCAACTAACTTTAAATAACGTTTTCTTCCTGTATGGTTCATGCAGTGTCCTGTCGGTAGATGGAAAATTGTTGTATGTTGCTTTTTGTTGAGTCTTCTGATGTGGTCTTGTGGATGTTTACTGTTAGTTTGTTCTCTCCACAATTCCTTGTATTTTCCCTTGATGAGTGTTTTGATTTCTGATAATGACAATGAATATGAGATCCTACTTCTTCTTCTTCTTCACTTCCTCTTTTACCACTTTCTATGTTCAGGGGGAAAAAAGGTTCTACTTCTTACTGTTCTTGCTCCTCGACCATCGACACATCTTGCTGTTGTAGAGTTTCTCTGATATTATCTTTCCATTTTCTTCTTGGTCTACCGCCTGCTGTATGTTAAGAAACCCTAACTTTGGGTAACTTTTCTACCTAGAAGATTTGTTTGTTAACTAGATCCTAAAATGGATAACTTTTCTACCAGAAATAATTGTTTTTCGATGACACACTTACTTTGAATAACCTTTCTACCTGGAAATATCTCTTGGTAATGAATCCCTTAATGTTAGATAATATTTCTGCTACCTGCCTAATGTTATCCTTTGTTTATGGATCTCTAGCTTTAGATGTGAGTGTTTCCCTGGCAAAGTGGTCAAGTCAATTGGCTAGCATTCTCAAAGTCATGGGTTCATTTTACAGATATTTTATTTAGTTCACGAGCACAGTTTAGAAGATCCTGGGAGTTGTCTCTGGAGCAGCAGAGTCTGTGCTTTGTGTGATGCTATTAGTACATGGCTAGCTGTTACATGGACAGAGACTGAGCCATGTTGGATAGCCCAGTACAATAAGATAAATCCTCTCAATTTTAAACTTCAACTTTTAACTTCGGAAAACTTTTTCACCTGAAAAAATCACTTGTTGATGGATTCCTAGCTTTCAGTAACTTTTTTCCCCCAAAGGAATCTCTTGTTGATGAGTCCCTGGCTGAACTTGAAAGCAAAAGTCTGGGTGAGATGTTTGACTTTCTTTCAAAAGAGCTGATTCGACTTCAAGAGGAACGGAGGATTCATGCCTTCACCATGCTGGCTGAGAGACACAGAAGAATTAGAGAAGCTGAAGAAAGTGGTAGAAGGCAGTGGGAGATTCGGAGACGGCGAGAGGAGGATGAGATATTTAAGCAGGTAAGAACATGTGTTTTCCAAGTGTGTTTAGGAGTTCTATTTTGGGGAAACTTTTTCTTCTTCTTTGCTGTAGACCAGTCTTGAATCTGGCAGAAAGTTCCAGTGGTTTGCAAATTTCTGGACTTTAGTCTTATCACAGAACTTGAGTTTTGCATGCATATCTGTTTCACAGATCTGGCTTATTTGAATGCAGACTGTTGGTTCTACACCTCTCAGGCATATGCACTTCAGCTGTGAAGGACACTTTAGGAATTGGCTGAAATCAGATGTAGTTGGCTAAAAGACGCAGATATTGCAGCCTAGCTGTAAACTACAACACATTCTGCCAATGGCCTGTTATAGGGTGAACACTGAACCATAAAGCCCTTGTATGGACACGAAGGGACAAGAAAACTGGGAAGGATAAGGGAGACCCTACATAGAACCATCATCAGGGAAGGCTTAACTATGGGTCTAAGGAACATTCAAGACCAAAATTAGGTGGCAACCAGCCACCAGACATGCAGAGCTATAACCTCTGCTCTATGTGCCGCCCTCGGCTCAAGAAGAAGGACTAACCTATTACTGGCTGACAGGTTAAGACAACATCTTTTGGATGTACAGAACAGTGCCCTGAAGTCAGTACCGTTGCACTTTAGCTTCCAGGATCACCAAGGTGTCCACGACATGGAGGTGACAGTCATTAAATCTAGCCACTCCAGCAACAGAGTCTGCAAGTTTCTCGACAATCGCTTTTTTTTTCACTTTGGGAACCCTCACATCCAGGGACTGAACTGTCAACAGTTTCATCTAGAATTCTCAAGTTATGGCCCTTGGCATTCCACTGCTAAATATTCTCAGGCTCTATGTTGTCTGTTTATTTCACTGGTATGACATCATCGTGGCTGCTTCAGGATACGTCAGTTAAGTGATTTTGTATATTCGTATTTCCTCATCTTCAGCAGCAAGCATAGTGTTCCACTTCTTATGATACCAATAACAGTCTGATT
The DNA here is from genome assembly GCA_905116865.2 of Candidula unifasciata. Classification (NCBI taxonomy): domain Eukaryota; kingdom Metazoa; phylum Mollusca; class Gastropoda; order Stylommatophora; family Geomitridae; genus Candidula; species Candidula unifasciata. The sequence goes on along the minus strand of CAJHNH020000202.1, from coordinate 674,986 downwards.
ATGTATCCATCTCAGCCTTCATCTGAGAGTTGAGCATAAGCCGATTCCCAGCTTCAGATTATAATGAGGCAGTGCTGAACCAGTCAGTCTATCTGCCTGTTCATTTCCCACCACGCTAGCATAATTGGAAAAAATATTTCTCCATTAAGACCTCCTGCCTGACACGCATCTTGAAAGATATAAAACCGAACGAAAAGTATATAAGCATATTAGCAAGCTTCACAATATAACAAATACAAACAAAATGTGAACGCTGCAGCTATGGAGCCTTCATCAGCACATACAAATCAAACAATACTACACAAATACACATCTTGAAAGAGATGTCTAGGGAGGGTTGGTGTGAGACTGACTACCTCCTGAAGAAAACTTGTGCCATCAGGGACTAGTCTAATAAAGAGCTTCATGTGAGGTCATTGAGGGCCTATACTGCAAATAAAGCTGAAAAAAAAGAAGAAAAAATAGTAGGAGGGAGAAAAATGGCTGCTAGTGAGTGAACTAACTTGGAACTATGCTACTAACTTTATGTATTTTTGTTTTTTTACTGCTAATGAACAACAAATAATCAAGTTATGAATTTGACACATTTCTTTATAACAGTAAAGTAAAGGACCCTGACTGCAACAGTGATACAACAAACATATGGTGCTGGAATCATGTTTTTTAAACACCAATAAGCGCATGATGTGTTATGTGATTACCATTATATCTGCCGCCTTTACTTCCTGGGACATTTCATGGTGCCCATTTTAAGCTGGATCGACTGGGAAGCCTAGGCTAATTTTGAACCAAAAAAATCCAAGTCGTTGCACATTTCTTTGGTTGGTAGTGAAATTTGCAAAGAATTAAGCTACCTGTTTGAAACTGCAGGTTGTCAAGACCCATCAGATGACTGTCGATACATATCTTGAAAGCATCATTGCTGGCTCCATTGACAATACTGCTGATGAGCAAGCCAGGAAAGAAATTGAAGCCCAAGCAGAAGTCATCAACGATTTGGCTTATGAAGTGGAGGAAAAGTAAGACATTTATCAGTACAAGACAGTGCACGATGTGTGACTGGTTATTCCCCATTTGTTCCAAATGTCACCTCATGCTTTTTCTTACATTTGGGTTTGGCCAGCTCATACTAAAGAAATCTGGCCATCCGTTGAACAATATACATGCTCTTTCTGCAGCACAGCAGATCCTGTCTGGGACTATTTTAGCTTGATAACATACATGTTGACCTACAAACAGTAGAGTCACTAATTAGAAAGAGAAGTCCGTGTGGGGGTTCTGGGGTCCCATCATGAGGAACACAAGAATAGACCCACTGTCTTCCCAACAAGCATGTTGTAAGAGTCAACTAACTGGTGGCTTTCTTCACAGTCAGAGTGAATCTGCCTGAGAGGCAAGGAATCAACAGTCTGCATTTCAAATAAGTCAGACATGTAAAATGGATGTGCACACAACACTCAGGTTCTGGAACAAGACTAAAGTCCAGAAGGGGATGAACAACCAGGACTTTCTGCTGAAGTTTACAGCCAGTGAACGGGAAGAAGAAGAAGAGAAATTGAAGGCCAGTCACTGAAATAATACTTTATTTTAAATTAGTTAAAGATAATTTGCAAGAATGTCTGGCAGGAAGAAAGGGAGAAGAGAAAAAAAGAACATGTTTACAGCCAGTAGGCTACTAAAACCATCCCCATCTACACCTTCTGTCACTTGTTGAGGGAGCTGAGCATATCTGGGTGCCTTGTGGGAGAGCGTGTACAGTTTGGAGGAGCAGATGGATCATCACAGTCTAGTGAGATTGATGCAGGGAGGAGTGATGAGAGGTTCTGGCAGATGCTCGAGGCTCAAAGGAAAGGCATGACGGACGTTTAATCAGAATGCCACTGGCACCACTAGTATCAGAACTCTTTACTGGCTACTGAAGATGGGGACGGAGAGCTTATTTGAATGCCCCGAGTGCTATGATGTCGGTTCTTGAACCAACTCAACTCAGCATATTTGGGTATCTCTATTTGCACTTTTGTGCTTCATTCTAAAACTAATGAGACGATCAGATAATCAGTTCTTGTCAGTGCATACATGCATGCATTTTCCCCTTCAAGCTGCTTTCTGAAGATTTAATGATCCTGAGGTTACAAAGATGTTGAGATATTGAAAACCTGGAGAATTGTTGCTGGCGGGTGAAGAGAGAGATGAAATAAAATGGGCTTTTGTTGATTGCTCTGACATCCAATCTTAACCAGGGTTAATCTGCATAGAAAAATATCAATCTGAATAGCAGTCCTAGATGGCAAATGTCAAATGTCCCATTTGACCTCCAAAGAAGTTATAATTTTAATGGTAGCAAGTTTTACAGAAGAATGCTTTAAATACCTTTGACAGCCAAAAAGAGCAACCAAGAGGTTTTGAAAGAGGTTGTCAAAGACAACTAATCACAGACATCAGAAGGAGACAGTCATCATTTTTCAGCCATGTTATTAGAAGAGGAAAAATGGAACATGTTGTGACCACTGGAAAGATCCGTGAAAGGAGGGATAAAGGAAGACAACAAGAGAAGATTCTTGACAGTCTTGTTACATGGCATGGAGGTGTGTTAACACATGAACTAACACATGCTGCAGGAGATCGCAGATTGTGGAGTGGCATGATTGCCCACACCAGTCAGCAAGGCACCTGATGGTGATGATAGGTAACAGACACAACCTGCAATTCTGTCTGGGTAAAAATGATAAATAAGTTTGTTCTTGGTCAGTGTGTTTGTACTGTTTATCCCCTCCATGTTGCTTGCTGAAAAATTTGACACACTGAAATCAGAACTCAGTCTGAATGGCAGACCAACAGGACCTGAAGGTTTGACACTGTGAGACTAAAGAATCTCAGTGCTGGTGGCAGACCAACATGACCTAAAGGTTTGACACTGTGAGACTAAAGAATCTCAGTGATGATGGAAGACCAACAGGACTTAAAGGTTTGACACTGTGAGACTAAAGAATCTTAGTGATGATGGAAGATCAACAGGACTTAAAGGTTTGACACTGTGAGACCAAAGAATCTCAGTGCTGATGGCAGACCAAAGGGACCTGAAGGTCTGACACCAAAATATTTCAGTTCCTGAGTCTGATGTTATCTACCAGCCAGTCTTCCTTGATGTTCAAATCTTCAGGGGATGTCAGTACTTCTTTTCTTCTTTGTCCACAGTATTCTGAGAATCTTTCAATAACATTTCAGCTGACAAACCCTTTTTTTTCATCCTTGAGGTCTGTAAGATGGTCCACAACTCACATCAATAAGTTGCCATAGGGAAGACACATTGCTATTAAAATTTTGATGTGATTTCCTTGCTTGTGTTTAACCATAGACTGTTTAATCTTTGCATTACTGCAGTTATGCTCCTTTGGCCTCTGTGATACAGTCTTAGTCTCCATTGCTGTTTATTATGGAGCCTAAGTTAGTTGCGTATCCTTTACAGGACGTTGCAGAACCAACCCTAACAGCCCCGGCTGTTGTGTGGTTTCTCTAGGCAAGTTACATCCAGTAGTTTGCCATTGCTTTCTGGACGGTCGGCTTTCTTGATACCACTGTCGAAACCAACGTAAGGCGCATGGCCCGCAGCTGGGATCGAACCTGGCATCCCGGCATTACGAAGCGAAGCGTTCGCATCGACTTAGCCACAGAGCCGACATTATTGAGCCTATCAGAGTGAAATTTACTGACCACTCACTCATCTATTACTGAATGGCATATGGAATTAGCATCCTTTACCAAGTCATGGAAATAATATATGTGTGTCTAATTTCCATGTTGTTCAATTTACAGACGTGACAAACTTGAATCAGAGGAAATTGTTGCGGATCTGGTTCATTGTTTCCTGATCCCTGAAGCTAAGAAAGCCACAGTCAGAGAGAAGGGTACGACTTTTCAATGTCATTATTGTTTTTCCTGTTATCTTCTTACTAGAATTTGCTGGTTACTTTAAAAAAAAAAATTTAATTTAACTTTGCGAGAAAAATGATTGAATGTGATGATGAGCTGAATATTGTGTTTGTAGATCAAGAAAAAGCTTTTGTTAGAAAAGACAGAAACATACTATGGGCTATTCTTGAGGATTAGGGTATACAAGGAGGGTCGTCATCGCTAGAAGCTCGCGTACGGATCAGAAGGTCGTGGGTTCGCTCCCTGGACTTTTTTCAAAAAGGACCTTGACTTCCAGGTCGACTAAACCTTGAGTAGGTACCGGGTGAAATCATAGGAAGTAAAGGCGGCCGGCAAGATGCTGACCACATCACTCATCTTTTGCCGATTGGTCTATAAAATATAGGTCTAGCCCTATTTGCCCTATACACCTAAGGGGGTGGAAAAGGGTCATTTACTTTTTTTCAAAATTATGATAAACTAAATATTGTGTTTGTAGATCAAGAAACAGCTTTTGTTAGAGTAGACAGAAACATACTGTGGGCTATTCTTTAGGATTATGGGGTACAAGGACAGTTGCTGGATAACACTGTGGCCATGTACTATACTTCCCAAAGCGCAGTGAGAACACAAGAAGGCATATCTGATATTTTTTGCAGTCAGTATAGGGGTGAATGTATATAGTGGAAGAATAATTTCAATAATAGGAAGACAGAAGTAATGGTGGTATCAAAGAAACAAATTATTCTTAAATGTGTAATAAAAGTCGATGGTGTTATTTTAGGACAAGTACAGAAATTTAAGTATCTGGGCACATGGATAAATAACATCAGATGGAAGAGGCATAACTGAGATAAGAAACAGAATAGGACAGGCAAAAACTGCATTTTATAAAATGAAAAACATCTTGTGCAATATATCCTTGTCATTGAGAGTTAGAAAAAGAATTCTTGCTTGCTACATACATCCAGTTTTAACATATGGCTGTGAATCCTGGACAATCGGTAGGCAGGCCAAACAATTTCTTCAGGCCTCAGAGATTTGGTTTTACAGAAGAATGCTTAGAATACCTTGGACAGCCAAAAAGAGCAACCAAGAGGTTTTGAAAGAGGCAGGAACCCGAAGACAACTTATCACAGACATCAGAAGGAGACAGTCATCATTTTTCGGCCATGTTATGAGAAGAGTTAAATAAGAACACGTTGTGACCACTGGAAAGATCTGTGGAAGAAGGGATAGAGGAAGACAATGAGAGGAGATGCTTGACAGTCTTGTTGCATGGCATGGAGGTGTGTCAGCACACGAACTGATACATGCTGCAGGAGATCGCAGATTGTGGAGAGGCATGATCGCCCACGCCAGTCGGCAAGGCACCTGATGATGATGATAATAGGGGTGAGGCAGAGATATGTGCTGCCTCCGGTCTTATTTAGTATATACATATACAGAATATCAAAAGAAGCCAACTTTAAAACATTTGACCCAAAAATATCCAGAAAATTAAGAATTTTAGATCCACACACAATAAACAAGCTAATATTTGCAGATGATCAGTGTCTGTTCTACAATGATGGGAGTAGACTGCAAGACCATTTGAACAATTTTGCCTGTGATTTTGTTTTGTTCAAAATTGTGTTTTCAAGAATTCCCTGGTTCTGGTTTTGTTTTCTCCACAGGGTTTCGGTATAAAAGGGTTAAGAACTGACAACGTAGCCTATGGTGCATACCCATACTCCATCTTCTGTAGTAAATGTCTTAAGATGCAGATGCTAACTGTTTCCTACCAGTAGCTTACTGTTTGCAAAAGAGTATTACATGAATTTTAACATCTGACTGATAGCATATATCTATCTTTAATAGTTGGGGGGAGCAAGGATAGTAGATAAGCTAGGCATTTGCCTTTTGGTCCAAGGGTTCTGGGTTCAAATCTACACCAAACTGTTAATTCCCTCAATGCTTGTTGGCAAAAGTGGAAGTTAATTTTAAAAACCATGAGAATAACAATGATGCTTTGAAATTATTTTCAGTTCGTCGAAACCAACGTAGATTTCTGCTAGCAGCTCATAGAGAAATCCACAATGAAGGCTCGGAGATTATTGCCACCAACAACAAACTGAAAATGTCAGGAATTGAAACTGGGGCAGAGGAAGCTACAACCAGAGCCATTTCCATGATAGTGGCCGATTCTATTTTTGAAGATGAACAGCTTGAAACTATTGAAGAACAAAATATTTGAGTGAGCAGTTGTTCTGTCACTCTTTCATTATTAGGTGGTTCTGACTTCCACATTGTCTATCAAATGTTTCTGTACTACAGCATCAATTTCCTTGTGTCTTATAGACTTTTAATGAGTGAATATCAGGTGAATTGTATACCTGTTACAGCTGTGATTGCTGTTTGCACTTTCCACTGAAAAAACAATGCATTACTTCACTATTTATTATTACTTATCATGTAGCAAGTCCTTTGCAGAACATCACTCTCATCACAGTCTGCTTGACAAAAACTCAGTCTCTCGCCGGCTCTCCCGCCTCATGTACTTTCATTTTTAAGGAGTCACTTATTTCTTGTGCCCATCTCCGTGTTGGTCGGCCCCTGTCCCTTCTTCTTGGTACCAAGCCCTCTGCTATTATTTTTCCAAATCCATTGTGGGTTTTATATGACCAAAATATTTCAGCTTCCGAGACAGGATGCTGTTTATCAGCCAATCTTCCTTGATGTTCAGATCTTTCAAAATGTTAGTATTTCTTCTCTTCTTTGTCCAAAATATTCTGAAAATCTTTCTATAGCATTTCAGCTCAAAAGCCCCTATTCTCTTTCTTGGGGGATAGTGCATGACTCATATCCTTATATTGCTTCAGGGAAGATGCACACTCTCAAAATTCTAATTTTGATCTCCCATTTATTATTACTGTTTACTATTTATTAGAAATACACCACTTTAGAACTCAAATAAAGTGAAAAGAATATGCTCTCTGCATGCCTACACTACTCGTATACAAACAGTGCGTGTGAAAGTTACCAGTAACCAGTTTTTCAGTGCTGTGTAAGTATACTCTTAACAGTGAAGCAACAACAAGGAAAATATCACATGACCCCCTCTCCACTGTAATTATTACCTGCTAATGCTTACACATGCAAACTGATCATTGCTTGCTACTGGTCAATATAATACAAAAAAATATAATATAATGAGTTAAGAAAGCCACTGAGATAGAATGGTTCAACATAACAGAAATAAACACAGCAAATTGATGAAAGTCAAGGGGGAATGTCTGATTGCAGGACTCTAGTTCATTATGATTCAACAACTCACAAGTATTCTCTAGTTACTTACATTTCTGTGTGTTATACAAATGTCTTCTCTTTCTTCTCATCCTCTTTTAACATTTGAGTGTCGAACTAGATACAAGGTTCTGTTTCTTGCTCTTTTGGTCATGTCGATGATAGACACATTGTGCTATTATAGAATTTCTCTTGTGTTATCTTTCCATTTTATTCTTGGTCTACCTCATGAGCTGTGACTGTTAGTGCAATGGAGCAGTAAATGGCAAAGACTGTTATGATAATTTATAGGCATTTTCCTTACACAGGCACAAGATATTTGGAAACATTAAAGAAAAAAAAAGGGTAAAGGACCTTTTTCCCACACCTTTCAGGCGTATTGGGTATATAGGGCTAGATCTATATTTTGTAGACCAAACGGCACTTGGTGGGTGATGTGGCTAGCATCACGCTGGCCACCTTTTTTCTTGCCAGGACTCTCCTACTCAAGGCTGGGTCCACCTGGTGGCCAAGGTCATTTAAAAAAAAAGTCTGGCCCCCATCAGGAACCGAACCCACCACTTCCCGATCCTTAGATGAGCGTGTAGCCACTAAGCCACAGCGGCTCCTCTTGTGGAATTTTTATTTTTGAAAAAAAAAATTATAATACCTATATAGGTATTGACAATTGTTATAATTAGAGAAGTCACTGTGTAAATTATTATATCCTTGAATATGTATCCTTTTCTTATGGCTGTTGACACTTGCAATAAGTCGTCTTCTACTTGCAGTTAGTAGTTGATGACCTTGGGCTGGTTGTCTAGGAGATGATGTGTCTAGAAAATGTCTTAGCACACATTCTTAAGATGACATAACTGGAACAAACCGAAAATGACTTCAAAGTATGAAACATTTTATTAACATCTCATCACTTACATCAAATGTCCCGTCCGTGTCCTAATTCACAGCTTACACGCACCACATTGTTCAGACTCCAACATGGCTGACTTCTCACACATTCATTGACCAGAGTTCGGTGCCTTCACTTCCACATCACCGCATAGATATATCTGGTCATTTCCTCAAGCTTTACACCACTTGGCTTGGCTGGACTTGGCTTGGCTGGACTTGGCTTCGATGGATATTGTCGTCTGGTCTTCCTTTCGCAACACCCAGTTTCACGTTGTCATTCTAACGAACACTCTCACGTCCTCTCGCTCTGACGGTCAACACATACTAACTTGACCAGACTGGGGTCTGTCGTATACCCAGTGTTCGTTCCACGTGGTGACACGTGGTTGTTCTTGGGTTCCACATGGTGACCTGTGGTCATTCTCCTTTGGCTTCACGTGATAACTCGTGGTCGTCCCCCATCTTGAAAACCTCGGTTAATCCGAGTATCTCGCTTCTCTCAGTATTATTGTTAGCTTGGGGCTTTCCCCCCAACCTTCCTAATCAGGGTGAAAATATCCCCCATTACAACACATCAGGCATTCACCAGTGGTCTCTTCTTTTGGCTGTTGACACATAAGGCATTCACCAGTGGTCTCTTCTTATGGCTGTTGACACATAAGGCATTCACCAGTGGTCTCTTCTTTTGGCTGTTGACACATAAGGCATTCACCAGTGATCTCCATTGCTGCTTGTCTGCTGTTTCGCTGCACACTGTATCCCTTGTCAGTTTACACTCCTTCATTTCTCTTTCTAATGTTCTTTTCGAGGTTTTCTTTAGCTCATCCACATCTTTTTTCATCCGCCGTCCATCAGAGAGCAGTCATTACCAAAGGGACTTGAGGCTTCTGCAAACATAACCAAGCCATTCTCCATCTTCTTTCATCTACAATGTTTGCCACTGATGAAGATTTTATTTTCCTCCTCAGTTCCACATTTGTGAACTTGTTTGGCCAAAATATTCGCAGGATTCTCCTTTGACATTTGTTTTGAAAAGTCAATAGTTTAAGTGTAAAAATTAAAAAGTAAAGCTGTTTTTTTTTGGGTCATGCCTTCAGGCAAATTGGGCATATAAGGCTAGACTTATATTTTATAGACCAATTGCCACTCTGTTGGTGATATGGCTAACATCAGATCAGCCGCATTTACTTCCCAGGACTCTACCTGGTATCCATTTAAGACCGGGTCAAGCTGGGAGCCATGGTCATTTTTGAAAATATAAGTTTGGCTCCGTGAGGATCTATATCCATGACCTTCCGATCCGCAGGTGAGCGTCTATCTGCTACACAGTGAAACACTATTGTATAATAGTATTCCTAAAATTTTGCTTTTTTAAAAAATCTAAGTAAGTCCTTTATTAACATTCTACCCAAGATGACATCACAGGACAGTCCAACATTTTAGAGAGTGGTAAGACTGGGTTTCCTGGCTTTCTGGTGCTTTAAACGAACCCACAACATTTAGAACTGACCCTAACCCGAACCCACCTACGTCCCATGATAAAGTGCAACCTAGGTCCCATGACTGCATGCAACCTAGGTTCCACGACTGTATGCAGCCTATCAACCACCCCCTGAAATATTAGACTGTCCCATGACCTGTGGATTTCTTCTTCTTTTTTCACTGTCTCATTGATAGCAGTTACGGGGGCTGCGTTAGTCCAGTCGATAGGAGACTCGCTTTCAAATCCAGCCGCGACTCGTTGCAGCTCACGGCTAGTGTTCGAACCTGGCGTTCCCGGGGTTCACCTTGCCTCTAGTTAATAGGTACCAGAGTTAACACTGGAGTAAATGGAGGAACATCGCCGTAGCTATAGAGTTGTGTGCAGACGGTGACACAGGCGGACAGTTTCTTATCAGCTGTCCGTAGTGGTGGCAGAACACTTATGGTTTATAACCGCGTGCATTGATGCTGGTTCACATCTCCTGACTTTTCCTTTACCCATACTTTTACTGATACCAGGTTGCAGCCCAGTATACCAGGTTGCAGCCCAGTATACCAGGTTGCAGCCCAGTATACCAGGATGCAGCCCAGTATACCAGGTTGCAGCCCAGTATACCAGGTTGCAGCCCAGTATACCAGGTTGCAGCCCAGTATACCAGGTTGCAGCCCAGTATACCAGGTTGCAGCCCAGTATACCAGGTTGCAGCCCAGTATACCAGGTTGCAGCCCAGTATACCAGGTTGCAGCCCAGTATACCAGGTTGCAGCCCAGTATACCAGGTTGCAGCCCAGTATACCAGGTTGCAGCCCAGTATACCAGGTTGCAGCCCAGTATACCAGGTTGCAGCCCAGTATACCAGGTTGCAGCCCAGTATACCAGGTTGCAGCCCAGTATACCAGGTTGCAGCCCAGTATACCAGGTTGCAGCCCAGTATACCAGGCTGCAGCCCAGTGCTGTGGATTTCTATGTTTGTCTTGCACTTCTCAAGTGGTTTGTGTGATGGATTTGATCATCTTTTTGCAGGTTTCAGCTGCACGATTTCAGCATCTCTTTTTTGGTCTTTCTCTTCCCTTCCTCCCAGATGTTCTACTCTAAAAAAATCTCACGTGCAGTTCTGGCGCCATTGTCCTGAGATGGATGAACCTTTTAACTCTTTGTCTGTCAATATAATTCAGACACTGTCTAATTCCAACATTCTCTGTAAAGTTGATATTTGTAAACCTGTCCACTTCTTGTGCTGTTAATGACCATATGGATTCAGGGGCATTTTACAGGTGGTTAATTTCTGTTCTAGTGCCTAACTCATTGTATATCAAAATATAAATCTGTTTTCATAAACTCAATTACTTATTTAGAGTCTACAATATAAACGAGAGATAAAAAGTGTTGGAGATCCCATTCTTATGTTATGTTATGTTAAGTTATGTTATCACAATCGACAACACTGCACATTGGGCATTCCCATGCTTGCTCAGTCCTCCGATGCAGCAGCCACTCCAAAGTACTTCTACTAATTGTTCCCATGAGAAGCTGGTTATATTGTCTTCTATCTCGGCCTCGAAGACGGCATAGACAGGCTTCACTATGTTTTACTCCCAAGCTATTCTTAATTATAGAGATGACAAACTGATTAATTTCATAATCATAATTAATGCAATTCTTGCTGGAAATTTTTGTATTTGAGATTTCAGAATTCCATTTATATTTCCATCATGTGTCTTCAAAGTAGAGGCATATGGTGCTACTTCAAACAGGATCTTGGTGTCCTGATTGTTTTGATACTAATGGAAACTTTAACTCATTTTATATAAATTTATATGCTGTTTTATCAATCGTTGATATGAATAAAAATAAAGTGTAATGAAGTGTTTTCAAGAAATGCTACATTGTATAAACTGCTTGTTTTTTTAATCATGTTTTGCTGGGTTTTTGTTCGCAATGCTTTGTGTTTCTTTTTTTTTTTTCACTTCCTCTTTTACCGCTTTGGGGTTGAAGGAGTTATAAGGTTCTACTGCTTGCTTTTCTGACCGCCTCAACTGTAGACACACCGTATGAGATGTTTCTTTGTGTCTATCAGGATTGTCAGATGCTGTAAAGATGAACATGGTGATGTCACAATGACAGTTGAAAGCTTGCCACCACACTTTTGACATGCACCAAAGTGTAGCAGCATTCTGTTTTCCCTTTTTTTTTATCAGTGAAGGGGTGAAACCTGTGTGCAGTGTTACCTCAGTAAACATTTCTTTTGGTATATGTTCGACTTGGTAAAAATCCGGGTCAGACACGAAAATATTTGCTTGGTATATGACTTTTGTTTGGAATATGATCCATATGCTACAACTTGTATGAGTCAAAACTGGTCACAACACAGTGCGTTATCTTTGTTTACTTTTCTCGACAAAAGGCCAATGACTTTGTAGAGAGGAATCCCCTGAAACAAAACCCAAAGCAGACTGTACTAGCATTGTCTGGAATGACCGGACAATGTCACATTTCCGAAATATCTTGAGAAGTCAGAAACAAAGGTGTTTGGACAGATTTTTGTAAAAGTCAAACCTGATGAGCCTCAACCAGGTCCAAGTAGTGAAAATACACAGAAAGGAAAAGGAAAGAACAAGAAAGAAAACATCAACATTTCAAATTCCTGAAGTTTTGTTGGGACTCTTCTTCCAATCAATAACATTTCTTGCTTCTTCCTTCTTAGTCACGTCCTAGTGGGAAATCAACTCTTCTTCCACTCAGTAACATTTCTTTCTTGTCCCTTCTCAGTCCCATCCTAGGTGGCAATCGACTCTTCTTCCAATCAATACAGTTTCTTCCGTCTCCCTTCTCAGTCCCAACCTAGTAGGCATGTGATCAGTAACATTTCTTTCTCCTCCCTTCTCAGTCCCATCCTACAGGGAAATCGACTTTTCTCATGAAGGTAAAGTGAGGTTAGATTTTTATTTATTTCATGTGATTGGTTGGCGTCTGTGGCTTAGGCATTGTGAATGCACTTCATAATGCCGGGGTGCTGGGTTCGATCCCAGCTGCAGACGGTTTGTCTTGCATTGGTTTCAACCGTAGTACTAAGAGCTGACCGTTCAGGAGGCAGTGGCAAACTACTGAATGTAAAATTTGTCTAGAAAACTCACAACAGCCAAACAATGCTGGAGTTGGTTCTGCAATGTCCTATAAAGGACACACAACTAACTAACTAACGAATCATGTAATTGCCCCGATGTTTGTGTATTTTAGTATTAGTCAGTATGTAATTCTTTTATACAACCCCATCAATGTATATTGTGATAACAGCGATAGGATGATCTTTTTTTTCATGGGGATGGATTACCCATTCTTCCTTTGTTTCTTGTAGGAAAATGTGTTTGTTGTACCTCCTGTTTGGTATACATCCAAGGATCAGGAATGGATTAGGAACATTTACCGAGGTAGAGTTAGGGTCCTTTTTCCAGGCTTTTAGGCGTATTGGGAATATAGGGCTAGACCTATATTTTTATAGACCAATCGGCACTTAGTGGATGATATGGTCAGCATCACGCCGGCCGCCTTTACTTTCCAGGACTGCACCTGGTACCCACTCAAGGCTGGGTCGACCTGAGAGTCACCTATACTGAGGTACCACTGTAAATTCATCAGCAAATGAATGCTCATCAACAGGCAAAAGTTCATGGGTTCGAATCCGTTGAAAAAATCTCCTTGGTTGCCAGTTTAGACCAGCTTAAGAAGGAACCGGGTTAAATCCTGGGAAGTAAAAGTGCCTGGCATTATGTTAACTGTATCACTATTCGAGTGCTGGTCTATGGAAATTTGAGTCTAGCATCATGAAAATAGTCAATTACTATACTATGTTTATAAAGAAAAAACAAAACTACAATTATCGTAACATAATAAAACCATTTAATCAAACATTCTGGACGAGTTGAACATCAAGGAGAACTGGCTTATAAACAGCATCCTGTCCCGAAAGTTAAATTATTTTGGCCACATCGAGCGTCATGGTGGCTTGGAAAAGACAGTGATGGAAGGTGCGGTTTGTGGAGAGCAAGGCAGGGGTCAACCACTGCGAAGATGGATACAAGACATTGAAGATGCATTGGATTTGAAAGCACATGGGGCTGGAGAGCTGGCTAGGGAAAGGGATACTTTCAGGCATGCCGCGAAGAGAGCGACGTTCTGTGAAGGACTTGCTGATTGATGATGATGATTCAAACAGTTTAAACAGCCTTCTTAAATAATTAACCAAATGCAAAGTCAAGAAATAAATAAAAAAATTATTATGGAAAAAAAAGAGAGATAATTATAGTTTTACCGGTACAACAATAATTTGAAGTAACATGTAACAGAGAAGAACTAAAGACATGAAACTGAAGTTAAAAACATTCAAAAACAAATGCTTCAGAAAATAGATGATCAATAAATGGGATAAAGGCAAGAAAGGGGAATAATAAAGTGAAATGTATGTAAAAGCAAAGATTCTTTTTCACACCTTTAGGCGCATTGGGCATACGGGAAGAACAATTACAGACCAATCGGCACTTGATGGGTAATGTGGTCAGCATTACGCCGGCCATCTGTACCTCCCCAGGATCCACATCCTTGTACCCATTTTAAGCAGGGTCGACCTGCGACGCCCCGTACCATGATAAAAATCCACGCAGCCAGCAGTGGGTTTCGAATGCCGTACGTTTGAACTACTCGCAATGCCTAAGCCACGAATGCCGCAGAAAAGGCTAGAAAAGGAGAGAATTTCAGGAATGCCGTGAAGAAAGCGATGTTCTGTAAAGGACATGCTGATTGACTGACAACGGCTGGTTTCAACACTAAAAAGGCAAAGAAGATAGCATTGGGCAAATCGTGACGACAAGTGAACAGAGAATCGCCAGAACAGGCGATGAAATGGAAACAAATGAATTTAGGAAACCAGGACATGCACAAGAAATGACAAGACAAACGATCACGAGAAATCCCAAGACAAAAACAATCACGAGAAATCCCAAGACAAAAACAGTCACGAGAAATCCCAAGACAAAACCAATCACGAGAAATCCTAAGACAAAAACAATCACGAGAAATCCCAAGACAAACGATCAAGAGAAATCCTAAGACAAAAGATCACGAGAAATCCCAAGACAAAAACGATCACGAGAGGCTAAAAATGCTGGACTGGACTCGAGCACCATAGGACATGCTACAAGCATGTAGTAGGAGGTGACTAACTAGGGGCGTTTGCAGAGTTGGAGTGCATTTGTCTGAGAGGCAAAGAACCGAAAGTCTGCATACAAATAAACCAGATCTGTAAAACGGGAGTGCACGCAACACTGAAGTTCTGGATAAACACCAAACCCCAGCAGATAAAGAAACAGAACTGTCATACACAGAGTGTACAGTCAGTGATTCCCAAGAACAAGAAGATTTATCTTCCTTAATTAAGGTTCTTAGTAATCATCCCATTATCATCATAATCATCATCGTTATTATCATTATCATCATTTTCATCATTATCAGGTGCCCTGCCAAATAGCATAGTTGTTCTTATTTCTGCACTGGTCTGATCCTTGATGTTATGATTCAGTTTTATAGACCCTTTTACTTCATTCTATTGTGACAGTTTTGTTTGCGTGTGACACTTATTACAGAAATCTTCTTCTTCATATTCTTTATCATCATTATCATCATCATCTTCTTCTTCTTCGTCCTTCTACTACTACTTCTTTTTTCTTCTGCTTCTTCTTCGCTTCCTCTTTTACCACTTCGGGTGTCGAGGGAGACATAAGATTCTGACTGACTTTCTACCCCACTAGGACATCACACAAGCGACAAACACCCGATGACACAAAGTGCCACCATGTGGATGAGGATCACAGTGGAGAGGTCCCAGAAACCGCGTTCAGACAATTGACCTATTGATGGCCTGCCTATATTGCGGCCCCTGGCAAAAGCCAGAGTTGGGCTTCAAATAACTAAAAATGTACATCCTGAAAAGGACGTAAGCAATATATAATTCTGCGTCTTGCTTTTCTAGTCGCATTGCCCATAGATAGATAGATTTTGCTTTGTAGATTCTCTGACGTTATCTTCCCATCTTGTTCTTTGTCTTCATATACTCTAAGTTCTTCTCCTCTTTTGATGTATGCCTTGTATGGTATAGCGTTATAAAGTATTCTCTATAAGTGGACAAACCGTTTGATTTAGAATTGGTTCTGTGCCGACTTTTTCTTTTATAAGCTCATTTCTGATTTTATCTCCCCTGGTCACTCCTGCAACCCTTCTCATACAGCTCATTTCCATGCTTACTACTGAAATATTCATCACCAAAATCGTAGTTTTCTTTGCGGCAAATTTGTTTCACTCCTACTTCAACATTTCACAAAGTATTATTATGCTTTCAAAGAATTTTGGGAAATTTTTTACTTCAGCCATTGTCTTCTATGGAGATCTTGAGGGTGATGACATAAACGGCGAAGGTCATACACTTATTTTCTCTATGCTGCTTTACATCTTAAGTTCTTTTGCAGCTCTGTAAAAATTCACAACCTACTTTTAATTTATACACATAATAGCTTATGTTGGATAGAGAGAGCAGTGTTCTTCCGTCTATGGGCCGCGACACACTGGGGGACAGTGGACAAATTCAGATGGGTTGCCAAACATATTTGCCTACTCTTGCATTGGGGTCGGGTAGGTAGTTTGTCTTTTCTAGGACTGCAGTATGTAAGATTACCACCCCAAGGATGAGAGTCAAAGGATGTCGAATCAGTTGAATACGGTAATTATGTGACAGGGGAGTCAACAAATAAACTACTATCTACACTGATTTTTGTTACTGTTTTTTGTTTCTGTCAGGTAGGCCACGAAACAATTTCCCCTCTTTTGATGGGCCCCGGGTGTGAACAGGTTGAGGAACACTGTGATTTAGGACATAAGCTCAAACACACAACTAAGTAAAATAATTTCTTTTCTGCGTTCACCCTTAAAAGAAAAGCTGACACTTTTATGGTTTGCAGCTAGGCTGCGATGTAGGCACCTTTTAGCCCAAATAATCCAATATATATATAAATCTTTGTTGACTGGTGTAGGCAATCATGCTTCTCTACAGCTTGCGATCTTCAACATCATGTATCAGTTCGTGTGTTTAACCCCTCCATGTCATAAAAACTATCACGAACTTTCTCGTGTTGTCTTCTTCTATTTCCACAGATCTTTCCTGTTGTCACAGCATGTTCTAATTTATTTCTTCTCATAACATTACCCAAAAAAAAAAAAAAAAAAACATGATGACCGTCTCTTTCTGATGTTTGTAGTAAGATATTTTCAAGCCTACTCAAAACTAGCCATCCCCTTGTGAGATGCAATTTTTCGTTACTTTAAAGCCGCACTCTGGCTCTAGTCAGAGGCCGCAATATAGCCCGACCATAAATATGGTCTAATGGCTGAACGCGGTTTCCGGGACCTCTACACGGGTGTTCCTCATCCACATGGTGGCACTCTGTGTCATCGGGTGTTTATCGCTTTTGTGATGTCCTAGTGGGGTAAAATGTACTACTAATAATTCAAGCCCTCGCCTCTTTCAAAGATCTGGGTTGCTCTTTTTGGTTGATTATGAATTTTAAGCATTCTTCTGTTAAATGCCAAGGCCTCAACAACAACATCACAATTGTTTGGCTCGTCTATTAATTGTCCATGATTCACAACCATATGTTAACATTGGCTCTATACGTCATGCGACATTGTTTTTCATAACCTCGAATCACAAAGATTCATTGCATAAAACGTTTTATAAAATGCCCTTTTAGTCTGTCCTATTCTATTATTTATCTATGTGATACATCTTCCGTCGGATGTTACACATCTGACTAAACGCTTAAATTTATGTTTTTTCTAAATTTACGCCATATTTTTCTCTCCCCTCTTCCCAGTGGGACCATGAACCCGCCGTTGCGCAGTCAATGAATGGAAGAAAGTCTTCTGCAGATCCCTCTCTACACTGAAAAATTTCCTCTCTTCACTGAAAAATAACCTCTCTACACTGAAAAATTTCCTCTCTTCACTGAAAAATACCCTCTCTACACTGAAAAATGCCCTCTCTACACTGACAAATTCCCTTTCTACACTGAACAATTCCCTCTCTACACTGAAAAATTCCCTCTCTGCGCGGAAAAATTCCCTCTCTACACTGAAAAATTCCCTCTCTACACTGAAAAATTCCCTCTCTACACTGAAAAATTCCCTCTCTTCACTAAAATAATTCCCTTTCTGCACTGAAAAATTTCCTCTGTACACTGAACAATTCTTTCTCTTCACTTAAAAATTCCCTCTCTACACTGAAAAATTCCCTCTGTACACTGAAAAATTTCCTCTCTACCCTGAAAAATTCCTTCTTCACACTGAAAAATTCCTTCTCTACACTGAAAAATCCCTCTTTACACTGAAAAATTCCCTCTCTTCACTGAAAAATTCCCTCTCTACACTGACAAATTCCCTCTGTACACTGAAAAATTCCCTCTGTACACTGAAAAATTCCCTTTCTTCACTGAAAAATTCTCTCTCTACCCTGACAAATTCCCTCTCTACCTTGAAAAATTCCCTCTTTATACTGAAAAATTCCTTGTCTACACTGAAAAATCCCTCTTTACACTGAAAAATTCCCTCTCTTCACTGAAAAATTCCCACTCTACACTGAAAAATCCCTCTTTACACTGAAAAATTCCCTCTCTACACTGAAAATTCCCTCTGTACACTGAAAAATTCCCTCTCTACACTAACAAATTCCCTCTACACTAAAAAAATTTCCTCTCTACAAATAAAAGAGAAGGCTCAAATAATTACAAGTAATTTACTATAGTAAAATAAACAAAGGTTTATTCCCCCCCCCCCCACCCCAATGCGGCTTCCAAAATAGTGGTCGAACACTACTGCGATCCAAAGAGTTGCACCCTGGTTGCCATTTTAACAGGGTAAATCCCAGATACCCGTTCAACCTCAAACGAATTTATTATTATGGCACCAACCCTGTGTAATCTTAAGTATCATGAAAAGAGACAGTTTTTAGAAACAAAAATCACCACATTATATAAAGTGTAGAGAAAGAAATGAAATATTCCATCACATATACCGTACATTTAACAATACACCAGACACAAGCTTGTTTCACAAGACACGCAGTCAAAATGTCTGCAGAATTTCAAAGGACATAATACAGATCAATATATGAATAATAATTTATTTTTGTGGGGTTTTAATCAGAACATTTAACTATCATCTGTGCTCAGATCGCTTCCCTCTCAACTGATGACGTACTTCACTGAAAGTCAGAAAAAAAAGAACAAATGGCGTCATTGTGTGAAGCATGTGCGTGTGGATTTTGTTTTAAGATGGAAAGGGAGGGGATTGGATTGGGGAAAAAAGGGGGGGGGGGGTAATTGCCACAACATTCACAGCCAACAAGTTGACCAAACAACTAACCAACCGATCCAGTCCAGCGGACCACCCAACACAATCAATTAGTCCTAGTCCTAGTGCTTTTGAGAAAAAAATTAAAAGGTCGACGACTGCTGCTAGCTAGCCGAGGTGGTCTTGGTTATTTGTGTCACTTTCGTGACTAAATTCTAGTACTGCGCCATTTCTGGGCTTGATGGTTCCATCCGGTTCCGACCGCTCGTCCTGCACCTTTGTTATCTGTTCGTTTCTTTCCTCTTCTTATCTGGTATCTCCTCTTGGTGTCATCTCTCTCTGATTTGGCCTGGCTTATCTCGTAGGAGAGAGAACTGTTCTACACAACGTCCTTTGGACCATCATTTATAGTTTTAAAATTGTGAGTATTTTATTTTGCCAAAAAGTACTGAAAACAGTATTTGATTTCGGATGGTTCCGAAATGTTAAAATTTTCCGCGTGTGACCATAGTGGTCTTATAGTTGTCCACAATCAATTATGCGAATCTCCAGTTTATCAGCCACCCAAAGAGCCAACCCGCTTTCAATCAGCAAATGAACTAAACGATTGACAAGCCTGCCAAATATTCGCCTAGCCACTTAAATTTGAAGTTTAAAGTTTAAGCAACGGATCAACATCATGACACATGGGTAGTAACCCATAAGAGCTTCGTTCTTCTTCTAACTCAAGTCTGAGTACGAAGAAGCTCAGCACAGTGCACAGGCTCTGTAGCACCGGCGAATATCCTGAAATACTTTGGGAAGATTTTCAACTCCAAATTTTGCCGTTAGTCTACTATTTTCGATTTCCAACTGCCAATGGATCTTTGTCCATGCGCAACAATACACACGGGTGTCAGATCCCACTACCCAGAAACCAGGTGAAATAATTATTAGAAGTCCAAGTCCACGTGAAAAAAATCCTAACCTTTACCGGGGATTGAACGTCTAGCAGTCGAGGCGAACACCATGCCTCGAGACCATAAATAAACAGAAAGGAACCTCTGAGGACGTTAAATATTATGAATTAATCAAGGAATAGAAAGTGTAATGATCGGCACTCATAGAAGACCATGCAGCTCCCATCTAGCCAAACAAAAACAAAAACACAAAAAAATATTTAACCAACCAGTTACCCAGTCAGCCAAATGAGCCATCTATCCAGTCAACCAACCATCCATTAATCCCAACAACCAACCAGTTAAATAATTATCCAGCCTTGTCTTCTTTTTCTTTGCGTTCGTTTCATATGCTCGGTGGGTATTGTGGTCAACATCATGCAAGCCGCCTTTACTTCCCAGGACTGTACGTGGTACCCATTTAAGGCTCAGTCGACCTGGCAGCCAAGGTCATTTTTGAAAACTACTTTGGTGTAGTGGTTAGACTTCGTCAGCGGATTGGAATGTCATAGGTTCCGGTCCGGAGGGAGCCATATTTTGT
This sequence comes from Candidula unifasciata, assembly GCA_905116865.2. Lineage (NCBI taxonomy): Eukaryota > Metazoa > Mollusca > Gastropoda > Stylommatophora > Geomitridae > Candidula > Candidula unifasciata. The sequence goes on along the minus strand of CAJHNH020000202.1, from coordinate 654,550 downwards.
TTTCAAAAATGACCTTGGCTGCCAAGTCGGCCGAGATTTGCGGTTCGAACAACAAATAAACATCATGGCACACTGAAGGTAACCCATACGTGTTCTGTTTTTCTTCTAACTCAAGTCTGAGTCAGAAGAGGCTCAGCACAGTACATAGGCTCTGTAGCACCCACGCGGATCCTGAAATACTTTGGGTAGATTTTTAACTCCAAATTTTGCCCAGGCAGCGCCTTCAGGCTACTCTTTTCGATTTCCAAATGCAAAAGGATTTTTTACCTGTGCCCACGGGCGTCCGATCTCATTGCCCAGAGACGAGGGGGAATTACTACAAGTCCAAGTCCACGTGAAAAAATCCCAGCCCTTACCGGGGATTGAACCTCTAACACACGAGGCGGACACCAAGAAATCACCAAGAAAAATGTTACCTCCACACTGCATTCGCTCTTCTGTATATCCAGTGACGTGAGTCTAGCCCTGCTGTTTGGTAGCTAGAACTCCCAGCAGCTTGGACACGATAGCGCTGATATCTTGTGTTCCCAGGTTATTCAGGACCTGATCAGTGGGCGGGGCTGTCATAGGGGCACGAGTGGTGGCCGGTGGGCTCTCGTTCATTTGGTTATACAGATACACGCTTTGTGGAAGATAGTCTGAAATTGATAGCACCAAATATTATTGTATTAAAATCATAACAAGGATTATTTAGCTGGCGGGTTCCAGAAAACAGACAGTTGCAACTTCCGCGAAGTTAGATGCGAGACATTGAGGATGCGAAAGCTATGAAAGCAGATAGGGCTGGAGAACTGGAGAGAGAGAGAGAGAGAGAGAGAGAGAGAGAGAGAGAGAGAGAGAGAGAGAGAGAGAGAGAGAGAGACAGAGAGAGAGAGAGAGAGGAGGGAGAGAGAGAGAGACATTAGGCGTGCCGTGACAAAAGCGACACTCTGTAAAGAACCTGCCTGGATTGATGAGGGTTTGGCAGCCCCACTGAGTGAGGGTTGATGGGGAGAGTTGCTTCTTTAAAAGGATGTTGCAAACGACGGCTAATTAAGAATTTGCTGAAATTTGATATGTTCGGCTGAAAGGCGCAGAAATCAAAGACAATTTTGAAGCACTACACTGTGTGTCACCTGCTCTTTTAAGGGCTACTCCCACAAAGGAGGATGAGAAACATCTAGTCAGTCAACTAAGTTTTATCAACGTTGAACAACTTATCTTTCACTGTTAACATATTTTAAATTGTATAACAGGGTGACAGCGAACTTTAGCATGTTAATAATTTTGGATTGGCTGCATTTGCGAAATAAATCTCGCAAGTTCGGGAAGGTTATAAAAAGCCTTGTGCAGGGCGTAAAGTCTCTTAGTTTTCCGCCCTCTGGTCTCGCCAGCTGCCCTATGGACAGGTCGTCCCACCCATCGTCGTTTAGTAGTCGTTCATGGCTTTTAACGCAACGTGGGGTGCTGAGTGGAGACAGATGGACTGGTTCCCCGATTTTACGGTGTTTTACGTTTTCATTGTTAGACGGTATTAGATCTAAATTTTCTCCAGTAGTTAAACTGTATTAGATCTAGATATCCGTGTGTATCATCGCTTAGAGATTTTTGATTTCAGAACGCTAAAAGCAAACTTTCATCTCTGTCAGATTAAGTGCTTAGCCCATGGTCTGTGTGAAGTTAACACGGAGTTGATTGTAAAAGTGCTGTTATCTGTGAAGCACGTTAGTTTTGGGTCCAGGAAAATAAATAGACGTTGAATGTGTTAGTTCTATTCAGGATATAATTTGTAGTTCGTGCACGTGGTCTGTCTAGGCGTTGCTTATGTAATGATAAGTTGTTTTTTGTGTAATTCACTAAACACATATTTACTGCCTGGGCTACGATCAACATTCATGGTTCCTGCACAAAAGAACCATTGTCTTATCTTTACTTTTCCTATTTTTGCAGTTTATTGGAAAACTACTTATTGTCCAAACCCCATTCCTTTCCTCAACTTCCTACTTGTTTATCTTTTCCCTCTTCCCGCTTGCTAAATAATATGAGTAGTGTTCTTACAATATCGCACTGACAGTAGCAAAACATAAATACACAAATAATGTTGAATTAGGAATCGACATCACGACACTAGAGTCATTCTTACAAGTGCTCCATCCCCATCTCCAGCACGAATTCCAATTTCAATAGCATCTTAATTGTCTGATTGTATATCCATCTCATTTTCCTCCTGGGTCTTTGAGTTTGTTCCAGAAACTGAGTTTTGCGTGCGCATCCATTTTACAGGTTTAGCTTACTTATAAGCAGACTGTTGATTCCTCGCCTCTCAAGCAGATGCACTCCGACTTCGAAGGAAACATCCCGAATTAGTCGACTCTTACGACATGCTTGTTGGGGGCAGTGGGTCTAGTCCTTCCTCCCTACAAGGGGATCCGAGGATCCCTAACGGGGGACAATTGGTACAAGGCAATATCTTTAGAAGTAAGGACGGTCACTGTCATGTTGGCCACATTAGCCAGCGAGTCTCGATTGGTTTATAGAAATAAGAGTCTAACCTCGTATGTTTGATGCCAGGCTGGCGTAAAAAAAAAAAGTATCCAGTACTTATTTTTGTTTTCATCTACTTAATTCCGGACACGCAATTGACACAGACCGTTCTTTCCATGTGGTTTATCCCCCTCCGAACAGGTGACTGTTGAGAATGGCCGAAGCTTTAATAATTAAAATCAACAACCCGCTCCTTTGTAAGCAGACGGAATTTATAGTAAATTTGAAGTTACTCTGGAAAGTCACATGACAGCGGTGAGCTTCCGGCGGCCAAAAGACACACGATGTATCGAAAAAAAAAAAAAAACTATTCGCATTTCAGTTGGATTTATTCAGTTTTATGCTTCATTTTATGTTGATATAACTCTGTAGTATCGCACCTGACGAGATACAGCGAACTATGCCTGGCAATAAATTGTGCAATGTATTGTTTGTTTCCTCATTATTTAAATTTATTACGGGTAATCAATGTTTTGAATATTTTGTTTCTTTAAAACAGCAAGTTAATAACATTCTTCGTGATATTCGATGTGTTATTTTCCAGAGGACAAGTTATACTTCTTGTTGTATTAATTCCTCCATTGTCCTGTCTAGCCATTATGTGTTAGATACAAGCACGCAGTCTATTTCCCCATTTTTCTATCATCTGCAATCACTTCGATACCATGTATTGAATCGATTTTAGCACCTTTGGCTTCTCCGACCAACGTTCGTCGGAGGGTTACTTGTTTTTTACGTCTGATTTAGACTGATTTTTGTTCATAACGCTGTGTTAGTTAACCCGTCTCTAAATTGCTCAGACATTTGTCTAGTTGGTTAAGCAGGTAGAACATTCACCTGTCTGTGGTTTGGGTTTAGGTGCGACATCATGGACACCCATGAAACCCTCTAAGAAATCTCCATTTCTGCCAGGTGGCGCTGGGGTGGTTGTCACTGGCGGCGGCGGAGTCTCGCCTGTGGAAAGACAAAACACAAGATAAATATAAGGTAATAAGGAACTAGGGAGGAAGGGAGTAAAGTAAGTGACTGGGTAGGCGATTGGGTAAATGGGCAAGTAGGTAAGTATGTAAGTTTGCGTACAAGTGAGTAGGTAAGTAAAGTAGTAAGGTAAGTATCAAGTAAGTTTCTAAGTATTAGGTAAGTTTGAAAGTAAGCATGCTAGTAAGTAGTTTAATATAGTAAGTAGGCAGGTATGTAAGTAGGCAAGAAGGTAAATAAGTAATTAAGTAGTAGGAAAGTAAATAGGTAATAATTAAGAGATTCGTAAGTTAGAAGGTAAGTATTAAGTAGTACAACAAAGTAAGTAGGTATGTAAGTAATTAGCTGAGTAGGGAAGTGCCCAAGTTGTTCAGTAAGTAAGTAAATAATTAAGTGCGTAAGTTTGCAAGTAAGTAGATAGGCAAGGTTGTATGTCAGTTAAGTCAGTAGGTTTACGTGTGAACTGAGGTTTGAACAACGGATTAACATTATGTTAAGAGCTCCGTTTTTCTTCTAACCCAAGTCTGAGTCTGAAAAAGCTCAGCACAATGCACAAGCTCTGTAGCACCGGCGAGGATACTGAAATACTTTGGGTAGATTTTTAACTCCAAATGTTGCCCGGGCAGGAGCCGTTAGGCTTCGCTTTTCGATTTCCAACTGCCAAAGGATATTTTACTTGCGCAGCAATGCACACGGGCGTCCGATCTCACTACCCAGAGACCAGGGGGGAATTACTCGAAGTCCAAGTCCACGTGAAAAAAATCCCAGCCCTTACCGGGGATTAAACCGGCACCTCTAGCAATCGAGGCGGACACCATGCCTCGAGACCACGCAGCACCCTAGTAAGCCAGTAGATAAGTAGGTAAGTATGTATAAAGTAGCAGTCCGTAAGTAAGTAATAAGTAGAAACAGTAAACGACTTTCCTTTTCCTTTCTTTGACACATCGGTTGTATTGTGCTAGACCAATAATTGTAAGAACTAGTCAGCGTTCTAGAGGCGATGTAGTCAACAAGACGCGACCACCTTTACCTCCAGAACATTATTTGGTAGACATTTTAAACTGAGCCTAGATAAGAGCGTTGGTCAGATGGGGAAAAAAATCCACCTTGTTCCTCATTTGAACCCTTAACCTTCGGGCCGACAGGAGAACATATAGCCACTAGGCAACTGTGGTTCATGAGTAAATATAAAGACCTGATCTATACAGATGGCTCGGTGGTGAGAGAAATGAGAAGTGCCTGGTGGTTTGTAGCGAAAACTAATGGACGATCTTTAGTGCAAGACAGCCTAGCATATGACATAACAACATCTAGCATGAGATTGGAGGTGGAGGCGCTAACTGCAGCTCTCCCGTGGCCAGAGAACAAGATGCATACATATGTCGTAATTGTAACAGACTATGAAAACATGCCGAGAATGGTGAAGACAGGGATGCTTCGAGTAGAGTGGCTAGCTTCACTGGAAAGGTTACGGGTAGTGAGCATACTTTTGATCGTTTCTCTGGGCTATGCCGGCGTGGCGGGTAATGAACAGGCAGACAGATTGGCTGGATCTGTACCAATGAGTGGTGAATTGATACATGACAAGGCAGATGTGGTCAAGGCTCTTTGGGAACAAGCAACGGAATCAGTTGAGAAAAAAGATTATTTTAGGCTGGAGAGAATGAGGCCCCTGGGTGTAACCAGAGAGTATGGCTCACTACCCTCAGAGAAAAGGCAAGACGGACATATAACCAGATTGTGATCGGTACCATCAGTACTGGAATTCTGCGCTGGCTGCTGAAGATGAGGACGGAGCACACATGGAATAATAACCTAGCTGTTCTCAGCAGGGTTGAACGTGGTACCAAACCACCCCCTGTCCTCACGAAGCTGTGAACGCTCGTTATCAAGCTTCAATTCAGCTTGACTCGAACATAAAATATTAAATTTGTATCTTCACTGCAAAACACCGGGCATCCGTCATGATTTGAACAATGAGGAGAACTGGCTCATAAACAGCATCCTCTCTCGAAAGCTGTGGTATTTTGGCCGTGTTGAATGTCACGATGAGTGAGCTTTGATGGAGGGTACAGTTGTCGGCAAACGAGGAAGAGGCAGACCCCAGCTTTAGCAGATACAAAACATTGAAACACATAGGGCTGGAGAATCGGCTAGAGAAAGAGAGATCTTTAGGCGAGCCGTGACGATAGACACTTTCTGTAAAGCACCTATTGACTGATGATGATGATATACAATGAAATGTTGGTGCTTTATTGATTTCCTACCCCAAACAGGTGAAATGGATGCTGTGATTGTTATTTGACATTTGCCTCGTTAATATAAATTTCTGTAACCTATGGTGCCATTTCAATGGGTTGAAATGAATTCTGTCCGTATTCCATAGTCGTGGATTTCAAGCTGTACGATAGACATGGCCAATGAGACACCTTTTTTTGGGGGTGCCGAGTTGACCATGTATCTTAGTGCACTTGTATTCATGGCGAGGCGCAGACGCCGTCTGGAGGTGACAGGTTCAATTCCCGGCACGGTAACTATAGCTTTCGATTTTTATGTTGTCTAGTGTGTTCTTCTATCTTTCTACTTCTTTCTATGAGTGCCGTTCACAATACTTTCTGTTACTTGATTAATTTGAAATGCACAGGGCGCGGGACAGCTTATTATTCAGGGGGGTTATAGATAGGCAGCATGCAGTCGTGGGACCTAGGCTGCACTCTCTCGTGGGACGTAGATGGCTTGGGGTTAGGGCCCTTCTATATGTTTTTGGGTCGTTAAAAACATCAGAAGGACTGGAATGGAACAAAGCCAGAAAGAAAACTGCTGATAGAGACGTCTGGCGATCTCTCTGGCAAACCTCTACACCCCAAGGTAGAAGAGGAGCGACTAAGTAAGTAAGTAAGTAAGTAAGTAAAAGCATCAGAAAGCCGGAAAACCCAGTCTTACCACCCTCGAAAATGTTGTACTGTCCCGTGACGTCATCTGGGTTAGGAAATTATTAAAGAACCAAAATGTTGAATCGGTATCGTTCTTTGGTTGTGAATCTTGGAATTTCAATGGACAAATTCAGACTAACTTGAGGACCGTGGAGATGTGGTCTGAGATACGTGCTGTGGATAACGTGGAATGGAGTCACCAGCGACTATGTACAACTATAAGAAGGAGGCAAACAATGTTCTTTGGTTCTTTGGTCCCGTGATGAGAAAAGAGGTCCTGGCTAGGGAAAATAGAAAACTATATACAACTAGAAGAAAGAGGCAGTCAGTGTTCTTTGGTCCCGTGATGAGAAGAGAAGCCCAACAGTTATCGTGATGACTGGAGCTATCAAGGGTAGAAGAGGCAGAGACAGACCAAGAGAGAAGATATGTGACGGCAAGAAGTGATGAAGTTTTAAAAGATCATTAGTGGAATTAATTCACAGTACAAAGGACTGAGACCTGCGGAGAGACATGAGTACCTACTCCACTGGACATAGTAAATGATTACGATTATGCTGATGACGATGATGATGATGACGATGTATCGTTACTACAAATATCTGTGTTTTAGGGATTTTGAGCCCTGTATTATAATTCCAACATATCCGGGTAGGATTCCGTTCCAGCGAGTTTTCAGCAGACCGCACTGGTACCTTCAATGTTAAAAATTTTTTAGTCGACAGAATCAAACGCATTGTACCAGATTTAACTACCCACCCACCCCTCCCCATTTACACCCCTCACTTTCACATTTCTTAGTCTTTCGCCGCAATGACTAGCGCACTCCCCCCCCCCCCCCCCCCCCCCCTCTTTTCCTGTTTCTTGAGATTGTCGCAGAAAACACACACTCACACGGGACCGTAACAAATGCACTCTTGAATCAAAACACCAAGTCCGAAAATCGAACCCGAATCACGCAGAGAGCAAGGCAGCGACTGAACCACGTTGCCACCAAAATCACAATGTATACAACAACAACAGGAAACAAAAACAAGCTGCTAACTGACCCATAAACGCTGCAAGAGGGTTGAGGTTATCAAAGGCGATGTTGTTCACAGGAATCTCATTGAAGATGTTACTCCGGTACTCCGACTTTGGTCCCAAGATGAAACCGTTAAGGCGATCACTGACGAGGACTGCATGTTGTTTTAGTGGTTCTGGCGCTGAAGTTGTCGTTGTGGTTGTTGTCTTCGGCTGCAAATTGGTGCCTTGAGAGACAGAAAAGAAAATATGAATAGAAATTATGTTGTCATTAAAGCTTTATGTGCACTGAAAAACAATCGGCCACCATAGCAGACATGGGAGACCAAGAACCAAGGAACCAGACCATCAAGTCGACTGAAGTTTAGCTAGGCCATTACAGTTAGTGGTTTTGTTTGATTTATGTATGTGCTGATGAAGGCTCTGTAGCCGCAACGTTCACTTTTTGTGTTTGTTACATTCCGAAGCCAGCTGATCTATTTTCGTTCAGTTTTATATCTTTCCATGATATTTTATGTTAGTAATAGTAGTGGTGGCTGTAGTAGTAGTAGAGGCAGAGTTGGTAGTAGTAGTAGTCGTAGCTCCAGTAACAGCAGCAGCAGTAGTAAAATAGCAGTTGTTTTGGTACTTGTTCTTTATATTGTAGTAGTCGTGGTCGTGGCAGTTGTGGAGGAGGCAGTGGTGGTGGTGGTAGCAGTATTAGAAGTAGAAGTAATGGTGGTAGCAGCTGTAGTAATAGGGTGGTAATAATAGTAGTGATGGTGGTGGTAGTAGAAGTAGTAGCAGCAGCAGCATTAGTAATGGTAGTAGTGGTAGTAATAGTAGCTGTAGCAGGAGTGGTGGTGGTGGTGGTGTTATTATTATTATTATTATTAGTAGTAGTAGTAGTAGTAGTAGTAGTAGTAGTAGTAGTAGTAGTAGTAGTAGTAGTAGTAGTAGTAGTAGTAGTAGTAGTAGTAGTAGCAGCAGCAGCAGCAGCAGCAGCATTATTGTTGTAATAGTTGTAGTCGTGGTGCTGGTGGTAAAGTTTGTGGTAGTAGTGATGATGGCGACCGTGGTGATTGAGGACGTCGACAATAAATCGTGGTGACAACGACGATGTTGCTGAAATTGCAATCGCACATTTAAGAAGCATGTATTTTGTTTTTATACACAAGGGAGATGAATGGTCGTAGACCACATGCAGACCAAGAAGACGATGTAAAGATAATGTCCAGACAGACCTGCAAACACTTGATGTCACCAAATGGAAAGAGACGGCCAAACAGAGAGATAAATGGAGGCAGGTGATATCTGCAGCAATTAAACTCAAGGGCTCAGAATGAAAAAAGAAGAAGAAGCATGTATTTTGTTTTTACATGTAAACGAAGAGAAGAAACGGTGTCACTCACCCAGAAGCGATCCTAAAATGGCGTCCAGGTTCGCAGACAACGCGTTGGTTTCTTTAATTGGTGGTGGTTGTGCCGGTTGAGCTAGAAACTGGTTCAACTGTAAGGAGAAAGCACTAATTTAAAGTACATGGTTTTGCTTCTCTCCTCTCTCTCTTTCTCTCTCTCTCTCTCTCTCTCTCTCTCTCTCTTTCTCTCTCTTTTCGTTCGTTCATTCGCTTTTCCCTCTCTCTCTCTCTCTCTATTTCTTCCCTCGACCCCCCCCCTCTTCTCATAGAGTATATGTGTGCTGGTAATAGTCTTGGGTTGTTGACATCTCCAGGGCACAGACGTGGGCATTTTGATTTGCAGTACAGACTGTTGCCAAAGCAGCAGGTACCCCTTCTCTACGTCGTCAGTGAGAGTCTGGTAAAACGAAAAGCTGACTGATAATACCAAAATGAAAGTTAATAAATCTTCTGTCTTGAGCACGTTACTGTGCGGTGGAGAATTCTGGACTCATCATAGACCTCTTCATCATCATCATTCATCATCATTACCATTATAGTCACCAATAACCTATTGTTGGAGCACCAGATTCTGTTAATCATTTGATCAGTTCCCTCGACTTTTTTGTTTTCTCGTTCAAATGCAATGGTCTTGATATTTATACGTCTGAGGCCTGCCCAGTAGCCATATTCTTTATCCACGTCTTTCTTGGTCGGCCTCTTCCAGTCTACAGAGAGTAGTTTTAAATTTACAGATAAACAAATAACAACCTCTGCATAACTTACTTGTATGGGATTGGGACCTTTAGAGGAGAAATCAGCTTTTCCACCTTGAAAGTTTGGATTCTGACCGTCGAAAGGCAGACCATACTCATTAAGTGGAGCTGAAAATGCGGCTGAAAAAAAAAAGTGTTTAGTGCTCGGTAGCAGGGTTATAAATCTGTGGATGTTTAGGAAAGAATAATAATAATCATAATAATAACCAACATCATCATTTTGTGGCGTTATGTGTCACATAAGGCTCGTAGTTTATTTTTCAGTTCTGTTTTATTCCGCGGTCTTGTTTCAGTTAGGAAATATCGGGTTTTTTTTTTACTAGCAGACAGGCTGGATCAGCACTAATGGCTGGTGAGCTGATGCCAGATAGTTTGAATTAGGAATTGACGTCAGAGCACTCGGGACACTCCCATAAAAGCCAATGCCCGCATCTTCAGCAGCAAGCGAAGAGTTCCAGTTTCGATGGTACCTGTAACTGTCTCATTGTATATCCGTCTCATCCTTTCCCTGAGTGTTGAGCGTCAGCCAGATCCCCTAGTAACTTCTCGCAGCGCCATTCTCCTCAGACCGTAATGATCTATCTGCGCCTCTGCACTGTCTGATACCAGATAAAGTGGTTGTGATAAATGCTCTCTGAAAGTACGTGGACAACGAATACGAGCGAGCTCTTCACCGTAGCAAGGACATAAAGATGCACACGGAATGACTGGTGGAGGTATACGTTGCTGCTGGCACCTTTCCGTCTTTACAAACGAAATTGTTTCACTGGGTTTTAATGAGGCACAGGATGACGAGCGTCACCATCAAGACCTGTATTACTCATGTCCCGCTTGAAAACATCTCATATCGTAGGAGAGGTCAACATCGGCTTATTGTACTCATCTCTAATTCATCATTACAGGATGCTCTTGGGAACAATACCAATTACGAACACGGATGAAGTGTCTCCTTCCATAGCATAAAACCTCGGTAGTATTATAGAAAACTGCGTTGCCCATTCCTCATGATCTCTCACTCAGTATGCGTTGTTAACTCCAAAGGAAAGGTAACACCAATACGCTTAGAACAATGTCTGCAGCCATCTTTCCTAGACTAAGGCTTAGGGCCTGATCTGCTTTGTAATAACATTTCAGGTTCGTTATTCCTTCTACTAGGTTGAGGCCAGTATCCTCCCAGTAGGATCCTCTATCAGAAGCCTTTAGATCACATAATGAAAAATTATTTCTCCATTTTAAAACATATACTGACATCGGTGTATAAAGTACAGTGGAACTCCAAAATTCGCTTTTGATCTCCTCCTGAGAAGAAGACGAATATTAAAAAGGACGAATTTCACACGAATTTTATATTCACTTGAAAAATGATCTCTGAAATCAGCCCAAAGACATTTTTATTATATTGTAACCACTGTATTTATTATTATTTTATTTATTGTTGTGATGAAAAATGTGTAGAGAAAAGACAACTGGAAGATCTAGATTTCGCACCTGATATTGTTCTGTAAAAGTAAAAATAACCCACATATGCACAGACAGATAGAGGATTTGACCTCTCGATATTCAAAAATAGGACTACAAATGAGTTACGACAAAACAAATATATTGAAGATACAACAATAGATCACGCAGATGCCATTACAGAGAACAAATAAATAAAGTAACGTATCATTTCATCTGTTAGGGTACTATTTTTTTACTCTTAGTGAGTTACAACGAGGGAAATCATGATATGCATTCATAAAACAAAGGCAGTCATTAAAATCCTTAACAAACAAAAAAGAAATAAATAAACAAATAAATAAAAATGGAGCTCCATGCTATAAAGCTTTAAGACCAAACTACTAATCTTTAATTCTAACGTTATTGATGTTCTGAGATGTGAGGTTTTGAACAACGGATCAACATCATAGCACACGGGTTATTACCCATAAGTTTCAAAGCATTTAACTTCCCTCCACCCCCCCCCCCTTTCCACCCCCAACCCCAAAAGAAAAATGCTGCACCGGCACCAACTGACCTTTTAATGCCACTGCCTCTGGGCACACTTTGTGCAGGTTAAACATTCCTCTGCAGTTAGAAATCACTGGAGCGTGCCGAACAACCCCTTTTTAGATATAAAATTAACAGCTACAGACACACACACAAATGTATATCAAGTGTCAGCCGCGGTGGGGTAGTGTCTGCCTACCATTCAAAAGTACTGGGTTCAAAATGTTTGGAAAAAAAAATGACTAGGACTACTAGGTTTTCCACAACCTACTGTGGTGGAAGTAACGATGGCACGACCTCAATACCTATCGAGTACCGTTAGGTCTTTACACAAATGAGTTCAGTGGATTATGCCTTGGCGGGAAAATGGCTCCCTTTTTTTAATTGTGATTTTTTATCTTCTTTTTCTTCCCCGTGTGGGTACCGAGGCCCCATTGTTGGGGTCGGGTAAAGGGAAGAAGGGGGGGGGGGAACAAGAAAAGACCCACTGCCTCCCCATCAAGCATACATCTTGCTGATCGTAACTAACTTCTATTACATCTTCAAAGTCAGGGTGCATCTACCTCAGAAGAAAGGAACTATCAAACTGTATACAAAAAAGTCAGATCTGTAAAACGGATATGCAGGCAAGCCTCAGCTTCTGCAACAGGACTGAAGTCCAGAATTTGACGAACAACAAGAATTTTCCACCGCAGCCTACAGCCAGCCGGTAAACGTAAGGAATGTGAAACAATCGTCTTGTAGCGTTCACCGGCTGCTTACACATGCGCTCTACATATCTGGCTTACTTATATGCAGACTTTTGGTTTCTTACTTCTCAGGCAGATGCACTCCGATACTGAAACAGACACCCATAAGTAGTCTCCTTCAACATCATCATTATTTGAGGTGGGGGGGGGGGTGGCAGTGGGTATATTCCTTGTTCTAAAAAAATGGAACGGTGGAACCCACAAGGGGATGTTTTTAATAAGTGTGATTACTTTTTACGCACAGGGTTCCAGGGTCCCATTATGGGGGCAAACAAGAACAGACCCACAACTAAAATGTCGTAAGCGTCGACCAAGTGGTGGCTTTCTTCGAAGATGAAGTGCATCTGCCTGAGAGGCAACGAGCCAACAGTCTGCATAAAAAAATAGCCAGATCCGTAAAACGAGTATGCACCCAATACTCAAGCTCTAGAACAGCGGTTCTCAACCTGCCGGTGGCGACCCTTTTTGGGTCGAACGACCCTTTCACTGGGGGTTGTCTACTACCGTCAGAAAACTCATATTCATTAAAGTTATGAAGGAAAATAATTGTTTGGGGGTCGCCACAACACGAGGGAACTGTATTAAAAGATTGTAGCCTGAGGAAGGTTGAGAGCCAATTCTAGAAGACGACTAAAGTCCAGAGATGGCTAAACATCCAGAACTTTCAGCAGGAATTTACAGCCGATGAGCGCGACGAAAAGAAAAAGATATACGCACATGTGGAGTCTCGCTGGCGCTGCAGAATTCGTGCATTGTTCTGAGATTCTCGATGGATAGTCTATGAAGTAAATTCTGAGCATTTACGAAGATGTCCGTATACAATTTTACAAGTCCCTTTTCCATACCTTTAGGCGTATTGGGCATATAGGGCTAGACCTATATTTTATAGACAGTCTGCACTAGGTGGATGATATTGTCAACACCACGCCGGTCGCCTTTACTTCCCAGGACTCAACCGACTACCTATTTAAGGCTGGGAGCTAAGGTCATTGAACAAATCCCGATCCAACAGGACCTGAGCCCACCACCTTCGGATCAGTAGGCTAACATCTAGCCGCTACACCACGACGGCTCCCGGTCCTGTACAAACCAAACCAAATCAAGTAGAACTTACGTCTCCCTTGTCCCGGCGAGCTCTGCATATTTTGTGGAGGAGCGTTCTGAAACTGCGGGTTGAACATGGTTGGCTTCAGTCCATTTACCTGAAAACTGGTAGAGAACGGGTCTGTCTGCTGGGCCGGCGGGGGAGGCTGTTGCCCAACAAATGCACCTGCTGAAAAGTTAAGAACAAAACTGTAGACACAAGGATCTTTTTTTTCTTTTCAAGTCTTTAAAGTAAATGTCCCTTTTTTCAAGTCTTTAAGCGTATTGGGAATATATGTCTATACTTATATTTTTATAGACAGTCGGCTCTTGGTGGGTCATGTGGTCAGCATCACGCCGGCTGCCTTTACTTCCCAGGACTGCACCTGGTACCCACTCAAGGCTGAGTCGACCTCATTTATGAAAAAAAGTCGGGCTCCGCCAGGACGTGAACCCACAATCTTCCGATCCACAGGTAGGCGCCTAGCCGCAAACGCCAGGCATTTATAATATTGTACTAAATGCACATTATGTACACTAATCGGAATTAGATATTATCACTCAGTCATCTTTTACAAGTCGGCTCTGTGGCTAAGTCGATGCGAACGCTTCGTAATGCCGGGATGCCGGGTTCGATCCCAGCTGCGGGCCATGGGCCTTGTGTTGGTTTCGACAGTGGTATCAAGAAAGCCGACCGTCCAGAGGGCAATGGCAAACTACTGGACGTATTTGCCTAGAAAAACCACACTACAGCCAGGGGCTGTTGAGGTTGGTTCTGCAACGTCCTGTAAAGGATACGCAACTAACTAACCATCTTTTACTTCTAAGGCATTTCCAGGTGCCTATTTCAACCCTAGAAACTTTGAGAAGAGAAGGTGAAAACTGACAAGTGACATGACGGTCAGGAGCATCTTAGTACAGGTGAGGTACTGGAAGAAACATTAAAACAAAATATGATATCTTGATTAAACGTTGAATGGATTTCTCCCAGTTGGTTAGGATACTCTCCCCCTTGTTGTTGTCTTTGTCGATAAAGGTTGTTGTCAAAGCATTAGATTGTTCCTGTGTGTCGTTTGTATCCCTCTATCGACTATTGTTAACCTTTTGAGTCAAAGATCAGTGGATTAGTTTCTAGATAATAGCTTGTCTTTTAGCAGGGTCTGAGTTTTGCGTATACATCCGTTTTACTGGCTCTTGCCACTCAGACAGATGCCCTGCGACTTCGAAGGAAGCTCCCAATCAGCGGACTTCTACGACATGCTTGTTATGGAAGCAGTGGGTTTCTTCTTGTTTTCCCCACAATGGGGCCCTGGAACTCGCACGGGGGGTTTCACAATCTAAGTTTAATTTCCACAGAAGTTTGTTTAAAAAAAAAAGAAGAAGAAGAAAAATTGGCCAATTTCGTGACTTCGGAGCAGTTAGACCAGAGTTTCACCTTGAAAATATCTTTATAATGATCCTTAAGAAGACGTTGACAAGATCTTTGAAAAGATCTTTGAAAAGATCCTTGAAAAGATTATTGAGAAGATCCTTGAAAAGATTGTTGAAAAGATAATTGCAAAAATCATTGAAAAGATTATTAAGAAGATCACTGAAAAAGATCATGGAAAAGATCCTTAAAAATATCATTGAGAGATCATTGGGAAGAGTCTTTGAAAAGATAACTGAAATGATTATGGAAAAGATCATTGAGAAGTTTCTTGACAAGATCATTGAATGCATCCTTGAAAATATCCTCGAGATCCTTGAAAAGATCATTGAAAAGCTCATTGAAAGAAGATTCATATTCACAGAGACAGCTGTTGGTGGACTGCAGTCAACATCCATCATGGAAACGGCGCAGAATTAAAACTGTAGAGTTGACCATCATGGAAACGGCGCAGAATTAAAACTGTAGAGTTGACCATCATGGAAACGGCGCAGAATTAAAACTGTAGAGTTGACCATCATGGAAACGGCGCAGAAGTGAAACTGTAGAGTTGACCATCATGGAAACGGCGCAGAATTGAAACTGTGGAGTTGACCATCATGGAAACGGCGCAGAATTGAAACTGTAGAGTTGACCATCATGGAAACGGCGCAGAATTAAAACTGTAGAGTTGACCATCATGGAAACGGCGCAGAATATAAACTGTAGAGTTGACCATCATGGAAACGGCGCAGAATTGAAACTGTAGAGTTGACCATCATGGAAACGGCGCAGAATTAAAACTGTAGAGTTGACCATCATGGAAACGGCGCAGAATTGAAACTGTAGAGTTGACCATCATGGAAACAGCGCAGAATTGAAACTGTAGAGTTGACCATCATGGAAACGGCGCAGAATTGAAACTGTAGAGTTGACCATCATGGAAACGGCGCAGAATTGAAACTGTAGAGTTGACCATCATGGAAACGGCGCAGAATTAAAACTGTAGAGTTGACTATCATGGAAACGGCGCAGAATTGAAACTGTAGAGTTGACCATCACCATTATCATCACCATCATTGTTCCATAGCAGCTGTATTGTTTGTTGATTCACCAGCTGCTTCAAACAAAATTACTATTATTATTGTTTGTAATTTTTAGCCCTCCAGATTTCCATCCGATAGAATTAACTTCCCAAACTACAAAACATGGAGCCCCTGTCATCCATATGGCCACATAAGTGAAGCAAGTAATGGGCCCCTTCAGGGTTTATCTGAGATGTAGCGCTAGACCTATCTTTTATAGACCAATCAACATTTGGTGGGTGATGTGGTCAGCATAGGGCAGCCACCTTTATTTCCCAGGACTTTACTTGGTGCCCCCTGGCGGTCATTAAAACAATGTTTGGCTGCGTTTGGATTCGAACTAAAGATCTTCGTATCTGCAGCCAGGGTTAACCGCGACATCACTGTGGCTTCTAAGGAACCTTATAGAAGTTATATTCGAGTACCACAAGAAGCGTGAACGGGTCAGATGTTATCAACTCCGTACTGACTAGAGAAGTGGATAAAAAAAAAAAATCTCAGTCACTAACACGATTGCGTGACATGTGAGTATTGTGCGATGAAGCATGTCTTTGCGAGATCGAGATAAAAGACATTGTGACCAGCTTATCATGGAAACAATCAGCGGAGGTACCTTAGAGTGGCTGCTGCATCGGAAGACTAAGCACGCATGGGAATGCCCAGTGTGCAGTACGTCGATTGTGATAACATAACAGAAGCACCGATCTTACCTGCGCCCTGTCCAGCAGGAGCCGGTGGAGGTTGCTGCCAGTTGTTCTGGCTGTACTGCGGCTGCTGCTGCGCCAGAGGCTGGTAGTAGTTGGCATAGACTGGCTGGATCGGCTGTGGTGCTGGTGGGCGGTATTGAGGCTGCGCCTGCTGGGGCGGCGAGGGCGCCGCATGTGCATGACTCGGAGCCTTGACTGGAACTGGAGTTATTTTACGAGCTGTAGGACACAGTTCAAATGTGGGGGGGGGGGGGGGGGGGGGGGTAGCGGAAGAAAAATAGGAAAATTAGTTTCGACAATTGGTTTATATTGGTAATAGTAGTAGTAATAGTAGTTCTCTTTAATCGTAAAATCATATTGTTACATTAGCTGTGATGGTGGTCCTATTAATAGTAGTAGTGATGTAGTAGTGATGGTAGAAGTATTGGTGGTAGTGATAGTAGTCGTGTTACTAGTAGTAACAGTAAGGACTTCTTTCTAATAGTGCGAAAACGGTGCGCAAATCCGGCATCTTTTTCTGGCATTTTTTTCTTCTTTCAGTAACAGACACTTTATGGCTGGTACCATTATTTCTTTTAAATACTATGTGACGAGTACCGGCACCTATTTTTTTTTTAAAGAGCCTGACAACAGTGATGATAGTTATGGTGTCAGTAGTATGGGTTTGAGTAGTGCTGGTTGTAGGATAGAAGTTGTAACAGTCATAGTAATGATAACAGAAATAGTAAGTTGTAGATGTTCAAGCAGCTAGAGCAGCGGTAGTCTTGTCGTCGTCGCCTTCCTCGTCGTCGTCATCGTCGTTGTAGTAGCAGCAGCAGCAGCAGCAGCAGCAGCAGTAGTAGTAGTAGTAGTAGTAGTAGTAGTAGTAGTAGTAGTAGTAGTAGTAGTAGTAGTAGTAGTAGTAGTAGTAGTAGTAATAGCAGCAGCAGCAGCAGTAGTAGTAGTAGTAGTAGTAGTAGTAGTAGTAGTAGTAGTAGTAGTAGTAATAGCAGTAGTAGTAGTAGTAGTAGTAGTAGTAGTAGTAGTAGTAACGGTAGTAAAATTTGTTGCTGTTTTTGTTGTTCAACAGTAACAAATATAGCAGTAGTAATAGTTGTTCTCTTGTTTTTTTCATAAAGTTTTTGTTGTTGCTAGTGTGGTTGTTTTGCTGTTTTAATAGCACAAGTAGTTAAGTTGCTTTGTGACATAACATTGTTTATCCTAAATAACAGTAAAACTAGCAATACCCTACTAGAGTAATACATTTTAGTTTTTTTTTTTAATTTGTTAAAAAATGTTTAGTTTAACAAAGGTGCACAATAAGACCGTAGTCTAAATTAACAGATTTATAACACTAAATTTAGTTACTGTAAATTTAACTTAAACTCAATGTTTGGTACAGGACAGTTCAATCTCACTGAGTTTTCACGTGTTTTATAGCTTGCAGTTACGTATTTTTTTTTTTTTCAAAACTGCACGTGTATTAATTATAACTAAACCATTAAAAAGTATAACCAAGGAAAAACGAAACAAGTTATTTATTTGACAGCATCCTTAATACGCCTCAAGCCACTCAGTCCGTTAATGTTCAGATCCCCTCCTCAGTAAATCCCACGACTGACGACTGCAGTTCTGTGTTTAGTTCCGTTACAGTATTACTCAGTTTTGCGTTGCTTTATTTTACTTCTTTGGCTTCTTGCACAGTGCTGTTGTAGTAGTAGTAGTAGATTTTCACCGCACTAGGACATCACACAAGCGATAAACACCCGATGACACAAGGTGCCACCATGTGGATGAGGGTCACCCGTGGAGAGGTCCCAGAAACCGCGTTCAGCCATTAGACCACATTTATAGCCGGGCTATATTGCGACCCCTGGCAAGAACCATTGTAGGGCTTCAAATAACGAAAAATTGCATCCCAAAAAGGGGATGACAAGACTGAGAGAAAAAAAATATGCTTTTATTTGGCCTCTCCCCTTTTCAACTTGCTGTTTTTGCAGTCTGGTCATCGCTGCGGATGCACGGTTGTCACGTGACTCTCACAAACGCCTTACTTCTTCTACAGCATTCAGTACACCAGCTTGGTCTATTGATTGTCCGCTCTTTATACTAGCCTTGCCAGTAAGCCTCTGCAAGGCTATCAGCTTGTTCATTTACTTTTACACATGCATGCACTGACACGGAAATGATATTGGTCTTTGTCACGTCTTGAGGTGCACTGGGTAAATGGCTACCAGGTAAGAGTCCTTTAAAGAAGTAAAAACTGCCAGCTTGATGTTGACTACCTCACCCATTGGATGCTGATTGGTCCATGAAACTGTGAGTCTCACATACCATAACCCTTGACCTATTAGGATCATGGAAGTGTATTGGTGGAGGCATTAGCACATAAAACCCGCCATCTTTCTCTGTCTTCTGCTTGATGAATAAGTGTATGATAACTTAGTCCTGTCCATTTTTTTATGTTGACATGCCAGTTTCTTCTTTGCCATCCTCTTCTTCGACCTACCCCCCCCCCTCCCCCCAATATCACCCAATGTTCCCTGAAGTACAGTCTTTGCAATCGAATCATGTCTCACCACGTGCTCAAACCAAGCTAGCTTGCGACGTTTCACCACTGCCAAGAGAGGCTCCTGATGTCCCGCAAAGTCTAGCATACTCTTGACGCACAACTAGTGTAGACTTATTCCTTTACTTTACTTACAAAAACACTCACATGTTTCGATGTTAATTTCATAGGTCTACTCACATATGCCTATCCTGGTTGACCTTGGCCCATTCTAAGATAGGAAAAATATAATGTCTTGGCCCTGTCATTCAGTGGTTCTGGAGAGAATTATAATCTTTTTTTTTTTTTTTGCTAGGATCCACCAACTACAATAATTATTTCTGGAGGGAATTATAATCTTGGTAGCAAGGACACACCAGCTACAATAATTAGTTCTGGAGTTAATTATACTCTTTTGAGCCAGGACCCACCAGCCACACTAATTTGTTCTGGAGTTAATTATACTCTTTTGAGCCAGGATCCACCAGCCACAATAATTTGTTCTGGAGTGCATTATAATCTTCTCACCGGCTAAAAAAATTTGTTCTGGAGTGAATTATAATCTTTTGAGCGCTCACCAATCGACTACATTTGGAGTAAAATACAATCTTCTTAGCGAGCACCAAACAAATAAAACAATTAGTTCTGGAGTGAATTATAATCTTGGTAGCGAGGTCTTGTCAGCTACTAATACTGATTCTGCTGTGAATTATAATCTTGGTAGCGAGGTCTTATCAGCTACAGATACTGATTCTGCTGTGAATCATAATTTTGGTAGCGAGGTCTTATCAGCTACAGATACTGATTCTGCTGTGAATTATAATCTTGGTAGCGAGGTCTTATCAGCTACAGATACTGATTCTGCTGTGAATTATAATCTTGGTAGCGAGGTCTTAACAGCTACAGATACTGATTCTTCTGTGAATTATAATCTTGGTAGCGAGGACCCACTAGCTACAATTATTTGTTCTGGAATGAAGTGTAATCTTGGTAGCGGGGACCCACTAGCTGCAACAAATTGCGGCCAGGCGTGCTGAACTCCGGAGAAAAAGGGGGGGGGGGGGGCTAAGCATCCTGAGCCACTCACCCTTTCCCATAGAAAAGTTGTATGGTCCACCCCTTCCCCTTCTATTCCTATAAAATGTTTTTTCTTTCTTTTTTTTTTTTCGCCCAGAAACCATGATTCTTAACCGTTTGGCTCGGTACTGTAGTTATCGTTACCCTTTGGCATTGATTCCATGATAAATACCGTAAATCTGGAAGAAATGTTGCTTTTCTGCCAACCCCTGGGCGTGAACCCGGACCATAAGAAGTTGGTCTCCCGGTCGTCGCGAAGTCAGGTTTAGCCAACTACGCTAGCGATCCGGGTCTATAAAATGTGTAAGATGACAAAGTGACCCTCTAGATGTGTAAAGAAGTTGAGGCCCCCTTTCCTTGGCAAATTCATAAGGGGACTAATTCACCCCCCCCCCTTTTTTTTTATTCTTTGCCCTTAACGTTCTTGCATATGTGTGTGTGTGTGTGTGTGTGTGTTAGTGTGTGTGTGTGTCTGTTTGTGTGTGTGTGTGTGTGTGTGTGCTGGCACTCTCAACGGTTGTATTTATCAGACACAATGCTGGAATTCTTTGGGGCTGATATTTTCATGTTTTGTTGATGAAATAATTTCTTTTGAGTTTATTTTGCTTCGTTTTGTCCTGGTTATAAATGTTAAGTACGCCGTGTATGACCTCTTGCACACATAAAGCCAATACAATTATGAATCTGTGGAAGTAATTGACGCGTATTCTTTAAGAGGAAATTAAAACCCAGAGACAACGTTCCTGTACCAAACGCAAGAATCATCTGCGCACACACATTACATTATAACAAGAACATTTCTAATTAATAATTTAAATATACTCATATAAAAACACAAACATACATGTAAACAAAAAGAATACGTACGTCGAACGACAAAAATACTTACATTTCAGCAGCATGCTAGAAAAGGCATTGGATGTTTTCTATAGGTCATATTAACGAAATTTAGTATTTTCAGAGTAAATTACCTGAAAAAATTCGAAACTAAATCAAATATAAATAATTAGAATCCGGAATACTGCATTGGAAAGAAAAAAAAATGTAATGAATGCATTAGCTTTCATGAATGTGTGAGTTCCCAAACCATTATAATAAGACATTTGTTTAGGAAGCCAGGATTGAAAAAAAAGAAGAAATAATAGGATAAGCCAGCATACAAGCGTGTTTGTTTAAGCGTTTCAGTATATGTATACATGACTGTATTTAATGCATGCTTTGAAAAATTATCCTTGGAGTGTTTCTACATTGAATTCTTGAAAAGGACCGAATGCTATCTTTATCTTCATATAGAGCATTAGGTATGCTATTTGTAAGCTTGACTTTCAAGACCTTTCTGTTTTATGTACAGTCACTCGTTACCTACTGTTTTACTGATTGCATATATATTAAAATAAAGAAACAATTTTAGGTCCATCCTAAACTAATTGTGTCCCAGACAGCGCACTATATGTCACTGACTGTACTTCGTGTCTACTGCTACAGATTTCATGTGTGATTACATTTCTTACGTTTAGCCAGAGCATACTACAGAAATCTGGCATCGTATTAATTTGTTAACTCTTCTTAGAGTTCACTGTCTGTAAACACAGGCGAGAAGTTCTGGCTGCTAGTCCACTTGTGGACTTCGGCCTCGTTCTAGAACTTGACTTTTGCGCAGCACATCCGTTTTATATATATCTAGTTCAACTGTATGCTGACTGATAGTTCCTCGCGCCTCAGACAGATGCACTCCGACCTCGCATAAAACACCGCTAATTAATTGCCTCTTGCGACATGCTTCTTAGTGGGTCAGTGGGTTTATTCTCCCCCCCCCCCCAAAGTGGGACTCCGGAAGCCACAGGGGAGGAAGTTGTTGAAAAGTATGCCTATTTGGCCTTGTAAAAGTGTTGGTGTCGTAAATTAATTATTGTCGTTCGTTCGTAGGGGCAAAAATAAAAAAAATCCTCACTTGCACAATCGTGGCGACAGCACTAGCCATGCGGCCGTAAATCCTCAGACTCCTAGACCCTACTGTCTACACCGAAAAAAGTATTATAATAAAGTCAGTAACTGGCAGTTCTCAGACTGACTACCTGCTGTCACCTCCTAGCACTGACCGAGTTAACATGAAAGGCAATCATCATCACCATCATAATGTGCCATGCAGATAAATATTAAGGCGGTCAGGGCCGCCATCGCGCATGTGATCTTCCGAATTTCGGATCAGAATTAACAAGCATGTCGTAACAGGATCACTGGAGGATGCAGAACCAGAACAAAGAAGACACAAACAATAGATGGTGCAAGAAAATGGTTGTGAACCTGTGCTTGCTTGCTTTTGTGAAACAGGCAGTTACTTTTGGACGTAGTTGATTCTGTGTATCATTTAGAAGGATCCCTTTATTTGCTTTATTTTATTTAATTGTTACTATAGTATGCACCTTGTGAGTCGTGGACAATCTCTCAGTCCTTAAGAAAGGAGGATTGGCTAATAAACAGCATCCTGTCTCGAAAGCTGAAATATTTTGGCCACATCAAGCGCCACGACGGACTGGGAAAAATTATAGCAGAAGGCATGGTACCAGAAAGGAGGGGCAAGGGCCGACCGACACGAAGATGGGCACAGGTTATAAGTGACTCCATGAGTGTGAAAGTACATGAGGCAGGAGAACTGGCGAGAGACCGAGTTTCTTTCAGGCAGACCGTGATGAAAGCGACCACAGCGAAAATTGCTTTGATCAAGAACTAGTCAATAAATAAGACTGCTTTTAAGTTTGAGCTTGAACAAAGTAGAAGTTTAGGATAGCACGCTTGGCATATCATTTGTGGATGTAATTTGTGAGTTCTCCCTCTAGAAAATGAAGAGTGACGGATGCTTGAAGTTCCCAGCCGGTTGGTCCAGCGTCCGTGGTGTAGGGGTTGTGAGGTAGTTTCACAGTCAATGAATAAATGCACATGATGGAAGCCACATTTTCCAGACAGCACATTCTGACAAACATTGGGGAAATCAGAAACGATAGGCAGCAGAAACCCCTTTCTATCTATCTATCTATCTATCTATCTATCTATCTATCTATCTATCTATCTATCTATCTATCTATCTATCTATCTATCTATCTATCTATCTATCTATCTATCTATCTATCTATCTATCTATCTATCTATCTATCTATCTATCTATCTATCTATCTATCTATCTATCTATCTATCTATCTATCTATCTATCTATCTATCTATCTATCTATCTATCTATCTATCTATCTATCTATCTATCTATCTATCTATCTATCTATCTATCTATCTATCTATCTATCTATCTATCTATCTATCTATCTATCTATCTATCTATCTGTCTGTCTATCTATCTATCTGTCTATCTGTCTATCTATCTGTCTGTCTATCTGTCTATCTATCTATCTGTCTATCTATCTATCTATCTATCTATCTATCTATCTATCTATCTATCTATCTATCTATCTATCTATCTATCTATCTATCTATCTATCTATCTATCTATCTATCTATCTATCTATATCTATCTATCTATCTATCTATCTATCTATCTTATCTATCTATCTATCTATCTATCTATCTATCTATCTATCTATCTATCTATCTATCTATCTATCTATCTATCTATCTATCTATCTATCTATCTATCTATCTATCTATCTATCTATCTATCTATCTATCTATCTATCTATCTATCTATCTATCTATCTATCTATCTATCTATCTATCTATCTATCTATCTATCTATCTATCTATCTATCTATCTATCTATCTATCTATCTATCTATCTGTCTATCTGTCTGTCTATCTGTCGTTCTGTCTGTCGTTCTGTCTGTCGTTCTGTCTGTCGTTCTGTCTGTCGTTCTGTCTGTCGTTCTGTCTGTCGTTCTGTCTGTCGTTCTGTCTGTCTGTCTGTCGTTCTGTCTGTCGTTCTGTCTGTCGTTCTGTCTGTCGTTCTGTCTGTCTGTCTGTCTGTCTGTCTGTCTGTCTGTCTGTCTGTCTGTCTGTCTGTCTGTCTGTCTGTCTGTCTGTCTGTCTGTCTGTCTGTCTGTCTGTCTGTCTGTCTGTCTGTCTGTCTGTCTGTCTGTCTGTCTGTCTGTCTGTCTGTCTGTCTGTCTGTCTGTCTGTCTGTCTGTCTGTCTGTCTGTCTGTCTGTCTGTCTGTCTGTCTGTCTGTCTACTTCTTCCTCCTTCTTTTTCTTTTTCTTCCTGGTCATCATCATTATTATTATCACTGCTTTGATCTAAACGCTTTCTTTCTGTTAAGACGGCCATGGATGTATGAAGAATATTTGTTAGACACAATTTAAAATTGGCTGTGTATCGTTTACAAGCCATTGCACAGCCAATCCTGCATTTTTGATTTTAAAAGGTAAGCTTACTTTTAGTAGATTAACATTGCCTTCCAAACGGTTAGCGCTCAATGCCAATTTCGAAGACAAGATAAACCAGTCTGCTGCCAAAACGACTGCAGATGGAATGGAACCGAATGTTTCGAAACTATGAAGAAGACTCAAAGAAAAAAATAATAACGTTAGTTGCAAAAACAAAGCCTTGTTATTTAGTTGATGTTCTAATGTCAGTAGCTGCGGGTTAGAAAAGTTAGTTGCATATCCATTACCGAACCCAAAATGAAACCATTTAGAAAACAAACAAGGAAAACAACTGAACACTATTTAGTCTAGTTAATGCAGAAAGAACCAGTTGAACTTTACTGTGTTAATTCAATTTGCTAAAATCTTTACTTTGTTTAAACTATTATCCTTTCTACTTTATTAACTTTAAAAAATGGAGGGAAAAAAAGGTGGGGGAAAAGGAGGGGGGGGGGGGGGGGGGTAACTAAAATACCTTATTGCCAATTTTAAATACCGAATAGACAATTTCAAATATCTTACTGTCAGTTTTGCTGTTCGAATATCCTGTCGTACGAGAATGTCCAGTTTCGTCCTTTTTAGAACAAAATTTTTTGTTCTTTGAAGCCCCATCCTGGCTTTTTCCAGGGGCCGCAATATAGGCAGGCCATAAATATGGCCAATTGTCTGAACGCGGTTTCTGGGACCTCTCCACGGCGATCCTCATCCACATGGTGGCACTTTGTGTTATCGGGTGTTTATCGCTTGTGTGATGTCCTAGTGGGGTAGAAAGTCAGTCAGTCGTGCGAGTGATACCTGCGTACTGATGTTAGAGGCAAGTTGTTGTTTTTTTAAAGCCTCACCCTGGCTGATACAGGAGGCCCTAATGTCACATAACCTGTGGGTTGAACAGGGTTTCTGGGACCTATCTCTGGGTTATCATCAATGGAATGGTAGCACTTTGTGTCACCTGGTGCTTATTGCTCGGTGTGATGTTATGGTTGGGTTGAACGTCATCATCATCATCGTCGTCATCAGTTTTAAATATTTTATGTTAAAATAAACAAACTACACATCTTAGGCACATAGGGCATGTAATTACAGCCTTTTAAACAGACCAATAAGCAGTCAGTAGATGATGTGGTCATCATCGTGCCAGTCGCCTTTACTTCCCAGGACATTACCTCGGACAGTCAGCCTGACTATCTTTCACATTAAATGTATACATTGGTTAAGTGATAGAAAAATAGAGAACCCCTTTTCCACTCATTCAGGCGTATTGAGCATATAGGGCTACTTATGTTTTATAGAATAATCGGCACCTGGTAGGTGATAAGAACAACATCACGTCGGCCGCCTTTACTTCCAAGGAATGCAGCTGGTAACCACTCAAGGCCTTGTCGACTTGGGAGCCAAAATCATTTTTTAAGAAAGCCCTGTTTCATTAGGACCCGAACCCACGACTTTCCCATCCGCAGGTGAGAGTCTACACCACGGCGACACCCAGTGTATATATTATTCTGTCGAATTGGAAATTTTATTTGAGGTTTCTTTATCATGTATGTCAATGGTTGTGACATGGAAATGTAGGATGGGGGGGGGGGGGGGGGGGGGAAATCAAGAGAGAGAGAGAGAGAGAGAGAGAGAGAGAGAGGGGGGGGGGGGGGGGATGATGTGTTAGCAGTATGATTTTGGTAACTGTTTTGATGCCAGGTAATCTCTACAAGACTGTCCAGCCTAAAGTTTTGTTATCTCAGAGCGGAAAGTTTAAAATTAGCCTGCGTATTGCATGAGGGCGACAGGCTAAAATTCCAGAGGCCGACCAAAAATGAGATGGGTGGATAGAGTCAAAGAGACACTACAGAAAACGCAGTATCATATTAACACAAGGGAAACTACATCTAACCGCTGTGATACTTTATAGCGGAAACAGTAGGACAAAAGAGAGAGAGAGAGAGAGAGAGAGAGAGAGAAAGAGAGAGAGAGAGAGAGAGAGAGAGAGAGAGAGAGAGAGAGAGAGAGAGAGAGAGAAGACTAGTTTCAGGTTTAAGGTTTTAACAATGGATCAACATCATAGCACACGGGTAGTAACACATAAGTGCTCCGTTCTTCTTTTAACTTAAGTCTGAGTCCGAAGAACCTGAGCACAGTGCACAGGTTCTGTAACACCGGCAAGGATCCTGAAATACTTTGGGTAGATGTTTAACACACATTTTAAAAATTTTTTTTATTTTATTTCTAACTGCCAAGGGATTTTTTTTACGTGCACAACAATGCACACGGTCGTCCGATCTCACTAACCAGAGACCAGGGGGGATTACTAGAAGTCCAACAGATCTCACTAACCAGAGACCAGGGGGGATTACTAGAAGTCCAACAGATCTCACTAATCAGAGACCAGTGGGGATTACTAGAAGTCCAACAGATCTCACTAACCAGAGACCAGGGGGATTACTAGAAGTCCAACAGATCTTACTAACCAGAGACCAGGGGGGATTACTAGAAGTCCAACAGATCTTACTAACCAGAGACCAGGGGGGATTACTAGAAGTCCAACAGATCTCACTAACCAGAGACCAGGGGGGATTACTAGAAGTCCAACAGATCTCACTAACCCGAGACCAGGGGGGATTACTAGAAGTCCAACAGATCTCACTAACCAGAGACCAGGGGGGATAACTAAAAGTCCAACAGATCTCACTAACCAGAGACCAGGGGGGATTACTAGAAGTCCAACAGATCTTACTAACCAGAGACCAGGGGGATTACTAGAAGTCCAACAGATCTCACTAACCAGAGACCAGGGGGGATTACTAGAAGTCCAACAGGTCCACGTGAAAAAAATCCCAGTCTTTACCGGGAATTAAACCCGGAACTTCTAGCACTCGAGGCGGACACCATGCCTCGAGACCACGCAGTGCCCTATGAAATTACTAATAGAGTTGTGGAATAGAAAGAGTGAAGGTAATATCTGAAGTTGATAATTTATCACGAAAGAATAATGATTATTTTTTTCTTCTATGTGTGTGTTCGCCAGCTGTAAACTCCAGGGGTAAAGTTCTGACTGTTCGTCCACTTCAGGACTTAGTCTAGTTTCAGAATGGTTATCATTTGGGACAACAAAAATATAGGCTTCTGCACCTTAAATCTTGATGCTTAAAGTCTCGGGGTTTGACTTCATGATACACACTTTACAAAAAAAAAAAAAAATCCCGTTTGGTCCAGACTCTGTCCGTAAAACGACCAGCAGCCTGCCGAGGGAATCGCACAAACCACGAGCTCTATAACTTCAGTGACGATCCTGAAGCGTAGGGATCTCTGTAGAACTTGTAATCGGGAACTAAAAAGATACGCAGTTTGTTAAATAAATGAGCCAACGATCTTCAGAGCGCGGGACAAACGGTTAAACCATTTAGAAACGGAGACCACATCTCTTCCACCCCGTCCTTAAAAAGACCCCCCCCCCCCCGCCTCTTCCCACCTATCCAGAAACGTGTACCTTATATAAAGTAACGAATAAACGTATTTTCAGTTCTTTGCTATTAAAACAGCGAAGACTGTTACAATGTTAATTGCATTACTTTTGTTATAATAGCTATACAGTATATATAATATATACGTTATAAAAGGTATATAGTACATATAATATATACATTATAATAGCTATATAGTATATATAATATATACGTTATAATAGGTATATAGTATATATAATATATACGTTATAATAGCTATATAGTATATATAATATATACGTTATAATAGCTCTATAGTATATATAATATATACGTTATAATAGCTATATAATATACATAATGTATACGTTATAATAGCTTTATAATATATATAATATATACGTTATAATAGATATATAATATATACGTTATGATAGGCTGTACATAGGAATCCATGAGGACCAAATCAAAGAACGGCTTGCTTGCCTGGTGCTGGTTCTGGTGGTGGTAGTTCGGTTGAGACGTTAGATGTCGTGGCATTGAATTTATCATACACCCAGGGATCCACTGGGACGGCTGCTGTGGTCACTTCGGGATGAGCTGGTGGCGGTGGCGCAGCTGTTGGGACTGGAGCCTTAGGTGCCTTCGGAGGTATCTGTGGGCTTTGCTGGTTGGGTTGCAGTTGGGGTGAAGCGGCGGAAGGTGCTGTTAGAAGACCCGGAGGCTGCATCTGTTGGGGATAAGCGCCCTGCCATTGTGGGTTCTGGGCTGGTTGAAATGAACCAGGTGGTATTGCTTGAGAAAGTGGGTTCTGCGCCGCCCATTGTGGGTTCATCATCTGGGGTGATTGCATCTGTTGAGGTTGTTGGTTGGGAGACTGCACTTGGTACTGGGGCCAGGGCTGTTGATTCTGATACAACGGCGCGTTCATTTGTTGTGGTGGCTGCTGCACGGGTGGTGCATAATGCGGTTGATAAGGCTGATGCTGTAGTAGTGGTTGTTGTTGCAGTTGTGGTTGTTGTTGTTGTTGTTGTTGAGGCAGCTGTGGTTGTTGTTGTGGCATTTGTGGTGGCAGTTGTGGTTGTTGCTGTTGTTGATACTGTTGCTGTTGATATGGCTGTTGTTGTTGGGGAAACTGTTGGCTTTGATACTGTGGCCAGTTTTGTTGACCAACCTGTTGCTGCTGCGGCTGCTGTGGTACCTCCAGCAAACCTGACCACTCTGATTGTGGGTACTGCGGCCGGACTACTTGAACAGGATACGCTTGAGCTACCTGTGGGGTCTGAACTGGTGCCACCTGTGGTGACTGAGCAATGTTCTGGCTTGCAGCTGAGGCAACGGACTTTGTTGCCAACCTGATTGCTAGCTTTCCAAGCAAAGACGACATCCCTGCTTTGCCACCCTTGGCTTGGCCTCCTGTAGCATCTGTAATGATGAAATCAGAGAGTTGTGAAAGGAGCTTGTCCAAATAATAGTCATTTGAGTTAGCAGGAACATACGGGGGCGGGGATTCCAAGACTGGCGAAATTGCACCGTTAGATAATTGATTACCATGGTAGCTTTTGCTTGGCAATATATTATCTTTTGTGGAGTATGATCTTCTGCTTTGATAGGCATTTTGATAATTATATCTGGGAGAAGCATATAATGAGTTTGGAGGGGTATAGGAACTGGTGTACCCCGCTCCCGAATGCCTGTAAACATAATTTTTGGATGGGTTGTTAGAATATTGGTTTATATTGGCACCGCCACCATAATATCTTTTATCATAATTAGAACGAGACAGAGAAGCAGACGATAATATTTGACCATGACCTCTACGAATACTTGGAGGCGGAGGTGGAGGTGGAGGCGGAGTATCTCTGTTGTGTAAGAACTGGATAAAGCCACCAGCATTTGAACTGATTTGTGTCATATCCAGTGCTGATATGTCACTGCTAGTTGTTTTTAGTGATGAATATAACCCCGCACTAAATGCGTTAGATGATGAATTTGCAGCACCCGATGAAGACTGGAGTGTCAAAAAGTCATTGGATGATTCCATGATCATTGGTTGTTCTGCCATGGGCACATCGCCGCCTAAAATTGCTCCTTGGTAAAAAGGATCAATAGTTGTAGGTTCTGGCGTTGTAGTTGTAGTTGTAGTAGTAGTTGTAGTAGTGGTTGTAGTAGTTGTAGTCGAAGTTGTTGGTGTTGTTGTTGGTGTTGTAGTCCCTGTAGTTGTTTGCTTTCTGGTTGTAGCAGGCATTTTAGTAGTGGTCGTTGTGGGTAAAACTGTTACAACTCTGAAGGGCGTACTCTTAACAGTTGTACTAGTATAAGCAGATGTCTTTTCCGACTTCGAGTTCTGAAGAGGTTTCGGGTAAACAGCAGCTGAAGAACTCTTCCTAAGATTCATACCAGAAACATTGGCTCTGATCTGGCTTAGTCTGGACAATAAATCGCTAATTTTCGCAGAGCTAAGAATTGTCCCCACTCCAATGGCACTGCCAGATTTCTGCCCAACAACAGCTGAAACCTTTGCGCCAGGCTGTTTCTGTTGAGAGATCAAAGTCGCACTTGTAGCTACCGGTTTAACAGCTGTTGCCGTTTTAATTTTTGCCACTTGTTGATTTTGATCTTTATAAGGGTTAGCAAGAACAGCAGACGTTGATGATGTTCCGACGGAAGCTACGTTTTTTAAGGTCTGGATGAATCCCAACTGGGGTCTATTGTCCGTCAATGAACTTATTCCTACAGTGAGAAAAATTTTGAAGTTAATTGTTGTCGTGCGTATACGGCAACTGGGAAGCTTCATCCATACTTGTCTTTCTTTATTTATCTATACTCTAGTATCGTTCGTTCAGGTCTTACAAACACTTTACACCCTCACGACTCGTAATGCCAGCCAGCGAGCCCTAAATCGGAAATTATTTCTCCCCACGGTCTAAATGGCAAAAGTGATTTATGGTGATGAAAACATCAGCTGTATTCCTACGCGGAGCTGTGTCTTTATGGCAAACGTCCGCTAGTAGCGCGATAAAATATAGGAAATACAAATGATTGCAAAATACGAAAAATGACTGTATACTCATACCTTCTAATCCTCATTTTGCTTGTTCTGCACCTTTAGGTTGTGAACTGATTCGTGACAAACTAGATGTGGTCAAGACAATGGTGAACAATGCAAAAGCGCGATAAGGTTTTGATGTTGAGGAGATATTGGTGCAGAGGAGGAGTGACCAGGGAATCTGGAAGACAGTCTAGACTCAGGTAAAAGGCAACACAGGTATGTAATGTGACCAGGAGATCTAGTCGACACTTTAGACTCAGGTGAAAGGCAACACAGGCATATAAACAAACTGCTACCGATACCACTGTAACTAGAACTCTGCACTTGCTGCTGAAGCTGGGGACGGAGCGCTGATATGAATGTCCCAAGTGATGTATTCTCGGTTGTTAACACAGCTCAACATATCTAGTAATCTAATGGTCGAGAATGTTCGTGGATACAAACATAACGTTTGACCAAAGAGAGTTCCAAAAAGATATAAAGAGCATTGTTGATGTCCGAAAGTAAATCATGGACATTTAGCAGAAGGGTGGAAGGAAAAAAAACAGACCCACTGCCTCCCAAACAAGCATGTCGCAAAACTAGAATAATTATCTGTATTTGCCTCGAAGTCGGAATGCAAAACCTAATTTCTGGAGCAAGACCAAAGTCCACAAGTGGACGAACTTTCCTCTTGAGCTTACAGCCGGTGAAGGCTAAGGAAAAGATTGTGGATAGTCGGGGGGCCAGGCCGAATGTTTGGGGGGCCGAATCAGGTAACAATTTAGTTTTGTTGTTGTTGTTGTTGACGCTGTTGTTGTTATTGTGTGCTGTACGCATGGAGGTAAGGGAAATATAGCACATGGCGATAATTGGATAATATCTCCCACCGTCAGAGGCAGTCAGTGGCGCCTCTGTCTACGCCACCATATCAAGGGTTTATATCCTTAAATGCGGTACCTCGATTTGTTTCCAACAGCAGATAAGTTCACCCTTTGCATAAAAAGATATCAACACAACGAAAGGTATAACCAGTCAGCTTCACAATATCATGACCACAAACACAACAAGTGAACGTTGCGGCCAGAGAGACTGCATCAGCACATTACATAAATCTACAGTACCACAGGTACAGTTCAGATGGTCATGAAGAACACGTTCTGCCATGCCATAACGTTATGTTTTCAGGTGGCATTTCCTCATCCGGGGATTAGACACTGCCTAGTGCGCTTCTCCTCCCGAATTTTGTTGAACACTGTTTCTCATAACCCCAAAATGAAACTGGAATAATATTTCATTATCGAATCACGCCCCTTTCCCGCTTCATTCTAATGCATTCACAATTACAAAGTTGCTTGTGTTTACTAGCAGAGGCTGTCCGAATGGTTAGAACGCTAGATTCTCAAGCATGAAACAATTATTGACTTCATTATACCACTTTTGCGGTGTAGGAAAAGAGTGGGGCGGGGGAGGGGGGGGGGGGTCTTTGATCTGAGAATTTACTGCCGCATGTTTGCTCCGTCGCCACGACTAGGCAGGTGAAGATTTTATTTTACCCCGGACAGAAGACATCCCCAGCCTTACCAAGGATTCGAACCCGGGTCTCTTGCTTGAAAGCCCAGTGTTCTAACCGTTCGTGTAAAAAAAAAAAAATCAAATACTGAGCTTCTAAGAAGAGAGGCAACGAAAAGAGAGTTGTCAAAGAAAATGAACAAGTGACAGCTGAAATATTTCAGGCATATTAAAAGATATAACGCCTTATTTAAACCAGACTGGAGGGAAAAATTTAGTACAAGAGAAGTAAGAGGCAGACAGAGAAATAAGCGGTAAGATCACATTACGAGATTGGCAAACAGTAGTGCGAGAGGGTGTACAACCAAAACTAGAGACAGACAGTATTAACAATTTACTGCAGCAAAGCTTCACCGCGGTCACGGCATTTAATTGATACAGCGAACAAAACTACACACATACAGTACATAAAATACTTAGCTAGATAATCGAAAAGTTTCTCCTTACAGGCGAAAGTAATCCATGCCATGAAAAATAAAACAGCTGTCGTAGTGCGTCCAGTCATTCCTCTTTGCTCAGAGGCCGACATCGTGACTGCAACCATCAACCGTGTCAGAAAAGCCCTAAGTAATTGTTTTTCTTGTTCTTCTTCCTCAGTGGGATGGGCTACTTTTAATGCTCAGCTATTTTAATGCCAAGGAGTTGTTCTATCTTGCTTTACCCAAGCCTCCTTTGTAAGCAGACGGAATTTATAGTAAATTTGAAGTTACCCTGGTAAGTCATGTGACTACGGTGAGCTTCCCGGCGCCCCCCCCCCCCCCAAAAAAAAAAAAACACACACACACACACACACACACACACACACA
Source organism: Candidula unifasciata (assembly GCA_905116865.2). Taxonomy (NCBI): domain Eukaryota; kingdom Metazoa; phylum Mollusca; class Gastropoda; order Stylommatophora; family Geomitridae; genus Candidula; species Candidula unifasciata. Next base: position 621,108 of record CAJHNH020000202.1, on the reverse strand, counting down.
CGATGTGTCGAATGAAACTATTCGCATTTCAGTTGGATTTATTCAGTTTTGTGCTCCATTTTATGTTGATGTAACTCTGTAGTAACGCACCTCAGAGATACCTAGAAATATGCCTGGCAATAAATTGTGCAATGTATCGTTTGGGTCCGCATTATTTAAATAGGAAAATGTTCGCTGTGACGGATTTAAAAAATGAAGTATATTGAATATCATCATCATTATTATCATTATCATCATCATCGTTACCATTATCACCATCATCATCATCACCACCACCACCACCATCATCATTATCCTGTCGTGAGGTTATGCTATGCATCGACCCCACATTCCAGTCCTCATCCCGTTATTGCGCAACCCTTTTGACAACGTTTGTTTAAGGGTTTATTTTAGACAGCAAGAGTTAAAGCAACAGTTGTAATATAGTAGCTTACTATAACAACTAAATGGGACACACAGATTTGAGAATTCACGTAACACGTATCATCATGTAGCAGGTCCTTTGCAGAACGTCGCTCTCATGCCTGAACGAAAGAAGTTCCTTGACTAGCTTTCCCGTCTCGGAAACTTTAGCACCTAAAGTGTCACTAATATCTTTGCCTATCTTTGTGCTGACCAGCCCCTGCCTCTCCTTTCTGGCACTATGCTTTTACTATTATTCCCCTCAAGTCAACTGTAGCGCTTGATATGGTCAAACATATTTCAGTTTCCGAGACAAGACGGTGTTTACTAGCTTATCCTCGTTGATGTTTAGTTCTTGTAAGATGCCGGTATTTTCGTCTTCTTTTTGGTTCAAGATATTCTGAGTAACATTGTAACTTCAACACCCCTATTTCCTTTCTTAACTTTTTGAGTCCCAGGGGGTTTAGCATCAGATACCCAATGTGTACTCAAGAATGACGCAAAATCAGCGCGTCTTGCGTTCACTGGGCTTTTAGGTAGGAACCTATGATCGTATGATGAGTTCCTTGGGACTCAAAGAGTTAATGAAGTCTCACTAAGCAACTACCAACAAAGGCATAGTAAGTTGAATAGAACGTCCCCGTGTGGATTCCTAGACCCCGTTGTGGGAAAAACAAGAATAGAACCACTGCCTTCAAAAAAAAAATAAGCATGTCGTAGGAGTCGACTAACTGGAAGCTTCAGTCGAAGTCTGAGTGCATCTGCCTGGGCGGCAAGGAACTGCAGGTAAATAAGCCAGTAACGGATGTACACGCAAAACTCAGGCCCTGGCACGAAGTGGATAAACAACTAGGACTTTTTGCCGGAGTTTACAGCCGGTAAGTAGAGAAAAAGAAGAGGAAGATGAGGGGAAGAACAAGAAGAATAAGGACACAGAATGAGCTATTTCAAGCAAACGTATCAGAAAGGGTAACTTGATGGCGATGGCAGTTGTCCCGCTTCCAAAACTCCCTATTCCCTCCCCCTCCCCCCCCCCCTTCCCGCCCCCACCTGTGTGTGTATGTGTCTGTGTTCCCTACATAGGAAAGTAAAGAGAGAGAGAGAGAGAGAGAGAGAGAGAGAGAGAGAGAGAGAGAGAGAGAGAGAGAGAGAGAGAGAGAGGGTGGTGTTATATATTGCTCGGTTTCATTGTTGATACTTTTTATGACACGCTGTGAGGTCCTAAAACAAGACAGCTGATGCCTGCTATCTTTCACATTAATCAGGATTTTACACAAATTAATACAAAAGTGCATGTCAAAACTGCCATTTCTCTATAGGGCACGTAATAAATTGTTACGGCTATTTTTGAAAAAGAATCTTAAAATAGCTAAATTACTAGCTTCTTCTTCTTCTTCTTCTTCTTCTTCTTCTTCTTCTTCTTCTTCTTCTTCTTCTTCTTCTTCTTCTTCTTCTTCTTCTTCTTCTTCTTCTTCTTCTTCTTCTTCTTCTTCTTCTTCTTCTTCTTCTTCTTCTTCTTCTTCTTCTTCTTCTTCTTCTTCTTCTTCTTCTTCTTCTTCTTCTTCTTAATTTTCTTCTTCTTCTTCTTCTTTTTCTTTCTTCTTATTCTCCTTCTTCTTTTTCTTCTTCTTCTTCGGCTTCTTTTTCTTCTTCTTCTTCTTCTTCTTCTTCTTCTTTTTCTTCTTCTTCTTCTTCTTCTTCTTCTTCTTCTTCTTCTTCTTCTTCTTCTTCTTCTTCTTCTTCTTCTTCTTCTTCTTCTTCTTCTTCTTCTTCTTCTTCTTCTTCTTCTTCTTCTTCTTCTTCTTCTTCTTCTTCTTTCTTTTTATTCTTATTCTTCTTCTTCTTCTTCTTCTGCTTCTGCTTCATGATGTTTGTGCGTGGACAAAATCGAGATAGAAAGACAAGAAATATAACATTCACGATGCAAGCAACATCACGATAGAAAATATAACGTCAATTATACCTGGAGAACACCAAAAGAACATTGACATATTACACGTCTGTGTCTGAATACATTTGTTGACAACAAGGGTACTGAAATCCCGTATTCTAATTGTGGAAGACTGTTCTTAACACGGGCGGGTCTTGCTAGTCATACTCGCCATAGCCATACGCAGTGATTCCCATGCTTCCCTAAAGTCTAGTATATGTCGCGTGCGAATGTGCACCAGAACGCACCAGTACGGAGTGAGCAAATAAGACGTCAAAACAATACGTAACGTTGTTATGATAATATTGTTGTCTAAGCAGTTGATGTTTATAGTCCGAAGGAGACGGACGTGGGAATCCTTGAGGACGCTTTACCCCGGGATCCCACGGAAGCAAACGTTATATAAAGTTGGATCCTTGAGGACGTTTTACCCCGGGACTCCAAGACCTCAGCAGGAAGCTGGTGAGCACTACATTCTCGGCAGCAAGCCGGTATACTTTCATTGCTTAATTCGGACTTGTCCGAGGACCAAGATGATTGTCATGATCTCAAGGTCGGACTGCGACCTATCGTAAGGACATATCCGTCCATGGATGTACGAGTGAGCTTTGGTTGAACGAGTTGATTATTGATTGCATATGTATTTCTCCTTGTATTGCTGATTGTATATATCAATACAACCGTTGGAACTTAACGCATAGCGTTCGAACTCTACCTTTTGAAAGCATTGAAGTAACTACTGTTTTACCCCTACTTGGCCTATTTCATCTTGGTACCACACACATCAGCTTGAAGCTCTGCACGTCACAATGAAGGACCGCACGTATCAGTATAAACTGTCTGCAAAGACACCAGCATCGTGAACAGACAATGTCAACTGATGGAGAGAACACTTGAAAAGCGCATGAGGAATATAATCTACACGAGTTTCCTGAGATTCATGACAACTGGAGATGTGCGCATATGATGATCATCGTCCCTTGGTGGCTAATGTGGCCAACTTTAGGCCGTTCGCCTTTACTTCCAGGACTTTACCTGGCACCCATTTAAGGCTGGGTCTACCTGGCTGCCGAGGTCATTTTTATAAAGTAAAGTCACCGTGGCGTAGCGGCTAGACGCTCGCATGCGGATCGGATGGTCGTGGGTTCGCTCCCTGGAGGATCAGGACTTTTTCAAAAATGACCTTGGCTTCCAGGTCGACCCAGCTCTGAATGGGTACCGCGTGCAGTCCATGGAAGTAAAGGCGGCCGACGTGATGCTGACCACATCACCCATCTTGTACCGATTGGCCTACAACAAATATAGGCCTAACCCTATATGCCCTATACGCCTGAAGGCGTGAAAAAGGGACCTTTACTTTTTACTAAAGTCCGTTTCAGTCAGGACTCGAACCCACGACAAGTGACATATGACACGAACCACATCTGACACAACGGACCTTTGATTCTTGACTCGCTATTTATATGAACCAACCGGCTCTCGATGGTTGATGTCAACATCATTCCGGTCGCCTTTACTTTCCAGGACATTGCCTCGTACTCATTTCAGACTTGGTCGACCTAAGAGCTAAAGTCAGTTTTGAAAACAATCCGATTCGAAGCTTGAAGCAGATTTGACCCTTGGGTTGGCAATCGAGCCATACCCTGCCGTGATATCATTAGATACCTCTTGCTAAATTCATAGTTTTCAGACCAGTCAGAACTTTAATGGCTTTGTGTTGCGAGGCAGAAGAATTACATGGGCGTTCACTGCGAAGGCGAATGAGCGATGCTTAGTGTAACAGGGTCTAGCGTACATCAAAGTCTAGTCTTTAACATCAAGTTTGACAGCAGAGACGGAAGCAGCCACAACCGCTTTCCGCTGGCTTAAGAACCAGGGAGAACACACATGTCCTGATATCTTAAGCCGTCCCCATGTGGGATGCAATTTTTCGTTATTTGAAGCACCACCCTGGTTTTTTCCAGGAGCTCTAAATTTAGCCAGGCCATAAATATGGCCTATATGGCTAAACAGGGTTTCCGGGACCTCTCCACGGATGATCGTCATCCGCATGGTGGACTTTTTAAATTTTAGTTACCAGGCGTGTTTAGGTGAATTAAAATTGAAGTTCCCATACAGGGGCGTTAATCATTGTTTAAAAGATGCTGACAGAAAGATGAGTTAAGGCGAAGTACATATTCTAATAACAACCAACGTGACTTAGGTGTTGCGAGTCCGACTCGTAATTCCAACGTACAGTGATCGAAATCCACTGCTGGCTGCGTGGATTTTTATCATGTCGCAGCTCGACCCAGCCTAAAATGGGTACCAGGATGGCTGTCCTGGAAAGTAAAGACAGCCGGCTTAATGCTGACCACATTACCCACCTAGTGCCGATTGGTCTGTAAAAAATATGATATGCTCTTTCCATATTTCCAATGCGCCTAAAGGCGCAAAAAAATTTGTTTACATTTTGTATCTTTTTATATATTTTAATAAGCCAGTACATTAAATATTTTGTTAAGTAGATCTTTAAGGGGTGAGGTGAGCAAAGTTTAAAAAAATTTGGAATAAATGAAATAAAATAAAATAATCGATGGCTAAAAAACAGTCACACAAAATAGTAGGATTATTAATATATAATATAATACTAGGAATAAAAGAAATACAAATGTTAATGATACATAAATGATACTGATAAGAGATAGAATAAAGTCATAATATGAAATAGAATAAAAGAAACGAATCAAGTAACATAAAATGTGAACGGAAAGTCTAGAATAGTGGTTCTCAACCTGCTGGTAGCGACCCTTGTTTTGATCGAACGACCCTTTCATAGGGGTAGCCTGAACCATCAGGGGAAAAAATATTCATTAAAGTTATGAAGGAAAATAATTGCTTGGAGGTCGCCGCAACATGAGGGAACTGTATTAAAGGGTCGCCACAACATGAGGGAACTGTATTAAAGGGTCGCCACAACATGAGGGAACTGTATTAAAGGGTCGCCGCAACATGAGGAAACTGTATTAAAGGGTCGCCACAACATGAGGGAACTGTATTAAAGGGTCGCCACAACATGAGGGAACTGTATTAAAGGGTCGCCACAACATGAGGAAACTGTATTAAAGGGTCGCCACAACATGAGGGAACTGTATTAAAGGGTCGCCACAACATGAGGGAACTGTATTAAAGGGTCGCCACAACATGAGGGAACTGTATTAAAGGGTCTCGGCATTAAGAAGGTTGAGAGCCACTGGTCTAGAAAAACAAATAAATACGCAATATTTTTTCTGTGCAGTTTTTTATTCATATTTTATGTTCGCCAAACATGGCTGCGATCGTCTAAAGCTAGCTGTAAATAATAATTTAAATTTATACCCATATGCACCATTAAAATGCTAGCGGCAGATATGTATCAACATGCATAATATACAATTACACATACGAGCTGCAAAGACGCATTTGCATGCATAATATGATAAGTTTGAGCTGCTGTTATACATCAACATGAGCAATATAAAAGTGCCTGTTGCAGATACTTTTTGCATTCACCATATACAAACTGCAAGATGCGCATTGCTAGCGCATGCCAAATAAATGAAGTTTCTAGATGGGTATAGTTATAATACTTTATTTTTCGTTTACAATGTACAAATTGCTAGATGGTATTCTCAGCGCCTATCGTATAAATCAAGTCTGTAGAAGATTCACGTATCAGCAGAAATGAAGGTTTGCAATTTGTCAGAACGTCAAGAAGCTCATCTAAGATTTTAACCAGGAAGATAAAGAAAATCTGGCCAACGCGAATGACTTTTCCAGGCAAACTAAAGCTACTACGGGTTGACACCTCAAGGGTGTCGTAAAAAAAAAATAGTGACAAACTAAACATCTAGCAAAAAAGGATGGGCAATGAAGTATAAAGGGTAAAAAAGTGGAGGCGGAGAAGATGGTGATGAAAGATGGAAGAAAGGCAGGAAGGGAGGATGGCAGGAAGAAAAGAATAAAGGAATGCACTACAGAAGGAAGGAAAGAAGGAAGAAATGTACGACAGAAGAAAGGAAAGAATGTAGACAGAAAGAAGGAAGGTACGAAGGAAGGAAAGGAAGTAGGAAGAGAAGGATTAATAGGAAAACGAACTACGGGTGTAAAATAAAATTTTTTTTGTTTTGTTTTTACAATTGGTCATTGCTACAGAGATATCACAGACAGATGGAGCGATGTCAAAGATACACAAGGAAATAATACACAAGGAAATAAAAATAAAAAACGGGAAGTTATAATGTAAACAGCACACGTTATGAAGATGCCACGGTTTTATTCGCAGAAAATACAAATTATTTGCAACAATTATTGCCTATTGGAGTGAGGAAGAGTGTGGAAAAAGGTATATCCTTAAATATGAAGATTACCACCACAGTGTGATATTATAATAAACATTTAAAGTAAGTCAATACATTCACATATTTGGGCCCAGTCATAGTATCAAACAAAAAGTGTGTGAGTAATTCAGAGCAGTATAGACCTGGCTAAAACTGCATTTCACGGAATGAAGAACATTTTGTTCAACAGGTCCCTTTGGATGTTTGAAAGAGAGTACTAAAATCTTATGTAGAACCTATACTGCTGTATGGTGGTGAATCATGGAATGTGAATGTACCAGTTAGAAAGAATGTGGAGGCGACAGAGATGTGGTTCTTCAGACGAATGTTGAGAATCCCTTGGATTGCCAGAGTAACTAACGAAGATTGCTTGAAGGAAGGCAAGGAAACCAGATCTACGTATACAGCTACAAGGAAAAGACGGATTGCCAGAGCAACTAACGAAGATTGCTTGAAGGTAGGCAATGAAACCAGATCTACGTATACAGCTACAAGGAAAAGACGGATTGCCAGAGTAACTAACGAAGATTGCTTGAAGGAAGGCAAGGAAACCAGATCTACGTATACAGCTACAAGGAAAAGACTAGCACGGTTCTTTGAACATGTAATGGAGAGGGGGTGGGGGCTTTGGACAATTTTGTGACTACTAGGAATATCAACGGTAGAAGCAGGAGAGGCAAATAGATAGATAGATAGATAGATAGATAGAGAGAGAGAGAGAGAGAGAGAGAGAGAGAGAGAGAGAGAGAGAGAGATGATGATTGTTGGATTGAGACGGCGGCACAGAAGAATATCATCGGCGGGACTGATCCAGAAAACAGTTGACAGAGGCCTATGGAGGTAAATAAACGACTACGCGAGTCGGCACGGAACATGACGATGATGATGAATTGCTACAAAAACATTTTTAGAATACTGTGAACCAAGAAAAAGAAGAAAAAAAAAAAAAAAACATAACATCCTGCATAGCCTGATCATCAAGGAGAATTGCCTCACAAACAGCATCTTGTCCCCAAAGCTGGGGGATGCAGTTTCGGCAATACAAGGCATAGGCCAACCTTGGCGACACAAAGACATTGAAGATGCCTTGCTTATGAAAGCACATAAGGCAGAGAACTGACTAGAGAAAGACATCGTTCTGTACGTAAGCCGTTGAGAGAGGGGCGTTCTGTAACAGACCTGCTCATTAAAGATGATGAATTGGGGCACGCAGGCCAGTCTTACATGATGCGTTCTATGTATGTATTGCACACAGTTGCATTTTAAAACAATAAATCCACAATCAGATTAGCCTATCGAAAGTGCAATAAAAATATACAATTATAAAAGCAGAAAAGGCAGAATGCTCAGTATAAATTCAAATAAGTATATCTTTATGCAGTATATGTCAAGCAGAATAAAATTCGCGATAAATTCAATTATAAAATTCAGCACCATGCAGAATGGTATGGGAACTTATATAGTATTTAGTTCTTTACTTGACTGGGATCTTACGCAATTTGTGTAGGTGTCAATGACGCATTAACATTAACTCTCAAAGAACGTATGACATTTCCCGACTCTACTTGTTTGAGTTTGCTCTTTCAATGAATTACAAAGAACTGTTAATGTTTAGGAATTGTTGGGTATATTGCACGTATATTGTTTTACATGACTTTACAGACAACCAAAGGTGGCTTTCGTGGTTCTTTTTTTGGGGGGCGGGGGGGGGGCGGGGGGGGGGAGAAGAGAATTGACCCACTACCCTCTAAAATAAGGCCACTAATTAGGGCCGTTGCCTACGAAGTGGTTTGCATCTGCCTCAAAAGCCATGAACCTACACTCTTCATAAAGATAAGACAGATCTATAAAACTTATGTGCACGCAAAACTTAAGTCCTTGGACAAGACCAACATTCCATAAATGGACGAACACTTCACTCTCTAGATCCCTTCTCCTTGTGTTTTTGGTCCCTGTGGTTTCCAGTGTAAAGACATTCTAGTTATATTTTCTCAGGTTTTCTCAACGTGTGTCCTATCCAACACACGCCTCTTTACTTCACCTCTTGATTTACTGGAATTTGTTTAGTTCTCTCCCAAAGCTGTACACTGGTGATTCTGTCATACTATTTAATTCCACGTATTCTGCGCAGGCATCAGTCAATGAATGTTTGTTGTTCATTAGTTACTGTTTTAGCTCTCCACGTTTCATTTCCATTCATCATTACCGATTTAGTGCGAAATTTGCCCGGCAATAAACTGTGAAGTCTTTATTTGTGCGCCCATTTCTCTCCTCTCCCACTGCTTATGCACTCATCCCTCCCTCTTCTTTTTAAGTAATAACCCATTAAAAAGGGTAGTTATCATGTTTGTGTTGCGGTTTACAGCTAAGCTGTATTATCTACACATTTAGACCCAATAGATCCGATTTTAGCAAATCTTTAAAACGTCGCTTTTTACGATATGCTTTTTAAAGACCGTTATGTCTTTTGTTTCTCCTCTTTCTCTATACGGAAAATTTCCTCAATATACTATGAACATTACAAAGTTTAAAAAAAAATAATAAATAAATAAATAAAACGTTCAGTTTCGTGATATTTAACCCTTAACCACACTGACCTATTATTCCTTAAAGATAAATTTGGAATATAATTCTCGTGAAAACATATACTGTTCTTTAAGAGTTAATGTTTCTGAACGTATTTGACAAGACTATTCATCTCTACCAAACCTTACGTTAAATTTCGTTTACAGAAAATACTTTATTTTGATTGCCCAAATCAGAGCTTTCCAAACCTTTCTTTTTAGTAACAATCTTGTTTGGACATAATTTCGCGACACAATAATTCGATTCACGATTAAATTAGAGGTTAAACACACCCCTTATTAGAAATATGACCGTGTGCCTAATCTTTAACAAGGAACTGATTTTCGACACTACCTATATTATGAACACCTTCATTAATTTTTTAAAGAATAATTTTTTTTTTTTTTTACAATTTATTAGTAACATTAATAAAACAAATTGAATGGGACGAAACCCTGGTGTTGCCTCCTGAATATTCTGTCTAACGGTTTACCTTCGCGCGACACACCTTCACACTTCAGCCGAAAATTGATTACACTTTCCATTGCATTTAAACAAATGTGTTTTATGTGTTACTATTTATTATTACTGTTTTTTTTTTTAAATTAAAATGCGTCACTATGTTTACGTCTCAGACATAGCAAAAAGAACGCTCGCTTACGCTACTTTAGCAGAAACTACAAAGCGTGAAAGCTACAAATTGCTAGTGCTGTGCTACGATGCTAGCTGTGCACGCATACGCTCAGAATCGAAGGGACGCTCAGAATCCTGGGTAATGATTACTGCTAACGCGTACACATGTGAGTTGATCACGCCTGGCCACTAGCCGACACATAGTTTGGAAAGCTCTGGCCTAAGTTATATTTTCTGGTTTGAGAAGGAAAGGGAGACCTATCATCTAAAACACTAAATAGTGTTGACAATGAAAGCTCTATGGACATACTGAGTTTGCCCCACTGTTTGTTCGAGGCAGGGGTTGGTTTTGTTGTGGCTGTTGTTGTGGGGCCTTCCAGTTCAACTTCTGCTGTGTCTACTGGTACTGAAAACATAACAGGAAGTGATGTAAACATACACCAGAGCTTTAGGGATGTGTTTGGGATCTGGTAAGGGACGGGGAGATTGCGATTGTTTATACTCTTTGAGTGGCTCTTGGTTTGGGCTGGGATTGGTTCCGTATTTTTTTTTACAGCACGTTGCAGAACCAATCACAGCGTTTGCTGCCTGTTCTGGCTTTACTAGGTGCTTATACATTCAGTAGTTTGCCATTTCTCTCGCTATGGTCGGCTCCCGATAATACTGTCAAAATCAACGTATAATATTCTACTGCCAAATCGTTCTTAGCTGAAATCAAACCGGGCTTTAAAAGGGCTGAGATAATGAGATATTTAAAATGGCTGAGAAAATGAGATATTCAAAAGGGCTGAGATAATGAGATATTTAAAATGGCTGAGAAAATGAGATATTTAAAAGGGCTGAAATAATGAGATTTTTAAAATGGCTGAGATAATGAGATGTTTAAAAGGGCTGAGATAATGAGATATTTAAAAAAAGCTGAGATAATGAGATATTTAAAAGGGCTGAGATAATGAGATATTTAAAAAGGCTGAGATAGTGAGATATTCAAAAGGGCTGAGATACTGAGATATTTAAAAGGGCTGAGATAATGAGATATTCAAAAGGGCTGAGATAATGAGATATTTGATAGAGCTGAGATAATGAGATATTCAAAAGGGCTGAGATACTAGGATAATTAAAAGAGCTTAAACACTGGGATAATTAAGAGGACTGAGATGCAATAATAAAAAAAGCTGAGATAATAATATAATTAAAAGGGCTGAGATAATCAGATAGTTAAAATGTTGAAAAGATCATATAATTAAAAGGCCTGAGATAATGAGATAATTAAAAAGGCTGAGATAATTAGATAGTTAAAAATGTTGATATAATAAGATAATTAAAAGGGCTGAGACAATGAGATAATTAAATCACGTGGACTATCAGAACAGCCATTACTGCCTCTATTTAACGGCTCTTTAGCGTAGTTGGCTAAACCGGACTGCGCAGAGATCGGGTGACGAACTCCTTGTGGTCCGGGTTCACTCCCGGGGGTAGGCAGAAAAGCCACATTTCTCCCAGATTTACGGTATTTACAATGGAATCAAGGCCGAAAGGTTGCGATATCCATAATACCGAGCCTAAGGGTTAACAACTCATGGCTTGTGGATACTAAAACAACAACAATTTCGCTATGTAGGCAGAAGGTTCATAGAGCTTGAGGAGATAAGACCGCATGGCTAGTGCTGCCGACGCTATGGACTGTGTAGGTAAGCATTTTAATGTTGCCTCAGAGAGAGAAAAAAACACACACAACCCTCAGAAGATTCGAACCTGAGTTTTTCACTCAAGAGCCCATTGTTTTTAACCGTTCGGCATTGAAAAAATACAACACAACACTTAGAAGATTCGAACGTGAGTTTTCCACACAGGAACCCAGCGTTCTTAACCGTTCGGCCACCCGCCTCTTACTATCAAAGGAAACTGACGTCAAGTCAGTGTTTCCCGATATAATTGCTGTCAGTAAGATTAACATGTCATGGACAGGAATCAAACAGGAACACATCTAAAAGATCTCGGTTATCAGCATAACTGTGTGTTGTCCATCAAGATTATGATGACCACTCTTGTTCATCAAGTATGAGAGTATGAAGATGACTGATGAGGTCGATGTGGACCCGAAAAGTTCTTGGACAGTGAGGACAGGGAATGAGTGTTGTACCAGGGAGAGGATCTCCTGCAGTTGACTTTCTGTCCATCCTTTACTTAATCAGTCTTGCTGTTCTGTTTGCTTCACATGTAACCGCGCTCTTGTGTAGAGTTGCATGCAACTATCAGCACAACACAGTTATATTTTCCCACACTTGCAGTACAGTGTGGGAACGGGATGAGACGCCGATTGATCACTCTGTAGGTTTTCCCCTCCTGGCTGTAATCTGAAGGCTTACTACCCTAGGATTCAAAATATCTCAGTCCGGATGCAGACTAACTTGGCAGGTCAAAGATCTCCTGTTCAGTCTCTGTAAAGAAGTTAAAATTACAGCATCCGGGACAGCCACATGAGCACAGTGTAACATAGCGTCTTGTACGAGTGAAGGTCTTTAGGCGTATATGACATATAGGGCTAGAGCTATGTTTTATAGACCAATGCACAAGATAGTTGATATAGTCAGTAATACGCTGACCGCCTTCACTTCTCGGGACTGCACCCAGTACCCACTCAAGGCTGGGTCGACATGGGAGCCAAGGTCATTTTAAAAAGAAAAGTCCGGCTCTGCCAGGGAGCGTACGCACTACCTTCCGATCCGCTGCAAGCGTCTAACCGCTCCAACGCGGCGACTCCCACTTATGCGGGTAAAGATGTGACTAAACTATATGTAACAAGGAGACAGGGATAATAAAGGATGACAGAATACAGGCTGTCGTGATGATAGCTTCATATTTCACAAAAACAATGAATAAAATGGGTTGGCTATGCATCACGACTTCCGTCAAAGAGAAAGTTACATCTCCCAAACAGGAAAAAAGAGAAAACTGTGGGGGGGGGGGAAGGAGGGGTGATGAGGGTTTTAAGAGAATTAGAAGGACTACATCTTATGTAACTGTGTCTGTGAATGTAACTTTGTATGGGGCGTGAACTAGAGATCGCAAATTTAAACAGAGAAAGAAGGGGAAGGCGGGAGAAAGAGGGTTGCTGGTGGAGGAGACAAAAATAAGGGTGTGTAGATGGGGGGAAGGGGGGGGGATCATGAGATGGACTGGGAGAAGGAGAAGATCAGAGGGTGGGAAGAAGAAAAGAAAAGGAAGCATAAAGAGAAAAAGAAACACCTCGTTTTCGTTATCCAATAGTACTAAACCAACCAGTATAAGATTACCCACTTTATTGACCTGCTGCATTTTGCAAGTGCCGATCAATACATTTTTTGTTACTTTATTAATATATAATATTTAACGGCATCAAGGTTTCTTCCTGTTTATTTATAGGAATAACTTTTCTAATCACCGGCTGAATATCAGAGATTATACCTGCTTTTGTTTAGGTTCTACTGTGACAGCCTTAGTCTCTATTCTCATGTTCGGATATTTTTTTACTTCCTACAGCTCGGGTTTCTCTGTGAAGTGTTCGTGTTTTGTCGGGGCAGAGAGACCCGACCCTTATTTCCTATTCACCTTAAGTCAATGAGAGAGAGAGAGAGAGAGAGAGAGAGAGAGAGAGAGAGAGAGAGAGAGAGAGAGAGAGAAGAGACAGAAACAGAGAGATCGAGCGAGATAAGGTGAGAGATAAACAGTGAAGATGAACTGGGAGAGAGAAAGAAAGAGATAGCATGACAGGCAGACAGAAAGGTATACAGATAATAAGGCGCACACATACATACACACTTTAAGACAAAAAAAAAGATATAAAGAAATAGGTACACGCAAAAAGAATAAAAGAAAAAGGGAGGGAGGGGAGAGAGATGTGAGAGAGAGAGAGAGAGTGTGTGTGTGTGAGAGAGAGAGAGAGAGAGATTGAGAGAGAGAGAGAGAGAGAGAGAGAGAGAGAAACTTTTTCCACTGTTCAAGCTTACGCAACCGAAAGCCATAATAAATATGAAACAAACCTTGATTTCGAGTTGATAAGTATGATTTCTGATACTAAAGAGTACTTTTGACATACATAATATTCAGTAAAATGGGCAATTGGAAGTGCAGAATGTAAGACGAGTCTGCGTGCAGAATTTGTGACCTCTGAAAATAAAGTTCGTTCGTTCGTTCGTTCTCTCTGACTCTCTCTCTCTCTCTCTCTCTCTCTCTCTCTCTCTCTGTCTCTATTACACACACGCGCGCGCGCGCACGCAAACACACACACACACCACACACGCAAAATAGCAAAGCACTGAGAGGTCATAATCTGCAGTTCGATCGATAAGCATGTCTCCCCCAGGCTGCTACCATATCATCCCTGGATTTTAAAATCTCAACCTGGACGACAGATCAACGAGGCAGATCCCATATAACAGATCCCATATACTAGATCCCATATCCTCTGTTCAACCTCAATGGAGGTTATAATTTGGGCACCAGGAACGGCTGCATCATCCAGGTGTCCCATGGCTGTTCTGTGAAGGCAAGGACTGTGGAATAATCTACCACAAATCAACAAGATTTGAAGGACAGAGGTTAGAAACAAACATATGGCAGGAGACCAAACACAGAACTGGGATAACATAATTTGGTAGGACATTTGAGAGTACAAAGAGACGAAGGGAAAAAAAAGAATAGACCATTTCGCATAAGTTCTTTGAGGACTTATGCTTCATAAGGCGTAAAGGACGAATCAAGAAGAAGCAGAAGAAGAAGAAGAAGAGGAAGAAGAAGAAGAAGAAGAAGAAGAAGAAGAAGAAAGAAGAAGAAGAAGAGAAGAAGAAGAAGAAGAAGAAGAAGAAGAAGAAGAAGAAGAAGAAGAAGAAAAAGAAGAAGAAGAAGAAGCAGAAGAAAATAAAGGAGAATAATAATAATAATAATAATAATAATAATAATAATAATAAGAAGAAGAAGAAGAAGAAGAAGAAGAAGAAGAAGAAGAAGAAGAAGAAGAAGAAGAAGAAGAAGAAGAAGAAGAAGAAGAAGAAGAAGAAGGGGGAGGAAGAGGTAGAGAAGAAGAAACATGAGGAGGAGAAAAAAAAAGAAGTAGCAGTTGTAGTAACAGTCGTAGCAGCAGTAGTAGCAAATGTATCAATAGTAGTCGCATCAGCAGTAGCAGTAGTAACAACAGTAGTAGTAGCAGTAGTAGCAGTAGAAGTAGTAGCAGTAGAAGTAGTAGCAGCAGCAGCAGTAGTAGCAATAGTAGTAACAACATCCGACAGCATCCTTACCTGCTGATGTTGATGCAGGTTGTGGTGTCTGACTTACTACCGGTTTATTATTGACCTGTTGTTGTTGCTGCTGCTGCTGTTGTTGTTGCTGGATCAAGTACTGTCGCTGCTGCTGCTGCAGTTGCAACTGTTGTTGCTGATATTGCTGTTGGTACTGCTGCTGGGTGTAAGCAGTGCCCGGTAATGCTTGCACCTGATTTTGTCTGTTATAAACAGAGTACTGGGGACTCGCGGCTGCTGAGGCAATCACTGGTACTTGCCTGGCTGTTGCCGGGGCATTCCGCAAAACATTGTAGGCCGCTAGTTGTTGTTGGTATGTATTCTGCGCCGCTGCCTGTTGTTGGTAGGCCGTCTGGGGAGCTGTATTCTGTTGTTGAATTCGCTGCTGTTGTAGAGAAAGGCTGTTGTAACTGCTGCTGCTGCTGTTTCTGTTGCAATTGCTGTTGTTGCAGCTGCTGTTGCTGTAATTGTTTTTGCAGCAGTTGCTGTTGTTGCAGTTGTTGTTGTTGTTGGTAGTATCTCCTCAATGCTTCAGTATTCTGTTGCTGTGGCTGTGAATAGGTGCCTGTCGGAGCTCGGTCGCCATAAAACTGGGCACTTGTAAGACTCGACATGAAAACTGGGGATACATGATCAAGAGTATATGTATATGTGCGTGTGTGTATATATATATATGTTCGTGTGTGTGTAAAGAATATATAAATCAATATATATATATATATATATAAAGATATAGATATATAATATATATAGATATAGATATAGATCATAATCAATTCTCTTTATGACTAGTGGCACAGAATGCTTTAGAAGAGGAAGGACTTCCATGCTTTACTGTCTTGTGCAATCTTCAGTGCAGTTTTTCCATGTCAGAGATGCTGCATTTAGGTCAATTTCTATCGTTCGCCTCAGAAGTTGTTTTTGGGTGCCCCTTCACGTTCTTTCCCTCTGGTGTCCATGTGAGAGCTGTTTTGGCAGGTATATCAGGATATGTATGCATATGTGTGTATATATATAGCATATATATATATTATATATATATAATATATAGCATATATATATAAAAGACGTGTGAGTGTGTGTGTACATGTAAGTACATCTATACACCACACACACACACACACACACACACACACACACACACACAAAATCAACAACGACAAAAGTTCTATTTCTTCGCCTTTAGGTTTACCAACTGTAAACTTCAGTGAAAGATGTCTGGTTGTTCGTCCACTCCTTGACTTTAGCTTTGTTTCGAAACTTCAGGTTTTGCGTTATCATACGTTCTGTAAATCTGACTTATTTGTACGCAGACTGTTGGTTCCTGGCATCTCAGGCAGATGCAGTCAGACTTTGAAGGAATAAGCTGAATTATATCTACCATGAAGCTACATACATACACACTTGCAAAATCAACAACAACAACAACAACAACAGTTCTTCGCCGCCTTCAGGTTTACCGACTGTAAACTTAACCGGAAGATTTATGGTTGTTCGTGCACTCGAAAAAGAAGATAAAGAAGCAAGAGAACTTTAGGTTGAAGCGATATCATACCGTTAGTAGAGATCTGAACTTATTTGTAGGTTCCTGGCATCTCAGGCAGATGCAGACTTTGAAGGAATACGCCGACTTTGATCTATCATGAATAGGCTAGGAATAATGGTTAATGGTCATAACCTAAACAACTTACGCAATGTTGGTGGCAACCGTCTTCATAGCGACAAATCAGAAAGAACGACAAAAACTGATAGATCAGGTGGTGGTAGAGACTGATAAAATGGGACTCAGCTTGAATAATGGGATGACAAAAGTAAAGTTACTATCAAACAGAACAGTGTCTAAATGTATTATAAAAGTCATAGGCGTTATTTTAGGACAAGTACATCAATCAATGTATCTAGACACAGGGACAACAGCCGATGGAAGATATGTCATAGAGATAAAGAACACAGCATCATCATCATCAGTTCTCGTTGTGCCTAGTGGCACATGAGGCTTTAGAGAGAACTTTCCATGCTTTCCTGTCCTGTGCAATCTTCAGTGCAGTTTTCCATGTCAACAGGACATGCAAAAACTGGATTTTATTAAATAAAGAATGTTTTATGCAGTACATCTACGTTATTGGAGGTTAGGAAAAGAATTCTCGCAAGCTTTACAGAGCCAGTTTTGACAAAAGGTTGTGAATGCTGTGGACACTGATATTAACAAAACTCTGTCCTTATTCTTCCTTCTCTTCCTTTCGTCTTACTTCTTTAGAGGAGGAGAAGGAGAGAAGAGGAAGAGGAAGGAGGAGGGAAGAGGAGGAGAGGAGGAGGTACGAAGGAGATTCTTCTTCTTCTAGTTCTTCTTCTTCTGTTTCTTCTTCTTCGAGGCGCTGAGGGCTGGATTCTTGCACTTCTTCTTCTCTTCTTCTTCTTCTTCTTCTTTATTCTTCCTTCTTCTTCTTTCCTTTTTCCGAGGTTCTTCTTCTTATTAGGATGCTTTATTTTCTTCTTCTTCGTCTTCTTCTTCTTCTTCTTTCTTCTTCCTTCTTTCTGCTCTTCTTCTTGCTGAGTCTTCTTCTTCTTCTTCTTCGCTCTTCTTGTCTTCTTCTTCGTCTTCTTCTTCTTCTTATTCCTTCGTATTCTTCGTACTTCTTCTTCTTCTTCTTCTTCTTCTTATTCTTATCTTCTACTTCATCTTCTTCTTCTTCTTCTTCTTCTTCTTCTTCTTTTTCGCGTTCACCAGCTGTAAACTCCAGCGGAATGTTCTGGTGGTTCGTCCACTTCTGGACTGCAGGCCCGTTTCAGAAACTGAGTGTTGCGCGTGTATCTGTTTGACAGATCTGACTGATTTGAATGCAGATTTTTGGTTCCTTGCCACTCAGGCAGATGCACTCCTACTTAGAAGGAAGCTCCCAATTATTCGACTTTTACGACATGCCTTTGGGGAGGCAGTGGATCTATTCTTGTTTTCCTTATAATAGGACCCAGAATCCACACGGGGAAATTAACAAACAAACCAAACAATTTACTGCGGCCTTGGTTGTGTGGTTTTACAGACGAAAGCTTGGAATTTCTCAACCCGGATGTTTTGAAAGAGGCGAGGACTCGAAGACAATTTATCACAAGCCTCAGAAAGAGACAGTCTTCATTCTTTGGTCATGTTAGGAGAAAACAGAAAGTGACACGTGCTGTAACCACTGAAGAGATCTGTGGAATAAGAGATGGGGGAAGACAACGCGAGAAATTTTTGACATTCATTGGTCATGTTAGGAGAAAACGGAAACTGAAAAGTGCTGTAACCACGGAAAAGATCTGTGGAATAAGAGACCGAGGAAGACAACACGAGAAATTCTTGACATCGTTTTGTCATGGCATGGAGACATAATTAATGCCAGAACTGATGCCCGCAGGTACAAATCGCAGATTGTGGAGCGACATGATCATCCACGCCAGGCATTTGATGATGATGATGGTTCTATTGTATAGCGTAGAAACATAGAGATGTGAATATGTAGAGTCAAGTTTCGTTTTTCATGGAAACAAAAACAGTCACGTACAGAGGCACTGAAAACATTGAGAGGGACAAGAAAATTGATTAAAGAAAATAAAAAAGAGACAACAGAAAATAGTTGGACCAAATTAAATGCACTTTTGAAAACTAAACTAAAGAGAAAAGTTGAAGGCCAGAGAGCAAGAGGTAGATAACGAGGCACATGGGTGGAAAATATCACCACACAGTAGGGTTAAAAAAAAACTGTCCTTTAAAATAAAATTCTGCATATTTAGCGCAACACGTACACGTACAAAAATTAACGCTCGCGAGCACACACACACACAGACACGTAACCTGTCTGTCAAAAACCACCGAATGAGCATGACTGATGGAAGCTTGAAGTTGCACATCATGTAAGTCTTTATTCAACTCTTATCTGTTTGAGTGTGTACCTATGATAGTTTAGACCAGGGGTTCTCATTCTTTTGGTTTCACTGCAGCACCCTTGTATGGCTTTAAAAAATGGCGGCACACCTACACTCAAAGCGCTTGAATACTTAGAGACAGAAGAAGAAAAAAAAACCTGTACAGATTTAATGTTCAATTGCCTTTAATGTGATTGATGGTTTGGATGAATTCGTCATTATATAATTTTCATTTTTATAGTTAGAAATCCTCTCCATCATGGATGACTCTCCCTGAAGAGTTAAAGCGCGGCGTTCAAAGAATTTATAACCTCCATGTACAAAATCAGAATCATTGTATTCCAGATGACTCTTTAATTTGGACGGAACCAAGCAGCCTTATCAAACACTTCTATGTCAGTTTACGTATTGCCCTTCCGGTGCCTGTTTGTTTCCATTTATGTTTCAAACTGCTGTCTGCGCCGAGCTCAAAAAGATTTGGATAAATTCTTGATTATTGCCGTGGCAACCTTGGCGTACGCTCACGGCACCTCTTAGTGCCGCGGCACCCAGTTTGAGAACCCCTGTTCTAGGCAATGACGTGCAACATTAGTTTCCCTGTTTCTGACCTCGTTGCCCTTGAAAATTAAGATTCGTCTCATGCTTCTTTCGAGGATCAGATGGCCGAGTGGTTCTCGCGCTAGGCATCCATGTGGGGTAGCCTGGTTCTCTCTTCGCTGGGGAGGTGGGGATCTATTTCTGTCAGAGCAAAACCTGAAACCCTAATCGGCACTTATTATGCGGCTTTAGGGTTTAGGGTTAGAGTTAGGGTTCTCCACGTAAGCTTACATAAAAAAAAAAAAAAAAAAAAAAATCCAGGAGCAACCTTCAAGTGATCTGAGGGTAAAATGAACTAAACTTCTTATAAACGTAAAGAAAGTATCCAAACCGTTTTAAGGGTAGGTGTGCCACAATGCGACAAGGGTGCCGCGACGATACAAGTTTGAGAAACACTGGCCTAGAATATCTAAAGGCCTAAAACTACCTGTCTTTGTCCAAAATTAACTTTGTACTACTGGTCGTTGCAGACTAACAGATGATTTGTTTTTTAGGTTTAAGATTTAAACAACGGATCAACATCTCCCCGATAGGATTTATAAAGCTCTTGCGAACTCCCATTCTCGCCTCAGTAAGCAAAGAAAAATTGCCCTAAATATTTTCTTTATCTTTTTACAAACTACTGCTATTCTACATTTTTTTAAAACAATAAAATTACATGTCTTCTTTAACTTGTATCTCGAAAATGATATTGGTTACCGCTATGGTGTCAGTAAGTAAAGTTTACTATCCTCTTTTCGCCAGTGGCAGTAAGATGTCAAAAAGTAAAGTATACTATCCTCTTTAGGCAAGTAGGCAGTAAGATGTCAATAAGTAAAATATACTATCCTCTTTAGGTAAGTAGGCAGTAAGATGTTGTCAATAAGTAAAGTATACTATCCTCTTTTCGCCAGTGGCAGTAATATGACAATAAGTAAAGTATACTATCCTCTTTATGCCAGTGGCAGTAAGATGTCAATAAGTAAAATATACTATCCTCTTTACGCCAGGGGCGGTATGCTGTCAAAAAAAGTATACTATCCTCTTTACGCCAGTGGCGGTATGATGTCAATAAGTAAAGTATGATATCCTCTTTACGCCAGATGCAATGAGATGTTAATAAGTAAAGTATACTATCCTCTTTACGCCTGTGGCAGTAAGATGTTAATAAGTAAAGTATGATATCCTTTTTACGCCAGTGACTGTGTGCTGTCAAGAAGTAAAGAATACTATCCTCTTTACGCCAATGGCGGTATGATGTCAGTAATTAAAGTGTATTTTCCTCTTTACGCTAGTCGCTGTATGATGTCAGTAAGTAAAGTATACTATCCTCATTACGCCAGTGGCGGTATGATGTCAGTTAATAAAGTATACTATCCTCTTTACGACAAAGGCTGCATGATGTGAGTAGGTAAAGTATGCTATCCTCTTAACGCCAAAGGCTGCATGATGTCAGTAAGTAAAGTATAATCCTTTTTAAGCCAAAGGCTGCATGATGTCAGCAAGCACAGTATACTATCCTCTTTACGCCAAAGGCTGCATGATGTTAGTAAGTATACTATCCTCTTTACGCCAAAGGCTGCATGATGTCAGTAAGTAAAGTATACTATTCTCTTTACTCCAAAGGCTGCATGATGTCAGTAAGTAAAGTATACTATCCTCTTTACGCCAAAGGCTGCATGGTGTCAGTAAGTAAAGTACACTATCCTGTTTACACCATTGGCTTAACGGACATATGATGATGGACACATATTTTAAAGGCCCAGTCAGCACTCGATGAGGGATGGCGCTCGCAACACCCCCCTCAATGCCTTTACTTGCCTTGACATTTCCTGGTACCCATTAGGGGCTAGGAACACCTGGTAGTCCAAGTAATTGTTTTTTGTTTGTTTTGTAAATCTCTCCGTTGTTCATGTTAGGCCTTTCAAATATTTGCTTGCATATCCACGTAAATGAGAATAGCAAATATAACCCTTATCATCATCACGAGGCGTGTCAATAATAGTAGACTGTCATCAGATTGGATCACTAGAATCACGGATCATGCTTGTGTTCTAGTCTCGCCTTATCCATCTGGCTAAGCTAGTCAGGTATTTATCTCTTTCGCCTTCCTCTTGCTCGGTTGCCATCAATCTCGCCTGTCGCTACCAAGTTCGCGAGTGCATTCCTTGTCATAACATGTCCGGGAAACTTCAACTGTGTCCAACTGATACAATCAGTTTCCGGGTTATCTCTGTTCCCAGGGAGGACTCTCTTGTTTGTTTTCCCATGATGCCTCAACGTTCTTTGCATTCTTTTCTAAAACCCCCATCTGCAATCCGAGTGATTGTAAAATCATGACAGTTCCTGGTATCTTGAAGAAGGTAGTTTGCCAATGATTTCCTATTTGGCAGGATCATGCTGTCGGGTGACCATAGTCATTGTCACAAAAGTGATCATGTGCCTACCATCAAGAGAGAGAGAGAGAGAGAGAGAGAGAGAGAGAGAGAGAGAGAGAGAGAGAGAGAATAAAGTACTGTTGTATAGGAAAACAAGAGACAATGCTGTACCGCTGTTCAGTAGAGAAAGAGAGAGAGACAATGATGTACTGCTGTACAGTGGAGGATGAGAGACAATGCAGTACCACTGTACAGGAGAGAAAGAGAGAGAGACAATGCTGTACCGCTGTACATGAGAGAAAGAGAGAGACAATGCAGTACCAATTTACAGGAGAGAAAGAGAGAGACAATGCTGTACCGCTGTACGGTGGAGGATGAGAGACAATGCTGTACCACTGTACAGGAGAGAAAGAGAGAGAGACAATGCTGTACCGCTGTACAGGAGATAGAGAGAGAGAGACAATGCTGTACCACTGTACAGGAGAGAAAGAGAGAGACAATGCTGTACCACTGTAAGGAGAAAGAAAGAGAGAGACAATGCTGTACCGCTGTACAGGAGAAAGAGAGAGAGAGACAATGCTGTACCACTGTAAGGAGAAAGAGAGAGAGAGAGAGACAATGCTGTACCGCTGTACAGGAGAAAGAGAGAGAGAGACAATGCTGTACCACTGTAAGGAGAAAGAGAGAGAGAGAGACAATGCTGTACCACTGTAAGGAGAAAGAGAGAGAGAGACAATGCTGTACCACTGTACAGGAGAAAGAGAGAGAGAGAGACAATGCTGTACCACTGTACAGGAGAAAGAGAGAGAGAGACAATGCTGTACCACTGTACAGGAGAAAGAGAGAGAGAGAGAGACAATGCTGTACCACTGTACAGGAGAAAGAGAGAGAGAGAGACAATGCTGTACGACTGTACAGTGGAGGATGAGAGACATTGCAGTACCACTGTACAGGAGAGAAAGAGAGAGAGAGACAATGTTGTACCGCTGTACATTAGAAAGAGAGAGAGAGAGAGAGACAATGATGTACCACTGTACAGTGGAGGATGAGAGGCAATGCGGTACCACTGTACAGGAGAGAAAGAGAGAGACAATGCTGTAATGCTGTACAGGAGAAAGAGAGAGAGAGAGAGAGAGAGAGAGAGAGAGACAATGCTGTACCACTGTACAGTGGAGGATGAGAGACAAAGCTGTACCGCTGTACAGGAGAAAGAGAGAGAGAGAGAGAGAGAGAGAGAGAGAGAGAGAGAGAGAGACAATGCTATACTACTGTACAGTGGAGGATGAAAGAATATGCAGTACCACTGTACATGAGAGAAAGTGAGAGACAATGCTGTACCGTTGTACAGGAGAAAGAGAGAGAGAGACAATGCTGTACCGCTGTACAGGAGAAAGAGAGAGAGAGAGAGACAATGCTGTACCACTGTACAGGAGAAAGAGAGAGAGAGACAA
Source organism: Candidula unifasciata (assembly GCA_905116865.2). Classification (NCBI taxonomy): domain Eukaryota; kingdom Metazoa; phylum Mollusca; class Gastropoda; order Stylommatophora; family Geomitridae; genus Candidula; species Candidula unifasciata. The sequence goes on along the minus strand of CAJHNH020000202.1, from coordinate 597,636 downwards.
TGCTGTACGACTGTAGAGTGGAGGATGAGAGACAATGCAGTACCACTGTACAGGAGAGAAAGTGCGAGACAATGCTGTACCGTTGTACAGGAGAAAGAGAGAGAGAGACAATGCTGTACCACTGTACAGGAGAGAAAGAGAGACAATGCTGTACCGCTGTACAGGAGAAAGAGAGAGACAATGCTGTACCACTGTACAGGAGAGAAAAAGAGACAATGCTGTACCACTGTGCAGGAGAGAAAGTGAGAGACAATGCTGTACCCTTGTACAGGAGAAAGAGAGAGAGAGAGACAATGCTGTACCACTGTACAGGAGAGAAAGACAGACAATGCTGTATCATTGTACAGTGGAGGATAACATCATGATGATAGCAACAACAGAATATAACAAACACAGGGGTTGTGTGCCGGTACCTTTCCTTCTTTCAAAACTACAGCCCTTTAGTGTGCCATCGAGAGACACGCGAATTACAGTCCAGGGTTATTGCGAACATCGCTTTTTATTCGTGTATAGGACGCCCCTGTGTATAAGATGCCCGTGTATAAGACGCCTCTGTGTTTAAGACCCGCCCATGTAAAAGACACACCCGTTTATAGGTCGCCCATGTGTATAAGAAACGACGTGCATAAGACACCACATGTATAAGAAAGCTCCCCCCCCCCCCCCCCCCCCCCCGTAAAAGACGACCAAAAGTGTTTAGCCCCAAGTTATTCAATTAATATTTTTGTCACATTCCAGGTACAAGACGACCCCCAGTACCCATTTGTCAATTGAAAAACAAACATGTGAAAAACACATACACAGAATAATACGACAGAATCATGATACAATGGCACCAGTGATGATGGGGAGACACATTCAGAAATGACTCGATTAAGACAGATCAAAATGGTTTGGACATGTCAAGACTACCACCAAACTGTGCACCACAGAGAGCCCTGTTCCTTAGATATAATGGAAGCAAATCCAGAGGTCGACTACGCAAGCAACAGATTGATAAAAATTATAAGCCGTGAAAATTAGTCATTTACGTAGCAACTACTAAAGCTCTCAGACCCGACGTCTTTTCTAAACCTGACATTAGAAAGCGGTATAGGACTAGATCAGAAGGAGAAGTAGGAGAAGAAGAAGGGAAAGAAGAAGAAGAAGAAGAAGAAGAAGAAGAAGAAGAAGAAGAAGAAGAAGAAGAAGAAGAAGAAGAAGAAGAAGAAGAAGAAGAAGAAGAAGAAGAAGAAGAAGAAGAAGAAGAAGAAGAAGAAGAAGAAGAAGAAGAAGAAGAAGAAGAAGAAAAAGAATAAGAAGAAGAAGCAGCAGAAGGAGAGCAGAAGAAACGAAGAAAAAGGAGAAGACAAAGAAGATGATGATGGTAGCAGTAGTGGTTGTGATAGTGACGATGATAACGGATGTGTTTGTGGCTGTAATAAGTTTTACAAAAACGCCTGCGAGGAGTTTATAAACGAGATATGAATGGACTTACCCAAGATAAATGTTATAATCAGGTGTTCCATCTTCTCCTCTTTCAAATGTGCCTAAATGGTAATCGCAGACGTCTGAAACTTGATTGAAAAAATTCCGTACACAATTGTCCCGTTGGTTTCTCTTTCGATAATAATTCTTTTTTAATTGTCTTAAAATTTCGATAGCAAAATAAAAACCTAAATATTTTTAATCTAAATCGTAAAGGAAAAAAAAAAAACACACAGTCGTATGTTATATTTGAATATAATTAAAAAGTATAGATAATAATTATGACAAAGCATTTATCTCCTAGATACTTTTAACTAGCTGAGGTGGTAGTACAGTGTGTGTTTTCTGTTTCCAATCCCAAACTGGGGCGTCGGAACTTTGAGGAGCACCGAACCCTTTAAGGGTAATGGTAGCTATAAAATATATAAGTCTTGGTCGGGGCTATAAGGTTGGCTGCCCGAGGACCGAATGTGGGCCGCAGAAGCCTAGTGGCCTGAACTCTTTGCCAATTGTATTAACGATCTTTCATTGAATTGCGGACAGTTGGACGATTAGCGACACATTATTTGGAAACAGCAGAGAGGTGATTTTATAGATGGACAATGAGACTGCTAGGGACAGATAAAAAGAAGATGTCTTGAAAGCAACTGACTCAAAAAGAGAATTAATCAGCCCGAACCAATAGGGAACCATCTGTATTCTTTTGTCATTTCATTAAAAAGGAAAAACTAGTGTACATCGTGTTGATGGGAGAGTTGGAGGGGAAACGAAGCAAAAGGAACCCGAATGACAAGATACTGGACAGTTTAACTTCACGGCATGGAAAATCATGTGTATCAGAATTGATTAAAAGTACGCAAGACAGAAGGTTGTGGATAAACATGACGACCAACGAACGCCACACGGCATTGACAATAAGAGGAAGAATGATCTTTTTACATTGGGACGCGGACCTCTGGCCTCTATAGTTCTCCACTTTCAACATTTTGGTCCCTGAGTAAAGTTAGCTAAATATCTGTGGTCTTCGGCGGGCGTGTCTTGCTAGTTACACTCGCCATCGCCATGGGCTGCGAGTCCCATGCCTCTTCGTAGCGCAATATAACACTTTTGTGGGAAGGCAGAAAGGTGCCAGTTTTAGTTCATGTTAAAATTATGTTAAATATCACCAAATTGTATATTCCCTTTTAGTTCATGTTAAAATTATGTTAAAATATCATATCAAACAATATATTTCTTAACAGTTCATGTTAAAATTATGTTAAAATATAACACTAAACTGTATAATCCCTTTAAGTTTATGTTAAAAATATCACACACACACTAAACTTTTCCTAACAGTTCGTGTTAAAATTATGTTAAAATATCACACCAAACTGTATATTCCATTTTAGTGAATGTTAAAATATCACACAAACTGTATATTTCCTAACAGTTCATGTTAAAATTATTTTAAAATATCACACGAAACTTTTAGTTTATGTTAAAATATCACACCAAACTATATATGTCCTTTTAGTTCCTGTTAAAATTGTGTTAAAATATCACACCAAACTATATATGCCCTTTTAGTTCATGTTAAAATTGTGTTCAAATATCACACCAAACTATATATGTCCTTTTAATTCATGTTAAAATTGGGTTAAAATATCACAGGAAACTAGAGAAGCCACAAGCTCTTGTGGGAATAGCTTCTCTTAGCACGACTCCTCATAACGAAAAGCAGTTTTCCTGGTAGAAAATTAATTACATGTCCTCTCTCCGAGCTTACCTGGGACCCAAGAGCCATCCTGACGTACACATTTTAATGTATTCCCAGTTACCGTATTTTTGTAACAAAATGTAAGCTTTAACAAAGTAAACTGCCAAATGTTGGGCGGCGCATCATCATCATGTAGCAGGTCCTTTGCAGAACGTCGCTCTCACCACAGTCTGCCTGAAAGAAACTCTCTCTCTCTCTCGCCAGCTCTTCTGCCTCATGTAATTTCATACTCAAGTAGTTACTTATATCCTGTGCCCATCTTCGTGTTGGTCGGCCCCTGCCCCTCCTTCCTGTTACCATGCCCTCTGGTATGGTTTTTTCCAATCCGTCGTGGCGCTTGATATGATCAAAATATTCCAGCTTTCGAGACAGGATGCTGTTTATTGCCGCGGTGTGTACTCAGCCCTAAATCCCACATTGTGCTAACGGTTTGAGGCAGAGAAGTTAATTGCGGAGGGTCTTGGTCTGTCTTATCATGGGAAAAGGAAATGGAGCCTGGAAATTAAACTCTTTGAGTCAGAAACAACACCTGATGTGCGAATCAGTCTATCTGCTGAATCCGCTCCTTAGCTTAGTATGCTCACTTACTTGTTTGTGTTTGGTCAGGTTTCATTCAAACGTCTTTTTATACCACAATATAGCACTATCATATGGAAAGATGGAATGAGGATCAAAGTAAAGAAAAAGACCCTTTCCCCATATTCAAGCGTACGGAGTATATAGTTATTGGGTTATGATTTATAGGCCAGTCGGCATTGAGTGGGTGATGTGGTTAACATCCCGCCGGCTGCCTTTACTTCCTAGGACTTCACCTAGTACCCATTTAGACTAAAGTCATGTTTTGAAAAACAAAGGCCAGTTACATTCGGACTTGAACCCGCGACCTTCAGATAGACAGACTAGCTTCTAGCAGCTACATACAGTGACTTTCTAACTTTAAATAGATATCAAGAAATACACCGATTGAAGTTAACATCATCTATCGAGTGTTTATTTTTCTATACAAATATACGTCTAATAACCAGATACGCGAAGAGTCAGTGGGAACTTTAATTTTAATTCACCCAAAACAAAGGAAATCCGGTAGTTTTCGGGACACTCCAGACTGATTAGGCTACATCAAAATTTGCAGTTTAGTTCGGGTTTCTTTATATAATGTGTGTTGTGCTAACCCTAACCCTAACCATAAACAATAATCTTAACCAGTGCTAAATATAGCTACCCTAAATATAACTACTCGGCTGGTTGGGTGAATTCAAATTGAAGTACCCGCCATATTGTAAAATTTTTCTTTTACTATTTTATCGTTTTTATAATTGGTCTCTCCTCCCTTTTCCCATCCTAGGTAAGAAATCTTCTGTGTCTGAAGTTTCGAAAACGGAGTACTGGATTAAAAAAAAAAATTTTGCGAAATATCAAAACAGCGGTTACATAAATGGAAAACGCATCGGCCCTTCTGAGTGGAATGGAAAATAATTATTCCTGTCACAATTCTGAGTGGCAGTCACGAAATTAGAGGCCATAAATTTATGTTTCACTACACTGTTTTGCATTCCTATCTCAGTTTCAAGTGTCAACGAGAATGGTTTTAAGATAGCACAACTTGGAGCGTAGCTGTCTTGTCTCGGGACAGACAAGCTTAGCATTTTCTGATCTTTATTTCAGGCCTTGCCTAGTGTGCTGTGTTAACAGTTTGATATTTCCGTGTGTTGAATTAAAGAGTATTTACTGTCAAGATCATCGGATTCATTGCTTCTGGTTATATCATTTCTGACCCAGTAACTTCCCCAGAGTGACTGGGTGAGAACTCACAAAGCACGAGCTCTGCAGATTCAGCAACGACTTCACGGACCTTGTAAAACACATGTACTTGCGGATCAGAGAATAGAGCCTGAAATTCAAAGAGTAGAGCCTGAAATCGAGCCCACAACTTCTAGAGCACGGGTCAAATGGCCTCATACTTTCAGTTCAAAACATATGCTACTTTAACCCTTTCTGTTTAAAAATAATAAATACGTGCATCAGAGGTCGATCAACGGAATACCTTTGGAACAGAAGTTGCTGAACTAATAATTGAGAAACAATGGGTTAATGTAACGTCAGTTTTTCCTAGACGAAAAAAATACACACACTCACACACAATGAAACGAAGAAACTAAAACTGGCCGTTACTGCTAGTATGATACTAATAACTGAATTCACCCCATCTTGCACGAGCGCGAGATTTCGTGGCTTTTCCCACGGTCTATCCTATGTTCTAGGGGTGTTATGAGATGCCTTCTTTCGACATCTGTAAATACGGAGGACAACACAGTCGAAACACTGTCTCGCACACGAAGCTGTGCAGCTTTCTTTTCGCAACTGTCTCTTTGGTGAACGACTGAAGTTTCTCGAATGTGTTGTTGTGAATAGCTCAGACACCCTAGGCGCCTGTGTTCAAGGAAGAAGTACTGCTGGAGCAAGCGCCGAAGGCGCGACAATATGGGACTATCTAAACAGCAGGGGGAAGCGCCGAAGGCGTGACGGTTTGTGAGTATCGAGTCATTGATGTTTAAAAAAAAAAAAATTTTGACGCTTGTTGGCGGTGGCTGTCGTCGGTAGTAGATGTGCTTAAAATGTTCATAACAAGGCAGACCTGGAACATAGGACAGCCCATAAGAACAAATACGAAATCTCGCGCCCGATCGAGACGGGGTGAATTCCGTGGTTAGTTCCGCCAGTTTTTATAACTTTTGTTGTGTACGAAAGAGAAGAGAGAGAGAGAGAGAGAGAGAGAGAGAGAGAGAGAGAGAGAGAGAGAGAGAGAGAGAGAGAGAGAGAAAGAAAGACAGCCAGCCAGACAGACAGACAGACAGACAGACAGACAGACAGACAGACAGACAGACAGACAGACAGACAGACAGACAGACAGACAGACAGACAGACAGACAGACAGACAGACAGACAGACAGAGGGAGAGAAAGAGAAAAGGGAGGGATTTCTGGAGGGGGGTGGCCATAGAGCTTGAGGGTTTAGGGCTGCCTAGCTAGTGCCGTCATTTCGGTCGGAGCCTTTTTCGACATGAACTACACAACAATAAGAAACCGCTGTCACATTATTGTAACAAGAACAAAGGGCGAAGTACTCCAACCACCAATGCCTACCTGGAGGTCACGAGAATAAGTAACCTTGTGTAGCAACAAAACACTGGTGACCCGGAAACTAAACCAAACATTATGGTAACGAACAAAACACTTTGGTCAGGCGCAGTCGCTATAAATACCCACAAAGTGGTGAAAACAACGGTTTAGTCTTTTTTTTTTTTAAACCCGTTCTTGCCCCTTCTCTTGTCGTTAATCATTTTGTCCCAGTAAAAGTACAGGATCCTTTGCCACGGCTTTAGATCTATTGGGCTAGACTTATATTTTAAAGAGCAATCGACATTTTGTGTGTAATGCAGTCAGCCTCATAACACTGGTCTCCTTTACTTCCAAGGACAGCACCTGGTACCTATTTAAAGCTGGGTCAACCAGAGAGAGAAAATCATTTTTGAAAAACTCCTGGCTCCGTCAGGACTCGAACCTACGACCTTTCGATTCGCAGGTCAGTGTCTAGCCGCTATACCACGGCGGCTACCTTTTAATCGAAGTGAATTGGGTTAATTTCAGAAAGCAGTTATTTCCGAATCGACCACAGAGCCCTAGGTCACTAATAAACTAGTTAGTTAGTTAGTGGATATATTATTCTCATTGCACGTCGAACTACTTAGACCATAAGTGCTTGGAGTTGGTTTAATATAATTTTTTGCTACCCCCCCCCCCTCCCCCATAGTGTTCCGTTTAACTTGCTAGTGTTCTTGCAGTCTGACCATGGTTGCAGATTCACTGTTTTCGGTTGGTTTACGCAAACGTATTGATCCCGTAGTGCATTCAGTATGTCAGCCTGGTCCATGGCTTGTACGGCTTTAACAGTTTATCTGCAAGTCTATCAGCTTGCACATTTCCTTGTACTCCCACATTTCCTGGCACGAAAATGAAACTAATCCTTGTCAGCCGTGAATTCTGTAGAGCCACCAACCACTGCCTTCGGACCCAGCCCTTCTCTATCTTCCTGAGCATTCTCATCGAGTCCCTAGGAAACCAAGCCATAGTAAAAGTCTGTGTCTCTGGCCATGTTACTGCTTTTGTCGCAGTCATGACCTCCATAGTACTAATACACTACAAAAATTCATTAACTGCAGTCTGCTTAGAATATGAGGAATTAAATGATGTGAAGGAATCACTAATGTTGATGTTTGGGAGAGAACTAATCCAGTTCCAGTGCACCAAGAGGTGAAGAAAAGACGCTGGCGTTGGATTTGACACACTCTAAATAAATCATTTTGCATGCACGGGGACCTACTGAGTCATAGAAATAAAACCATACCACACAACAAAAGGAGAAATGAACAAGACAGTGACGTTAATGCTAGAGATGACATGTACAATTGCCTAATAAAACCACACAACAGTCAATAAATGCTGGGGCGTTCACGACTTCCTGATGTGGATGGGCAGCTAACTTTTTTGTTCATGGTTCGTTTCCGGATGAAGTTACCTGAGGCCTTTGAATTATGTTTCCTCGAAGCTAATATTTTATGGGTGGCGTGTGTTTGCTTGGCAGTTGTTGTTGTAGCCTAGAGAGCATTAGAATCCTCTGTCTGACCCTATAGTGATGGGTTTAAATTCATACCGACGAAATTTCCATTGGCTAAACATCTCTGTTTCTAGCTGATGATATTAACTAAGCCATTCCCCGTGTCGGTTCCGGGCCCTGTTATAGGGAAGTCAAAAACAGACCCACTGCCTACCCAGTACCCAAACATGGCGTAAGATTCGACTAATTGGTAGCTTCCTTCGAAGTCGGTGCATATGCCTAAAAGGCAAAGAACCAGCAGTCTGCATTCAAATGAGTCAGATCTGTAAAATGGATGTACACGCAACACTCAGGTTCTGGAACAGGACCGCAGTCCAAAAGTGGATGAACAACCATAACTTTCCGCCAGAGTTTACAGCTGGTGAACGCGAAGAAGAAGAAGAACTAAGCCATATATTTTCGGTAGTAAAGGTCAAACGTAAAGGACCCTTTCCCACGCCTTCATTCTTGTAGTGTGCAAACATGGCTAGATCTAAATTTTATAGAGCATCACACTGACCACAGTTCTAATAGTTACTAAAATTTGCAGGGACGCAATGGTTCCCGGTGACAAGCTAACCATACAACCTTTATAGTCAAAGGAAAGTAATGCGTCTTCGTAGAATTCGTGGCAAAGGGGTTGGGTGTTTGCGGGAGCGCGAAAAGACGTATTATAAACAACACATTCATACCAACACTGTACTACCAGTGCCAAACATGGATATTATCAAAGGCTAAGCTATGTAAAAATTACCCCCGTGAAATTAAATGCTTAAGAAAAGATGCCAACTTAATAATCTGAGACAAAATGGGAATTGATACTATTAGACAGACTGTGAGAACAATACTAAATTCATTGAGAAACAGAAAAATACAATGGTTTTGTCATCTCGTTAGAACGCAGCCAGAACAACTACCAAAACAGTCGCTGCAAGTAAAAATGTAGCAGTGAAAACAAAAAAAAAATGTAGTCCAAGGAGAATGTGGACTGATGACGTTAAAGAGCTTCTGCATTCACACTCAATAAAAATAGCCATTGGTGCCCATCAAGCAATGGGTCCCAAACTATTATATTCCTTCCCACAATGCCATCAAGCAATGGGTCCCAAACTATTCCTCCCCACAATGTCATCAAGCAATGGGTCCCAAACTATTCCTCCCCACAATGCCATCAAGGAATGGGTCCCAAACTATTCCTCCTCACAATGCCATCAAGCAATGGGTCCCAAACTATTCCTCCCCACAATGCTTAACGGCCAAAGAGAAGTTGATTAACCTCTTTCCAGTACTGGCTGGTCCATTCAAATATTTGGTCACCCTCTAATACAAACTTTGTCATGGAAACGGTTACCTACATTACTTTATATCGACCCTTCTAGTTCACTTTGCATCTTTAATCTCGACTAATTGTCCGTTTAACTGAAATGTTCCACTACTACGTGGAATTTGTTTACACTCGAATAATTATAACGAATCAGACAAAGTCTGTAAAATGTCATCGCATTACGTGCATCTCACGCAAGCAAATACGCAAACACTGAAGCTGCACTGATGGAGGCCAGTGACAACAGCCCACCAAGTGTGATCGGCTGGGGGACTAATACATGTTTACTGTCATTCAAAGAGTTACAACTTAACACTGGACTGTGCTTTACTTTGTTACCTTTGGTGTGCTCTAAAAATAAACTATTTAATACTGTTGAAATTGGTTTATGTGAATTGTTCCAGTTCAATTCTCATCCCTGAGGTGTTAAATTACGTAATGTAATCCTGGAAAGTAACAATAGTCTGAAAATTTAAAACAGTATCACGTGTTGTTTCCCGCGGTAGGGAGGCGTGTTTGTAACGGCTGTAAGTGTGGCTAACTCTTTCGACTGAAAACGAAACAAAACAAAAATACTGCATTATTTGTTATTTCTGCTTACTATTTATTACAAATACGCCACTTGGTAAAGCGAGCACAACAGCGTGTTAATAGTATTAAAATAGCGAAAAGAATGTTCACCACTCGTGCAGGAAGTAATGTGTGAGTGCTAGCAATTACTAATAGTACGATGCTAGTTGCGCATGCAAACTCTCAACAGTAAAGCGACAAAAAAAAAAAAAAAATATCACGTGTACTCTCGTCAGTGTTATTGCTACCTGCTAACGCTTAAATTTATAAAAGCCGCTTAATCAACCCATTTGTTTCATGTAGTGTGCATTGTTTTAGTTGTGTTACATCCAGGGCTGCCGAAAATTGTTAGGGAATTGTACCACAATATTTTTTTACAGGGTACCAAAAAACACGTCTGAAGATAACTAATTTTAAATGTTAAAACCAGTTTAAAAGTCTATAAAAACAGATAAATGTAACTGGTTTATGTTTTATTTGATCAGAAGTGAAATGCTTTCTCCATTACATAATTGCTATACCATTTTTTCCTGCTCGGTTTGTTAAAAAGTTGTGGTGGCGGTTTCCTGTTCATGCAGTTAATGTCTTAGGGCAATACATTTGACCTCCTCAATGTATTTATTGGTTCTCAGGCCTTGATCGATGCACACAAAAACTGTATGGCTGACAACAAGCACGTTTGGAAATCGAAACAGAAGCTTCAATGAACGCTATACATTTGCTGTAATTAGCTAAGCGGTGATCCCTCTCTCTCTCTCTCTCTCTCTCTCTCTCTCTCTCTCTCTCTCTCTCTCTCTCTCTCTCTCTCTCTCTCTCTCCATCTCTCTCTTTCTGTCTACGACGATTTATGCATGTATTGGCTGAGCTGTTAATAATTATTATTAGTCATCGCTAGTGTATTACTATTGTTAGAACCTAGAGAATGTGAATGCAACCCCTGGTGGCTTGCAAAATAAATTTGTCAAGCAATGTTACCCTACCACAAAGTATGCTTCTCTTTCTGAAACCGTCCCTTGGGTGCACCTTTCTACGGCAGTCCTTTATTACAGCCAAAATTCTGTCACATCAAAGACTGTGTCTGATTTGACTGAGCCATTTGAATTTATTGTCCCCTTCTTGGAGCCAGTCACCGCCAACTCTAGATTTATAGCTAAAGATGGCCGTGGAGCCAGTCATGCCGACCTTGTGAGCATAGGGAATTCCCTGTGTCAGAGTCTTACATATTTGTGGTCATTCGGCATGATTCTTCCCTCGTCTCACTCTCTCCCTCTCCCGATATATATATATATTTATATATATATATATATATATACACTTAGAGACGGACTTTTCTTCAAAAATGACCTTGGCTTCCAGGACGACCCAGCCTTGAGTGGGTACCGGGTGCAATCCCGGGAAGTAGAGGCGGCCGGCGTGATGCTGACCACATCACCAATCTTGTGCCGTTGGTCTATAAAAATATAGGTCTAGCCCTATATGCCCTATACGCCTAAAGGCGTGGAAAGGGTCCTTTACTTTTACTTTACTTATATACACTTATATAAATATGTAGTCATGTGTGCTGCACCAGCAAGCAAGCGGGTGGCGGGTAATGAGTGTATGTATATTTGTATGTGTGTGTGTGTTAACTACTGCGCGTTTGAGTATGGGTGCTAAATTTTAGTAATACAGTGAGATAGTATTTTGGCTACGGGACACCAGTAGCACACATATATCTTCGTGTAGGGAGTCGGCAGTCTGAAACCCAAGTTCAAGGTGTCTCCTTCGTGCCAAAGAACTGCATGGCTGTTGGGTGAACAGTCGTTAACGAAGGCAGTCAGGTCGTTGTTGGGGCGACGCTTGCTGGTGGATGTAGTGTCCTAATTCCCTTTCCCAGCTAATAGTAGGGTACTGCTGGGGTGACAGTTTAACCCTCACATAATGCATCAGGTCCAAACAAACACTAGGCACTGCCACTGTTTTGAGCCGAGACAAACATTTTTTGCTTCTGCCAGACTGTGGCCGTTGCTTTTTTGCTCCATTTATAGACTGGAAGTATATAGTTTCGTTACCCAGCTTCTGAGTTGAGTGCATGGCGTGACACTGTGAGCTGCGGATTTCATTTAGAATGTTTTTCGACTGACCAACGTGGTGGTGTGATTTGTAGATTCAGAAAATGGCGCGATGCCGGTTGTCGCAATATTGGTGGGGCCATTATTTGATAAAATTGATCGCGTGTGCAACTGCTGATCTTTTGGTGACTTCTGCTACCATCAATGATGAACTGCATTTCTAACGTCAGACTGTTTGTGTTAGCACTTCGGATGGCTACCAGATGCTTTTAATGCGAGTGTATGCTAGATTTGCTGAGACAGCAGTTTGTCAGTCTTTCCACAAGGGACTGTGATAAACATTCTGTGTGTTTTTCGTTGGCACAGGAGCGGAGCAAAGATAAAGTGACCCGTCTGCTAGGAAGCTGAAATTAAAATTACCAGATTACCAGATTTATTGTTGAAGTCTTCAAAGAAACACGATATTTTTAAAATCGTAATATTGTTTAGCCGATATGAAACTCTTTCTGCAGCTGCAGAGGAATGATGTAATGCCAGAAGACTAAGCTAAACATTTTAATACTGATGGGAAGCGATTTTCGTCCCTATACTATAAATACAAATATTTAAGGTGTTTTTCAGCATTAGGCGGTTAACCTTGCACTCAATTCTTTATTTGTCGTGAAGAGAGCAACGTTCTGTAAAAGTACCCACTGGATGAGTGATGGTTACGAGCCCTGTACTTTGAAATAGGTATACTTATGAGCTGAGTTGAGTAACGAACTGACAACACATCACTCAGCAAATTCCCATAAGTGTTTCATCCTTTTCCCCCAGAAGGTGTCTACACCTTGCCGTGTTGGAGGAGTTTGTGTTTCTTGACGACCCTAGAAGCTATGCCGGCAATAGCATAGCTGCAAGCAGGGATCCCAAAATGGTAAAGTCGACAGGTAGAAGACAGACAGACACCCTGGCCCTCCAAGTTGGACGCTGAAGCGCTGGACCGATACCGCCATCTTCGTAAAACTTCATCTTGTCACGAAACAGATACACATGCCTCGATTTCTGATATATTTAAACGGACAACAAAACATAAAACGTTACAGGACGAAGGAGAAGGAAAGAAGAAGAAGAAGAAGAAGAAGAAGAAGAAGAAGAAGAAGAAGAAGAAGAAGAAAAAGAAGAAAAAGAAGAAGAAGAGGAAGAAGAAGAAGAAGAAGAAGAAGAAGAAGAAGAAGAAGAAGAAGAAGAAGAAGAAGAAGAAGAAGAAGAAGAAGAAGAAGAAGAAGAAGAAGAAGAAGAAGAAGAAGAAGAAGAAGAAGAAGAAAAAGAAGAAGAAGAAGAAGAAGAAGAAGAAGAAGAAGAAGAAGAAGAAGAAGAAGAAGAAGAAGAAAAAGAAGAAGAAGAAGAAGAAGAAGAAGAAGAAAAAGAAGAAGAAAAGAAGAAAGGCTTGGAAAAGGCCTATTACTTTTATTAGAACTATTATTAATGCGTACTTAAAAAAGGATTAGGCCTATAAAGACTCCTAGCCTCAGGCTTCTCCTTATTATTATTAGATGCTGACTGGTAAATAAAAAAAAAAAAAATTTTATGTGAAATAATATAAACTGTATGAACAAAAACCCTTATAATGAGAATATCTGTAAATAGCTAGAGGGATCCCTTTGCCCCATTACAAATTTGTCTAAAGACGAGGGGGACGAACATCTGAGCCACCTCAAAATTATTGCTGGGAATGGCGGGTGGGTGTGTGTTGTGGAAGAGAGGGGGGGGGGGCGGGTTCAGGGGAGGGAAGGGAGGTCATGTTGCCTGAAACTCCAGATTCCACCTCCCCCACGATGAGCCTACCTCTCCCACCAGGAGCATAACTGTTGATTGACTGACTTGCTCCCCACCAGGACATCACACAAGCGATAAACACCCGATGACACAAAATGCCACCATGTGGATGAGGATCACCGTGGAGAGGTCCCAGAAACCGCGTTCAGACAATTGGCCATATTTATGGCCTGCCTATATTGCGGCCCCTGGCAACAGCCAGAGTGGGGCTTCAAATAACAAAAAATTACGTCCTATGAAGGACGTAATTATATTAGCTTTTATTAAGTTCACTTTCGTGTGTTTGTTAGTTTAATTGGCATAATTTTCGCGATCGATTTGTATATTATTTCACGATAATCTGTCGGGCAGATATTTTGTGGATGAGAATGAAATGTGGCGACAAAATATTCTGAATATTTTGTTGTTGTAGTATTTTTAGATGTGCAATTTTTTATACAGCCAGTGAATAAAATGTTTTACAATGAAAAAAACATTTCTGTAAGTAAGGGAGATAATTTCCACAATTCACTATGAAAATAATACTTCGATGTCTACCTTCTTTCCTGCGATCTTTTGAACACACACACGTGCGCGCGCGCGCACACAAACACACACACACACACACAAAGAGAGAGAGAGAGAGAGAGAAAGAGAGAGAGAGAGAGAGTGTGGATTATTTACTCGTAGGGAGGACGCAAAGTAGAGCAGCAGATAATCACAACAACGTGACAGCAGACTGGATTCTATAGTTGTAAGGATGTCGCAAACTAAAGCATCAGATACATCACTTACCTACCGTATATCTTGCTACATAGCAATAAATGTTTCTTCCTTTTTAGGACGAAATTGTTAGTTATTTGAAGCCCCACCCATGGCTTTTGCCAGGGGCCGCAATTTAGGCAGGTCATAAATATGGCCTATTGTCTGAAAGCGGTTTCTGGGACCTCTCCACGGTGATCCTCATCAACATGGTGGCACTTTGTGTCATCAGGTGTTTATCGCTTGTGTGATGTTCTATTGGGGTAGAAAGTTAGTCAGTCAGTTAGATACATCACAACAACATGACAGCTAAGCAGACTGTTCACATGTAGGGCTGTTAATATAAGAGCTGCAGTTCAAAAGAGACCTTCAAAACTTCCCATTAGATTACATTAGGATTTTTATTCTCACGTTGTCAACCCTTTAGATAGCAGCCTAGAGAGGATAGACAGTCAGTCAGTCACAAGCTGATGGACATTTATGGCACTAATAGACACATATAATGTACCATAATGTTGATAAACTAACAGATCTATTGGAGGTACTAGAGATATTAGACATTTCTGTCAACATGCTTTTTTAATAGATTCATTTGATTGTTAACGTGCACTTTTGACTAAAAAGTGGTTGTTGTGTGCTGAAAGTGGGGTGCCAGCACACTAACATATGGTCAAGTGTCTAGGTTATGATTTGTCCTCAGACTCAGGAACTGGGACTTAGATGGGTTGGGGTTAGGGCCAGTTCTAAATGTATTGGGATCATTAAAAGCATCAGAAAGCCAGGAAACATAGTCTCACCAGCCTCTAAACTGTTGGACTGTCATGTAACGTCATCTAGAGTAAGATATTAATAAAGAACCTGAAACAGGTCATTGTGAAAACCCTACGTCCAATAAGCAATATGATAAATTATTCTTTATCTATTTTAGTGCACTGATTATTGTATGGGAGATAAATAATTAAAACTAATGTTATAAAAATTGATTTTAATTTATTTTTAAAATTGTGTTTCCAAATGTGTTTTTCCTTGCCTTTGACTGTCCGCAGTTTACCGGCAAGACAGCGAGGCTGTGTGTCTCGTTAACTGTACCTAGCCTACCTTCAAGGCAACAGGTATGTGCCCTGAAAAGAGTACACAGACAAACCAGTAAGAATATGGTGTCGGAGCGAAATGTCCCCCAAAGGGAAGTCCTGTCACCAACATTGTTCCAGCCATATATAAATGACATTTCAAAATGTTTTCCGCCCAGCGTACACGCCGCGTCTCGTCTTTTTGAGGCCGTATGGCTAAACAGACTTCTGAAATGTATATTGTTACAGCTAACTTTAGAATGCAACATCCCGTGTGGTGTAAAGGGCCCTATTGTAGGGTCGCCAAGAATAGACCCACTACCTCAAGCAATCCCAACAAGCATGTCGTGAGAGTCGACTTTTTTAGAGCTTTCTTCGAAGTCGTAGTGCCTCTGCCTAAGAGGCAAGGAACCAACAATCTGTATGCACGTAAGTCAGGTCTGTAAAACGGATGTGCACGCAACACTCAGGTTGTGGAACAAGATTAAATTCTGGATGTGAAAGAACAACCAGAACTTTCTGCTGGAGTTTACAGACGGTAAACGCGAAGAAGAAGTATAAAACGCAACAAGCCTTTTGTAGAGTAATCATCTAGTGCCCCTGGGCTCTCAGGTCGGCCCAGCAGTCATAAATGGGTAGCAGGTACAGTCCTGAGAAGTGATGCTACCATATCAGCCACCATGTTCCGATTGGTCTATAAAGTATATGTCTAACCCTTTATGCCCCCACTCGCTTAAATATGTGTGTGAAAGGGTCCTTTACTTTACTTGTCTAGTGCCTAGGTTAATATCATAGAAAGTGACAAGCAGGCCCTCCCCCCCCCCCACACACACACACACATCAGGAGAGGCAAATACATCACACACACAGACACACACGCGCACCACACACTCACAAACACACACACACACACACACGTACAATAAAAAAGTGGTACACGTGACGTTAGTCTCCCAACGTCTCGCCCATAAACACACTAGCTAACTTCTGATTGGTAGTTCTTGAATTTCTCACTTTGGCACGATGTTATAGGGTTGTTCCGCAATACCGTTGATATCGCAGGTTGTGTATTTCTCGCGCCAGCGCTTTTAAACTAAAAAAAAAAAAAAATGAAAAAACTGGCCCCAACACATCTCTCTCAGGAAGTGCTGTAACCTTTGTCACAGGCATTCTCTTTTTTGGAATGTCAACGTAAAGACAGGACAACAAAGCAAACAAAAGAGCTGGACACACCCGTAAACTTCAGGAAAGTCGATAAGCTCAACAAACTTGGAAATTTAAAGTGAACTACTTTATTTAGGGAGATAAACGTTACTTTAACCTAAAAAGCTAACATATAAAGTGTTTTCCCTCCGTAACTCACCCATTGATTTAATTACTGTGTAACTAACAACGAATAGTTTATCGTGTTCTGTGTATTCAGAAACAGCCAATGGTTGCTCCCCTGTTGGATGATTTAGATTTTGAACCTTCATTTATCTGTAGTGTTGCTAAGTTGTCGATGGCCCAGCTTGTTAAGTGTTATCTACAAACATTTCTGAAGTTTCAATATCTGGTTATAAATGTTCATGTCTATAAAATATTTTCTTTTAAAACTGTGTGGGAAGTGTTAAGTAAAGTGCCCATGTTACGAAATTGCTTTACATGTATGGGAGGTAGGCAGGTAGGTCGGTACAGGAAACAAAAAGAATCGTCCCGTTCAACCAGCATCCGCACAGGGAAAGCTTTGATTATAATTGTGACTAGGTTATTTGCGCCACCTGAAATCGCTTATCATTGCAAGCCACAAAGAGACATGAAAAGGACTCAGGCAGTGTTGATGCGATCAAAGGAGACAAACCCAAATACCGTCGCGACCGGCGACAAAGTCGTCTACCAGCGAGCCAGTGGGCCACCCGGTCGCCGATGACGATACGAACATATATGTCATGCCGAACCATGTTTGTGTAGAGTTATCTGCTTTCGGTTAGTCACGTGGTCAATGCCGTTTTGGCATAGTTTGGTTGTCAGATTGTTGTTCTTCTTATTTGTATTCTTCGCGCTGACCGGCTTTAGACTCCGGTGGAAAGTTTTGATTGTTCTGGACTTGAGTTTGTTTCACAACTAGGATGAATATTTCCGGCTTTCACCAGACAGTCCCGTTTCTTTAGGAGGGCCTGCTTCCAAAAAAAAAAAAAAAAAAATTATATATATTTAGCTCGAGAAAAAAACATATACATCTAATTATATTTTTTATAAGACATATTTCTTGATACTTTTAGTGCTTGAAATGTGATGATAGGAATTTTCATTATAGCGCCGTATTTTTTTTAAACCCCGTTTAAAGATCATATTGTTTCGTGTATTTCTTGGCATATTGCTTCGGGTTTTTAAAAAAAAATTGTCAAGTGAGTAATTAATTCGTTTACCCCGGTGACTTTGGAGGAAATGTGGGTGGTGGTGGTGGGGGTGGGGGTGGGGGTGGGGGGTTGAACTGATTTGGATGGAATGGCAGGCTTTCAGCTCCTGATGAGTGGAATATTATTATATTTTTTTTTTTTACTCAAGGTATTACCCAGTACAGAACTTCTGGCGTAATGCTGACCACATTACCCACCCAGTGCCGATTGGTCTGTAAACAAAATAAAAAAAATATAGGTGCTCTACCCATATGCCCGATGCGCCTAAAGGCGTGCACTTGCGTTTTACAGATTTCGCTCATTTCAGTGCGTCAGTGTCTGTGGCTTAGGCGTTACGAACGCGCTTCGTAATGCTGGGGTGCCAGGTTCGATCCCACCTGCATATGATTTGGCAGCAAAACCTCTTGCGTTCGTTTCGACAGTGATATCGAGAGCCGACCGTTCAGTAAAACAATGACAAACTAAGAAGTTGTTTGTTTGTTTGTTTTATTATCGAGAAGCCATGAGTTGTTAACCCTTAGGCTCGGTATTATGGATATCGCAACCTTTCGGCATTGATTCCATGATACATACTGTAAATCTGTGGCTTTTCTGCCCACTTCCGGGAGTGAACCCGGACCACAAGGAGTTCGTCAACAGCTCACCGCGCAATCCGCTTGAGAGATGGGCCAAACTAAGAAGTAAAAGTAAAGGCCCCTTTTCCACGCCTTTAGGCGTATAGGACATATAGGGCTAGACCTATATTTTTATAGACCAATCAGCACAAGATGGTTGATGTGGTCAACATCACCTCTACTTCCCGGGACTGCACCAGGGACCCACTCAAGGCTGGGTCGACCTGAGAGCCAAGGCATAACGAACTGCTGGGTGTAAATTTGCCTTGAAAAACCACAACAGCCAAAACATGCTTTTGTTGGGTTTGCAACATCCTGTAGAAGATGCGCAACTAACTTTTTTTGTGTGCAGACTGATGGTTCCTAGCCTCTCAGGCAGTTATACTCGAAGGAAACACCTAAAATCAGTCTTATTTTACGACATGCTTGTTATGAAGACAGTAGTGTCTATTCTTTATTCCCTACAATAGGGGCCAGGAACCCCACACAGGGATGAGAATAGTCGATGCTACTTATTTGATACATGTAAAGTTAAACGAGAGGAGCGACTTCATTTCATCGGGTTTCTTCTTCTGCGTCCCTCTGAATACATAAATGCGTTGTGCCTGTTTAAAGCATGGCAATATTTGTGCCTCTCGGCCGACACATCCTACTTCTTCAGTATTTGTTGTTCGAGTTAGCCTATTTTATCTTGTTTTCATTGTTTTCGCACTTCTATTTTTCTTTATTCTTGGAATGCCTTCTGGCGTCAGGGCATGAAGAGATCTTTGGAACGGCCCCTTCTGTTTGCTTCGTATAAAATACTTTTCAGCATCTCTGATATGTCTGCGGTTCATCTTCTGCGTAGTCGACCTATGGCTCTGTTACCGCTGTTTCTGTATAACATTGCTCTCTGTGGTGCCCTGTCTGATAACAGTCTAGTTACATGGCCAAACCTTTGGTTTGTTGTCTTCCTATAAAGCTCAGTATTGCTTCTGTGTCGACTTTACTGATATCATCGTTCCTAAGTCGATCTGTCCTCGTTACACCTAGCATAGTACGTAAACATTTCATTTCTGTCGTTATTTTCCTTCTACCTTCTCAAGACAGGGCCTATTTTTGACATTGACAACATATCGTTGGTAAGAATACTGTGTTGCGCTGTGTTCTTTTAGTGTTCATATTCAGAGGCTTTCATTTCAAAATTAGTACCATTTGGACTAAAACGGGATTGGCTCTGTATGATCTTTATTGAAATTCCTAATAAAATTTTTTTTATTAATATTTATTTGTATATTTATTATCGCCTCTAGGTACAGAAAACAATGTTTAGAGTTTAGTTTACGGAAATAGTATAACTAATACAATATAAAGCTGCGCTAAAATAAGATCAATAAGCAAGAAAATATAATGTTAAAAGGCGCTCTTAGAGAGGTTGTGATTGTCATTTATATTTTGACAATAATCCACATCACATGGATAAAGGCAACAACGCCCATGGAATCATACATCAGCCTAGAAAATTATGTTCGAAACACTGATTCAATCAAACACAAGCTTCCAGTGAACATCGCAGGCAACCTAACGTTACTGCTGACATTTAGGGCGTTTCAGATCATCGATGTGGATGAACTCAATCAGTCCGTGCAGGTGCTGTCAGTACTGATAGTTTATTGGAAGTACTTCGACATCCACTGGGAACCTTCTCAATACAACGGTGAATTTATAATAAGATAGATAAGATTGTTTTTACATGACGTTGCAGAATCAACCTTAGCATACGTTAGGTGACATTGTTTTACATGACATTGCAGGATCAACACTAGCATACGTTAGGTGACATTGTTTTACATAACATTGCAGAATCAACTTCAGTATAAGTAAGATGACTTTGTTTTACATGACGCTGCAGAATCAACCCCAGCATAAGTTAGAAAGGATTGTTTTACATGACGCTGTAGAATCAACCCGAGCATATTTTAGCAATGAACATAGCCGAGCCATAAATATGGCCTAGCTTATAGATATGACTCAGAGGGGTTGCTGGGACCTCTCCACGGGTAAACCTCATCCGCATGGTGGCACTTTGTGTCACCGGATGTTTATCGCTTGTGTGATGTCCTGGTGGGGTACAACTACCTAGCTACGCAGAGTGGCCAACATCGGTTCATAGATCCCTGGTAGTTAGATCCTATGGATATTGTCTCTGTGTTATGCTTGAGTTGGAAAACGAGTATTCAGACTGGACGGTTCAGCACTACCTGGTGCTGAATTGATATATGACAAATTTGATACTATGACCGCCTTTAGGGAGCGAGTGAACAGTGAAGAGGTAAAAATACATCATTACGGTCTGAGGAGAATGGCGTCGTGGGGTGTTATTAAAGGATCTGGCCGACGCTCAACACTCAAGGGAAAGGCAAGACGGATGTACAATCAGACAGTTACTGGTACCATCGGAAATGGAACTCTTCGCTTGCTGTTGAAGATGGGGACGGAACTCTTATAGGAGTGTCTCGAGTGGTACAATATTGACTCTTGCTTTAACACTCAGCACTTAAGGTTTACCCTTGGCGCATTTGTAACAACACGACTCTCACTAGGTAAAAAAAAACTGGGAATTCATTGTCGTCTGCTGACCCATTAGGGTTACAGTTTTTGACAGCCACTTACTTAGTTGCTCCTCTTCTACCTTGGGCTGTAGAGGTTTGCCATTTATGTCCTATTGCTAATTTCTCTTTTGATGAGAAACCTCCTGTTTATGTTGCTGATTTTCAAGTAGCCAATTCTGACTTGAAGCCTCCATTCTAGTCTGTTACGACTCTAAGGTCAACCAACCAGTTTTTTGCCAGATTAATTGTTGGATGAAAGGTTGTGCTTCGTGGATGTTTTTGTCAGATTGTTTCTTTGTCGGACTATGTAAATAATATTTCCTCACCTATAGTTCTTACAGACGTACCATACTCTAAGAATAATAATATTCCCAAATGTTATAATATAATAAAGGGACACTTCCTCAAAAGCCGAGATATATTTGGTAAACAATGCATTCTTTCTTCACAACTCAGCACATTTCTTGGTATCCATTTCAGGCTTAATAGCGATGGCACGCAAACCAAGGATTAAAACTGATAACGAGGTGATCGAAAATGTCACATATTTTGAATATTTAGGCTCAGTAATTAAATTACAACTCTACGGGGCAAATTAAGTTTTAAAAAGACTCGCTTCAGCAATACATAGACTAAAAGCATAATGAATCAGTGAGTAGAACTATAGCAAGGTCTTAAGGAGCATTTATGTGCCAGGTGCTAAAGGTGTTGAAGTTGCTAAAGGTGCTGCCGCCACCAGTCTGCAAGCAATGGTTGCCGCGTTGTGTGCATTTTTTAAAGGTAAAATAATTAGGACATATGCTGCAAAACTTTGATTTTATTTTAAAGAAAAACAAAACAGGAAGTTATGGAATTAAGTCGTCGTGCTGGTGTGACAGCTGAAGGGGCTTAAGGGTCATGGAAGTGTCGCCACATATGATACAATGGCATAATTATGGCAAGGGAGCGGATATGGTATCTCGGGATTAGGTGCCGGTGGCTCATGATTTTAGAGGTAGCTATGAAGCGATATATGGGTGGTCTGATATGTGGATAGTGTGATATTTGGATGGTCAAGCATGTCATAGGCGTATAATTATTGTTAACAGAGGTCGTTTGTGCCCCTGTTATCATCAGATGCCGTGGGGTGATGTGTGAGTCACAATGTGGTGTGGGTAGCGCTGTGCGGTGTGGTTGCCACGCGTCATGTGGATGCTGCTGAGTGGTTCAGTAGGTAGCATGGTGTAGTGTGTGTACCGTGGGGTGATCATCAGATGATAAAGAAGGCAATATTGCCATTAGGCTACGGTAGTCTCTATTTCATAACTTACTCATTCAAAATTAATGTGTTTTTTTTCTCCCAGGTATATCATCAGTGCTGTTGGATTCATCTGAGGTTTGGACACCCACCATCGTCATACCTAGAAGCATGACCTCCATAAATCTGGAACTCTCTGACAAAGTTGAGGTAAGGAGTCCTACCCTGCTAGCGCATAAAATTATTATTATTATTATTATTAATATTATTATTATTACTTTGTCGGCATTTCTGGCGTAGGCGTTGAGAACGAGGTGCCAGCCTCGACCCTAGCTGCTGGCGTTTTGACAGCAGACCGCCTTGCATTGGTTTTGACAGTTGAATCGAGAACAGACCATAATAAATCAATAGCAAACTACTGAACGTAAAACTGGCTGGTGAAATCTCAAACATCCAAGAACATAAAATTGGTAGGGCTGGTTCCGCAGCGTACTGCAAAGGATACGCAAATTCCTTGTATTACTATTGTTATTATTATTATTATTATTATTTTGTTATTACTACTACTAAAATAATAATCCTTATCGTTGCCATCCTCATCTTTGCCCTTCTTATTCTACCCCCCCCCACCCCTCCCACTCCACCCCCGCGCCTTCTCGTCCTCTTGATTTTTATTATTATCACCATTTTCATCTTTATTCATAAAAATAGAAACCCCTCAATTTTAGACACGTAGTAGCAGCAAGGAAATCAGATATAAAACTTTAAGAACATGCATCTTCCCTGTAGCGACATACGGATGTGAGTCATGGGTTATCTTCCAGTTATTAAAAATGAAAATGGGAGCTTTTTAACTGAGATGCTACAAAAAGATTCTTGGACAACGAAGAGAAGAAATTCTGAATTTTAAAAGATCTGAATATCATGGAAGATTGGCTAATCAACATCATCTTGTTTCAGAAGCTGAAATATGTTGGTCATATCAAACGCCATGGCGTTGTGGAAAAAAAATAGTAGCAGAAGGTATGTTACCGGGAAGGAGAGGCTGGGGCAGACCAACACAAAGATAGACATAGGATATAAGTGACTCCTTGAATATGAAAGTACACGTGGCGGGAGAGCTCTCGAAAGTCCGAGTTTTTCTTTCCCCATTGTGGGAAGAGTAAAGAATAAATTCACTGCCCCACCATCCTATCCCCCCCCCCCCCCAACCACACCCCTTTCTTGCTTCCAATAAGCATGCCGTTAAAGTAGGTACATAGGGGTGTTTTCCTTCAAAATCAGAGGGCATCTACCTGAGATGCAGGGAACTAACTGTGTGCACATAAATAAGCCCGATCAGTCTAACGTATATGTATATAAAACTTAAAGAAGATTAGCTGAAGACGTGCATGGACTGTAATACTTTAGGAGGAAAGTGCACGAGGCGGGAAAACTGGCGAGATACTGAATTTCTTTCAGGCAGACCGTGATGAGAGCGACGCTCCATAAGGGACCTGCTTTGTGATGACAGTGTGTCGACCGTTCTTTACGCTGCATCCACGAGTACCAGGCTGACTAATCAGGTGATACGCTGTAGTTTCTGAGAATGCGCTTCTCCTGTACCTTGATGTTATTTTCCCACTTGCATCATCGTCCACCTTTTACTCGTGTGCCTTCAACGTTTCCTTTCAGTTTTAGTTTCAGTCAGTTTGTTTCATAATCTGTCTTGCAACAGACATTATCAGAACGTCAGATTGTCACAACTTCTTCAGGCCACAGATATGAAGAAGATGCAACCACTGACGGTGAGCAAATGTCCGCTAGCACTTGGTGTCGACAGTGCTGCTGCTGATGAGGATAGTAATAATGACGATAATGTCAATGCTGATGATGATAATGATGATAAAAATGATAATGATGACGATGATAATTTTGATGATGGTGATGGTGTTTTAAATAATGTTGATGATGACGATGATTATGATGGTGGTGGTGATAATGATGACGTTGATGATCATGATGGTGGGGTTGATGATGATAACGTTGATCATGATGATGATGCTGATGGTGGCGATGGTGATGAAGATGATTTTCAAGATGGTGATTATGACGATGATGATGATGGTAGCAATGATGATAATGATGATGCCAATGAAGATGTTGAATGATCTATATCTGATGTACCATTTCTGATTTAGATCTCCCCCGACGGTCGAGTAATGTCCTTGATACCAGGGATTCAAGAGATATCATGCTTTATGGACTTGTTGGACTTCCCCTTCGATCGACACAACTGCACAATCGCATTTCTAGAGTCAACAAGAAGCACGGTGTACCCGGAGATGGATATCGCATACATTGATCAAATGGCGACACATTTTATTAAGAATGCAGAGTGGAGGCTTGAGCGACATGGTTGTGGCTTTGTACAGGTGGGCTAATTCTTCTTCTTCTTCTTCTTCTTCTTCTTCTTCTTCTTCTTCTTCTTCTTCTTCTTCTTCTTCTTCTTCTTCTTCTTCTTCTTCTTCTTCTTCTTCTTCTTCTTCTTCTTCTTCTTCTTCTTCTTCTTCTTCTTCTTTTTGTTCTTCTTCTTCTTCTTCTTCTTTCTTCTTCTTCTTCTTCTTCTTCTTCTTCTTCTTCTTCTTCTTCTTCTTCTTCTTCTTCTTCTTCTTCTTCTTCTTCTTCTTCTTCTTCTTCTTCTTCTTCTTCTTCTTCTTCTTATTATTATTATTATTATTATTATTATTATTATTATTATTATGCCTTTCTATCCCCCAATGGAGCATAGGTCCTCAACCAACTCCCGCCAAGTCGTTATATCCTTCACTATTACATGGAGCTCGTCCCATGTCTTCCCTATCTTTCTAACTTCATTCTCCAGCTGTCTTCTCCATGTGTTTTTTTTTTTAACCTTCCTTTATTCCTATGCCCATGTAGGTTCCAATGCAAAGATATTCTAGTTATGCTTTTCTTCAGTTTTCTCAATGTGTGTCCTAGCCAACGCCAGCGTCTTTTCCTCACCTCTTGGTCCACTGGAGCTTGCTTAGTTCTCTCCCAAAGCTCTACATTATTTATTCTATCATACCATTTAATTCCCTCTATTCTGCGCAGGCACCAGTTATTTAATGATTGCAATTTTTTAGTAGTTGCCTTAGTTATGCTCCATGTTTCCGCCCCTGATTCGACATTAGAATTAAAGTTTTAAGTGTAATATTTCTTTTAATTTCTGTTGACCACCACAACTTCGCTATGAAAGTTCCTCTTGACTTTTGTATTCTTTTTTTTATGTCTCTATCAGTTCCCCCATCTTTATCTACATTACTGCCCAAATAAGTGTACGACTCCACGTCTTCGAGTGGGGGGTCATTAAAAAAAACAAAAAACCACAATACTATTTGCCTGATTTATTCTCATTATCTTTGCCTTTCCTTTATGGATTTTATAATAATAATAATAATAATAATAATAATAATAATAATAATAATAATAATAATTATTATTATTATTATTATTATTCGCGTTGACCATTTGTAAAACATTCTAGTTGTGCATCCATATCTATCATGGATATTCATATCCATGTCTTGATCCTGAACCTGAGTGTTACATGCACGTCCGTTTCACACATGGGGCTTATATATATGCAGACTTTTGGTTCCTTGCCTCTCATGCAGATGACTCTGACCTCGAAGTAAGTCGTCAATTAGTCTACACAGGCGACATGCTCCTTACGGAGGCTGTGGGTCTATTCGTATTGCCCCCACAACGGGGCTCCAGAACTGTAGAGGTAATTATGTTTATTTATAATCAACATCATTATCGTTGTCATCATCAGTTTCCAAATGTTGTCGTTAAGCGGCTTGGGGAGGAACAGTTAGCGATCCATTGCTTGATATGTAGCAAGGCTATTGTAATTCTGCGTCGATTTAAAAACTTTTTAAAATCACCAAATCCAACGTCTTCTAGAGTGACCGCTTGCTTTCATGCAAGATCTTTTCATCATTTTTTTTCTTCTTCCAGCGAAGAGGTTATAAATTATTTCACTAAATTTTTAACATGAAGTTTTTGTTTTGAACAGAGCTACTTGAATTACACAGAGTGTTGGTTTGTCATGTCCCGACAACGAAGGTTCTATCTGACCACACTTCTGGCGCCTCTAATCTTGATGTCCGCCATGACACTTCTGGTGTTCTGCCTGCCGGCCGAATCTGGAGAGAAGATCTCTTTCGTCATCTCCATTTTCGTGTCCATGACGATGTTCCTGAGCATTATCACTGATGTGATTCCAAGGAGCATGAACCAGATCCCTCGATTTCTGGCCTTGATTCTAGTGACGGTTGTTGTCATTTTTCTAGCTACTGCTGCAACTGTTGTCGTCCTTAACAGATATAACAAAGAGAAGAAGCAAAAACTGCGTGGAACCAAGAATAAACCACCCAGCACACCAAATAATCAGTCTTCAAATCAAAAAGAAAAGGACTGGATTTTTTCAATGGAGAACAACGTTAGGGCTTTTCAAAATTCAGGAGAAAAAGCCACGGCATTTGATCCCGAAGGCAGGAGCAGGGTTGATGAAGAAACAAAGAAAAGGAACAAGTCGTCGGCATGGACTTCTTCGATGACTGCAACGACGAGGAATTCTAATAGAATCTCTGTCGTCAGTGAGGAGGATGATGATTTCGGACGCCGACAAAATGCATCTTTATGGACAATGCATTTTTGTAATTTGACCCATGGTCAGTTGGATACCATGTTCTTCTGGATTTTCCTTGGTGCGAACATTATTGTCTATACGTGGATCCTTGGAGTGTACATATAGAGTCAATATCATAAGAGAGGCAACCTTAAGTGTTTCCTTATCTATAGAAGTGTCATACAAGTGTATGTATATATATATATATATATATATATATATATATATATATATATATATATATATATATATATATATATATATATGTATTTATATATGTATATAAAACGAGATGTGGTTTTATAGGCGTTTTGAAAGAAACTAACTCTCATGAAGAGAACTGATTGTCCACATCAGAAGGAGACGGTCATATTCTGTGTTCATGTCATAAAAAGCCGAAAACTGGAGTACATGGTGACGATGGGAAAGATAGACGGAAAAAGCGACAGAGGGAGACGGGAGAAAAGATGCCATGCAGTTTGATATCATAACATTGAAGATTATCTCTACGATAATTTGAATGTACACGAGACAGAAGGTTGTGGACAGACCGTAATTACCAACGGCATACGGACTAGAAAAAAAAAGTAAAGTAAATTCTCTTTTCGCACCTTTAAGCGCTTTTGTTGTATAGTACATTACGTATATGTATGTAACAGGCTGGTATGGATGGGTGGTTAGCCTGTTCAAGATTTTGGTTTGGTTGCACTTGGCGGACTCAAACTGGCAGGTCTGGAGACCAGCTGGAACTCCCCGGAAGTGCCCAGTGAATCACGACTGTTCGTGAAGGTAATAAAAGACCTAGGACTTGAGACAAGGCTCTTTTTAGCTCTTGGATCTGCGGCGGTGAGACTAGAAAAATATAGTCCTGACTTTTTGTTGCGAGACCGTACAGGGTTCTTAGCGCAGAGTGGGTTCAGGGAGTTGAATCGAGATATAGACTGGCTTACTGGTTTCGTGTTTTAGTTTTATGTTCAGGAAAATAAAAAGATAATAAATGTGATGATTATATTATATTTGTTTGATTCAGAATGGGACATGTAGTTCGTGCATGAAGTGAGACTAGGCGGTGCCATTATAGTTATATGTTGAGCTACATATTGTCCTAACCACATATATCTCCTCGTCTCTTACCTGTTTCTCCCTTTTTCACTTACGGCAGGCTCATTTATGTAAATAAATACTCAATGAGTATTTAAATCACAAGAAGTAAACCACAGATCCAACTTCATAACAAACGATCACATGGTAGGTACTCCATGTGTGTAAGCGTGTTTGTGTATGTTTGTGTGTTTGTTCTTTCTGGTCAAAAGGTTTGCCTCAATGTATCAAATTCGGTGCAGTCCTAGAGTAAATGTTCTGCTGTCTGGGGCACCTTCCACAGGTGCACATGGCTGATACGCCTATCTTGAATTTTGTGTACAAGTGGTTACGTAATCGGTTATGCCCTGTTCTGAGGGGGAGGATAATGACTTGTTCTGATCTGTTCATAATAAAAATAGTCGTCTTGTGCTGGGACTGGTGGTTTCCTGATCGATTTAATGTTTCTTTTCTTTTTGTGGTATGTGACTGGTACATCCGGCTGCACTTTTGTCGCACCTTTCCCTGCCAGTTGATCAGCTTTTCCAGGTATTCCACAATGTGACGGTTTCCAAGCCTCGCTTGTGTGTCTGCGTTTTGTGTATTGTAAGCGTGTTTGAAATTACGCATTTGCCATTGATGCTTAAGTATTTTTTCATTTGCATTTAAAACTATGAATATTTTGATCAAGGAACATAAAATGATTGATACAATTGCCATGTAAAAGACGATTGTTTGAAATTGCGGAATGTAAGACTAACCTGCAGGTTTAATTTGGGACCAGTTTAAAATAAATTTCTTTTACTCGTTCTTTTATTAATTACAATTATTTAATTAATTAAAAACCACACTCTCTTTTAGTGGGTGGGGTGTGGGTGGGGGATTGACACAGTCTGCAGTCTAAACATGGCCAATAGCATACACACGAATATTACATCGGAGTCAGGGTCGCCCAGTAGCTAGTCGGTAGACGACTTCGTCGCCTGACGGGATTGTATTTGGGTCTGTCTCTTTAATCGAATCAACACTGCAAGACTTCAGATCTACTTGGTGGCGAGTAAGCCATTTATTACGGCGCACATAACCTAGTCACAATTATAACCTAACGCACTTTTTCGGGGATGCTGGTTGAATGTGATAATTTTGTTTTTGCATAGCAAGTTAAGTTATGATGTTTGAGATTACAGGTTAACATTTTAAGAATAGATTTCATTGCACTAGGTTTGATGAGTCTTGTTGCATGGTGTGGAGGTGTGTCAGCACACGAACTGATACATGTTGCAGGAGATTGCAGATTATGGAAAGGCATGATCGCCCACGCCATGCGGCAAGGCACCTGATGATGATGAGGTTTTAACCAATACATGGCTTTGTCTTTCTATGCAGAATGACTATCTGACTGTCGAGAATGTCGCACAAAGCACGAACACGATAGCTCTAGCGATGTTTTCCGCGGATCTCTTTAAAATACGAACCGAGCGAACAGTCGTGAAACGAGCCCACTACCCTCAGAGCGCGAGGTAAATGGGTTGACTACTTCTCCACGGAGGCCCTTGTAAATGACGGAACTGGTCTAAATTGTCTGCCCCACCCCCCCCCCTTTTTTTTTCCGTGGGCCACTGAGTCTTACCTGCACAAGACTTCAAGCTAGACCTGTCTCATGCAGCTGTTACTTCATCTGCTTTTTCTTTACTCCTGGAATGCCTCGTGGATTCCTGACAGGTAGAGATCTTTGCAATAGGCCCTTCTATTTGCTTCGCATAAAGTAATTTTTCAGGATCTCTGATATTTTTACGATCCATATACTGCATGGTCGACATCTGGCTCTGTAATCCTTGTATCCGTACAACAACAACATCTCTCTCTCTCTCTCTCTATCTCTCTCTCTCTCTTTCTCTTTCTCTCTCTCTCTCTCTCTCTCTCTCTCTCTCTCTCTCTCTCTCTCTCTCTCAACCTACTGCCTTCTTAACAAGCATGTCGTAGGAGTCGACTAACTGTGTACGTCCTTCGAAGTTGGAGTGCAAGAAACTACCAGCTACACACAAATAATCCAGTAAAATACGTAGAACGCCAACCCTGCACAAAGCAAAAGTCCAGACTGATGAACAGCTAGGACTTTCTGCCAGAGCTCACTGCCGGTGAACTAAGAAGAAGAATGGAGTTTCTGAGGTTTGTACCTGGGAGGGGCGGGGTGATATATACAATGACATTTTGCTTCACCGGGTGTAAATAGCTCAGTTTGCGGTCCCGGTGGAGTTAAACTTCATTCACCATCCAGGATCAGGTTCATAAAAGTTTGTCAGAGAAAAAGAAAAAGATAGACGAAGACAAGGCCAGAAGATTCTTTCTAAATTCCTGTTAAGAATACATGCTGTTGGAGATCGCAACTTATGGAAGGACATAATCGCCCACGCTAGTCGACACTACACATGATGATGACATCTGTTTTAGCTATTTAGTTATCAGGAAATACCATCAAAATAACTGCTTAGGCAGAGACAGGGTTCAGAAGCTGTTAATAATTATAAGTTTGCTCTCCGACCTGTGGCAATTTACGATTGTGAGTCCTGGACTCTCACTTAGTCATTGTAGGAAAAGATTGGAGCTTTTGAATTCAAATGTTACAGAAAAATTCTCAGAATACCATAGATCAAGAACATGGAAAACATAGACATTATTCACGAGTGAAATGTCGAGAAGAACTGGCTCTTAAACAGCATCCTGTCCCAAAAATTTAAAGTAATTTGGCCACATCAAACGTCATGTTGGCTTGGAAAAGATGGTGATCGAGGATGCAGTTTGTGGAAAGCGAGGCAGGGGTCGACTTCCACGAAGATGGATTCAAGACATTAAAGCTGTATTGGCATTGAAAGCACATGGGACCGGAGAACTGGCTAGGAAGGGGATACTTTCAGGCGTGCCGTGTATAGAGCAACGTTCTGTAAAGGACTTGCTAATTGATTGATCAGGATGATCCGACCTGTTCACAGCGTGTCGCTGTTTTTAAATAAACCATAAAAATAATAAACATCACAAACAACAGTCAGTCGAGCAATGAATGCACTTAACAAACATTTACAAGAAATACATGTTTATGTTCTAAATATAAGTAAGGATTTCGCAATTTTAACGAAACAAGAGTTGGGATTGGGTTTTATACAGCATCCCGAGTGAAACATATTACACAGGATGTTCCTTTATGTTGGCAAGCGACAGAACATGAAACTGAAGATCAAACGACCAGATCGAAGTTGACTTAATGTAACCAGAACCATTAGTTAGTGTGAACTAACATGGCTTCGATGTCAAATGGCCTTGCGTGGAAAGTTAGTTCTAGTAGCAAATGGTTGCTAACTCAAAAGGAAGCAAACAACGAATTGCAGAAGTCATAAAAACGGGAGGCGACTGTAACAGCCTCGTTATCTTCTGGCCCTGTCTTCATCTAGGTTTTTTTTTTTTCAAAAACTTTCAAGAATCTGAACCTGAATGATGAATGAAGTTGAACTCCACAAGGATCGCACACTAAGCCATTAACATCCTGTGATGCATGGTATCAGTGTTCAGATGATCACCCCCCCCCCCCCCTTTCCCAGGTACAAACCTCAGAAACTCCGTTCTTCTTCTTCTTTTGTGTTCCCCGGCTGTAAGCTCTGGCAGAAAGTCCTGCTTGTTCCCCAGCTGTAAGCTCTGGCAGAAAGTCCTGCTTGTTCCTCAGCCTGGGCTTTGGCTTTGTGCAGAGCCTGTGTTTTACGTGAATGGTTGTTCCTTGCACTCCAACTTCGAAGGACGCCTGCAGTTAATCGACTCCTACGACATGCTTGTTGGGGATTTCAGCAAGTTTATTTTCGTTTTCCCCACAGTGTGGTCCCAAACCCACAGAGGAAAAGCGTGGCTCCCTAACGGTTTCAAAGTATCCTGAAGTCTAACCAAGGTAGTGAAATTTCGTCAACAAGCCTGCATGGCAAACCAACAGGGGAAACCTCGGAGACTCCGTTCAGCGTCGAATGAAATTATCATTTAGGCTCCCGTAACCAAATAATGGGGCCACTTAACAAGACTGGCATGAGACAGAGCACCATAGAAAGCGATGTTACGCAGATACTGGGGAGGGGGGGGGGTGGTAGGACAGAACCAGAGGTCAACTATTCAGGGAATAAGGTTAGCTGCGTATCATTTACATGACGTTACAGAACCAACCCCAAGAGCCCTTGGCTGTTGTGTGGTTTTTCTATACAAATTTACGTCCGGTAGTTTGCCATTGCCTCTGGATGGTCAGCTTCTTTGATACCACTGTCAAAACCAAAGCAAGGCGCATGGCCCGCAGCTGGGATCGAACCCGGCATCGACTTAGCCACAGAGCCGAAATTCACGAGATGAACAGATAATTATCAGAGACTGAAAAGTACGTTTTGCAAAGAAGGGCCTATTCCAATGATCTCTTCCTGCCCTGACGCTGCAAGGAATTCCAAGAGTACAGAAAAGGAGTGCGGTGGGTCGACCTGGGTGATGACTCTCAGGCACTGGACTTCTCCTGCTGCGTTTATCGGTAAGCTGGACGAGACGTTGTGATGATTTGCAACAGATGCTGAGGTTATGTTGTTTTCTATATGTCGTCGCTGTGAGGAAGATGGAGAAAATGAAGAAGTACCGGCTTCACTAGACAGGTCTAGCTTGAAGACTTGTGTAGGTAAGACTCAGTAGCCCGGGGGTGGTGGGGGGGGGGGGGCAGCTCCGTCATCCTCAGGGGTCTCTGTGGCGAAGCAGTTGTGGTGGGTAAATTCGCTTTTATCTAGCGAATGCACTATGTGCAATCTACAGAAAGAATCGCAAATAGTGAATCATCATAAAGGTTTATATTACCTCCAGCCTTGCTGGTTAAACGTGAAGATTCAGGGTTTGCCTACATCTGATTCCCTACTGTTAATAAATTGTATATTTAAATGTGTTAAATTATACTGGCTTTTGTTCATTGACACAAATGATTACAGTTAAAATAACTCCATAACACTGGAAGGAACTTTAAAACTATAACATTTTTTTGGACAATTCTAGCTAATAATCAGACTGGCTGTGGAGAAAAAATTAGTCCCTGTGGATAGTAGACAAATCTGTCCACTGGGTTAGCTTCTAGCTAAGCCTCGGAGACACATCAGGCAGGCCGAATCTTCCAGTCCAGTCCAGACAATCGGGCATCTGCAGCTAAGGTGGGATTTACTTCTGGAACTCCCACCTGGAACTACCATCCGGACTACCACCTGAAACTAGAAAAATAGAACAGTCCCTATACAAGCAGTTTGGAAAGTTCTCACTGGAGACAACAGTACCTCCAGTCTTCACACACTGTTACACTACACACACATATATGGAGTAGGGTAATCACAAGTGTTCATTCTTTACTGGTACAGAATGGGAATGTTTACAGAACAGGGGCTATAATCCTGATGGGGAAATATTTCGTAAACATCAGTTTCACGAATACTTTCAAGTACAAGGACATTCATCAGTGCGAAATTATACTGATGTCTTTACACTAGTACTCCTTTAAGGTGTTAACATGCTTACACACACAGTCACATTATATAATAGATTCTCATTTCAACCACATCGGTTAACATCACATAGAATGAGAATCAGGGAGTGAGTTTACATGGGCCGGAAACTCATAACAGGTGCGTTGCACAGTTTAAAAATAAATGGAATTGACATATCTCCATCAAAATAACTGGGTGCTGTGATAGATGTCAAACTACAATCATAGATGACAATGGGCTTTCCATTTGTCACAGTATTATTATAAAATATACAACACCAGCTTAAATCAGTAGTTTAGAAGTTGGAAAGGGTGCAATATAATTATTAAAATTGCAAGGCTACCTGCTGTGGTACTGAAAATATATTCCTATTAATCGGGAAATATATATTTAACATAATTATTAAAAACAAGGGCCATATATCTCTCTTCTTCTTCTACGACAGTGTGAATATTAAATTTAGCCACACTATGTTATTCACTTTTACAAGCTCTTAAACTAGTCTCAGAATTATTTGGACTAAATCTAAATTAAAGCAAGACAGTGATTTATTAAGCTAATATCACCATGAGGTCAAATCAACTTAGTAAGGATTAGGTATAATGAATATACACTACATTCCTTTATTAATGGTCTCACCATGCTGGAAATCGAAACTGGCCGAGATTTCACACGAGGACATAAATTCTCACTTCATTAATATTATTATAATAATTAAAAATACCAGTGCACGTTTCTAGTATCAAATAAACATTATTTCAATCATCAAATATATCATATGTTTGCATACATGTACATACTAAATTATAAACGTTGTTAGTAAGGATAAGGGAATTTATCATGGTTTCTCCCACTGTGTGGACATTAAATTTCAGAGTTCAACAGATACTATTAATTCGGAGGAATAGCAGCAATAGATCAAATTGAAATAAAACTATTTACTTACCCCTGGTTGGGAATTCAAACACACAACGGTGACTGCAGTGGATTATACTGAGTCATAAGCAGATAGAGAACCGTCTAGCTTAATTTGTGTTCTTTATGAACATTAAAGTAGGAAGTTCTTAAAAGGGAGTAGTAACTCTTGAGTTAATTCTCCTACTGTACCTTCGTCTTTTATACCTTTCAACTCCTAATTAATGAATTAATAATATTGCTATAATATAGCAATAAGTAAAAGGTAAGAAAATTTAATAATATTGCTAGTAAAAAGCAATACTTAAAAGGGCGGAAGCAGCTGTCCAAACCAGCTCGTCACAGTATTCAAACCATTTACCTCACTCTCTGAAGGTCGTTACAAGACTGTTCTTTCGGTTAACGGATGCGTATTCTACGGACAACCCCAGGAATCATCGCCATAGCTACGGTGTTCGTGCTTTGTGCGACATTCTCTACAGGCGGATAGCCATTTTGCATAGAGAAACTGAACCATATATTGGAATATATTGGATAAAAGCCAGTTCAATGATATCCATACTCAAAACTTTAACCTGTAATCTTAAGCATCATATAGGCTTGGCTTGGCTTGCTTTGCGATAAAAAAATTTTTGTTTACGTTCAACCAGCTTCGCCGAAGAGGGGCTTTAGGTTATAATTATGACTAGGTTATGTGCGACACGTAAAATTACTTAGCATTGCTTGCTACCAAGTAGTTCTAAAAAGAACTTGCAATGTTGATGCGATCGAGAAGACAGACCCAAATACTATCCCACTGGGAACGAGGTCGTCTACCCGTTAGCCACTGGGCGACTCTATCGCCAATGTAATATCATTTATACTTCTGACTTAGTTAAAAACACATGTCCGATAACCGTAAATATAATTTGTGAAAACTTGAATAACTGTCTCCTTTAGCATAATTTTTTTTTTTTTAATGAAATATTTTTTCAACAGTATCTATAAAAATGAACCTAGCACCGTATTTCGATTGCGTTAGGAGTCTCATCAGCTTCAACTTACAACTTACTTACTTTCAACTAGGATAAGCAATTTATGGATGAGAATTAAATAAGAGCAAATAGTAGAAACCCCGTTCAACTCTGTAGTACGGTTATATGAAGTCGAGAGGTTCGAATTCAATACCCCGGGGCTTTAACCCCAAACACAAAGAAGGTCTATTAGTGGCCCAAAGTATGGGGCAGGGAACGCAGGGACCTACTGATACAGCAAAATCAGAGTCGCAGAGGACGAGCAGTGAGTGCAGAAAGCTGTCCAACCCTCGCAGCGAAGACCTTGTAAGATTCTCTGTCATGGAACGATACAAGGGATATGGCCCCGCCACAAATAAGCTTTCTGGTGAGATCTATGGCTATGAGACGTTAACCTCATTGAGTAAGTCAAAAAGGGAGAAACAGGTAAGAGACGAGGAGATAAATGTGGTTAGCACAATATGTAGCTCCGCGCTGGACTGCAAAAACAGAAATGGTAAGCAAAAGTGTTCTTCCGGTGCTGGAGTCATGAAATATTACTCATGGCTTAAGCGATGAATATGTGACTAGTTAATTACACAATATAATCCAACAACATAGGCAGTACCTAGACTGACTATATGCACGAACTACAAGTCCTATCCTGAATGAAACAAATAGAATATAATCATCATATTCATCATCTTTTTATTTTACCGAACATAATCCTAAAATATGAAACCAGTGAGCCAGTATATCTCTCGACCCAACCCCTCTGAACCCACGTTGTGTTAAGAACCCTGTACGGTCTCGCAACAAAAAGTAATGACTACACTTTTCTAGTCTCACCGCCGTAGACCAAAGAGACAAAGAGAGGCTTGTCTCAAGTTCCAGATCATGTATGACCTTGATGAACAGTCGTGACTTGCTTGACACTTCTGTGGAGAGTTCCAGTTTCCAGACCTGCCAGTTTGAGTCCGCCAAATGCAGCCAAACCAACTTGTTTAACAGGCTAACAAGCTATCCATACCAGCCTGTTACATATATACATAATGTACTATACAACAAAAGCGCTTAAAGGTGCGAAAAGAGAATTTACTTTACATTTACTTTTTCTAGTCCGTGTGGCATTGGTAGTTACATCTGTCCACAAACTTCTGTCTCGTGTACATTCAAGCTCTGATACAGATAATCTTCTATGCCATGATGTTAATCTGCCCAGTATCTTATCTCTTGTCTCCCTCTGCCTCCTTTTCCGTCTGTCTTTCCCACCGTCACCTTTCACTCCAGTTTTCGCCGTCTCCTTCTGGTGTGGACAATCAGCTCTCTTCATGAATTAGTTTCAAGACTCATATAAAACCACATCTCGTTTTTATACACACACGCACACACACATATATATATATATATATACACACACACACACACACACACTTGTATGACAAATGTATGGACTAGCAAACATCTAAGGTTGCCTCTCTTATGATATTGACTTTAAATGTAAACACCAAGAATCCACGTATAGACAATAATGTTCGCACCAAGAAAAATCCAGAAGAACATGGTATCCAACTGACCATGGGTCAAATTACAAAACATCATTGTCCATAAAGACGTTTTTCGCAGCTGTCCGAAATCATCATCCTCCTCACTGACGACAGAGATTCTATTAGAATTCCTCGCTGCTGCAGTCATTGAAGAAGTCCACGCCGACGATTTGTTCCTTTTCTTTGTTTCTTTATCAACCCTGCTCCGGCCTTCGGGATCAAATGCTGTGGCTTTTTCTCCTGAATTTTGAAAAGCCCTAACGTTGTTCTCCATTGAAAAAATCCAGTCCTTTTCTTTTTGATTTGAAGACTGATTATTTGGGGTTCTGGGTGGTTTATTCTTGGTTCCACGCAGTTTTTGCTTCTTCTCTTTGTTAAATCTGTTAAGGACAACAACAGTTGCAGCAGCGGCTAGAAAAATGACAACAACCGTCACTAGAATCAAGACCAGAAATCGAGGGATCTGGTTCATGCTCCTTGGAATCACATCGGTGATAATGCTAAGGAACATTGTCATGGACAAGAATATGGAGATGACGAAAGAGATTTTCTCTCCGGATTCGGCCGGCAGGCAGAACACCAGAAGTGTCATGGCAGACATCAAGACTAGAGGCGCCAGAAGTGTGGTCAGATAGAATCTTCGTTGTCGGGACATGACAAACCAACACTCTGTGTAATTCAAGTAGCTCTGTTGAAAGCAAAAACTTCATGTTAAAAATTTAGTAAAACAATTTATAACCTCTTCGCTGGGGGAAAAAATGATGAAAAGTTCTTACATGAAAGCAGGCGGTCACTCTAGAAGTCGTTGGATTTGGTGATATTAAAAAGTTTTTAAACCGACGCAGAATGACAAAAGCCATTGCTACATATCAAGCAATGGATCGCAAACTGTTCCTCCCCAAGCCGCTTAACGACAACATTTGGAAACTGATGATAACAACGATAATCATGATGATTATAATTAAACATAATTAAATTTACAGTTAAGAGCTGAACCCATAAGAACTATCACCTTCTCGTGTGGGTTCTGGAGACCCGTTGTGGGTGCAATACGAATAGACCCACAGCCTCCGCAAGGAGCATGTCGTATGTGTAGACTAATTGACGACATACTTCGAGGTCAAAGTCATCTGCATGAGAGGCAAGGAACTAAAAGTCTACATATATATAAGCCAGATGTGTGAAACGGACGTGCACGTAACACTCAGGTTCAGGGACAAGACATAGATATTATGGATATATGGATGCACAACTAAAACTTTCCTATGACGTTTACAAATGGTGAACGCTAATAATAATAATAATAATAATAATAATAATAATAATAATAATAATAATAATAATAATAATAATAATAATAATAATAATAATAATTATTATTATTATTATTATTATTATTATTATTATTATTATAAGAAAAAGAAGAAGAAGAAGAAGAAGAAGAAGAAGAAGAAGAAGAAGAAGAAGAAGAAGAAGAAGAAGAAGAAGAAGAAGAAGAAGAAGAAGAAGAAGAAGAAGAAGAAGAAGAAGAAGAAGAAGAAGAAGAAGAAGAAGAAGAAGAAGAAGAAGAAGAAGAAGAAGAAGAAGAAGAGAAAGAAGAAGAAGAAGAAGAAGAAGAAGAAGAAGAAGAAGAAGAAGAAGAAGAAGAAGAAGAAGAAGAAGAAGAAGAAGAAGAGGAGGAGGAGGAATTAGCACACCTGTACAAAGCCACAACCATGTCGCTCAAGCCTCCACTCGGCATTCTTGATGAAATGTGTCGCCATTCGATCAATGTGTGACACATCCATCTCAGGGTACACGGTGCTTCCTGTTGTCTCCAGAAATGAGATGGTGCAGTTGTGTCGATCGAAGGGGAAGTCCAACAAGTCCATAAAGCATGCGATCTCTTGAATCCCAGGTATCAAGGACATTACTAGGCCGTCAGGGGAGATCTAAATCAGAAATGAAAACTTCAGATATAGATCATTCAACATCTTCATTTGCATCATCATTTTCATTATATCATTACTACCATCGTCATCATCATCATCGTCATCATTATTATGATGATTATCGCACTGATAATCATCACCATAGCCATCGTGAGCATCATCATCATCATCATGAACAATATAATCATCATCACCACCACCATCATGATCATTAACGTCATCATCATCGTCGTAATTAGCAAAGTCATCATTAACATTAGCATCATCATTATCACCATCGTCACATCATCATCATTATCATCATCAGCATTGACAGCATTGTCATCATTACCATCCTCATCAGCAGCAGTAGCACTATCGGTGCCAAGTGCTTGCGGACATTTGCTCACTTTTTCACCCTTCAATGGTAGCATCTTCTTCATGTCTGTGGCTTGCAGCAGTTGTGACAATCTGACATTCTGATAATGTCTGTAGATTATAATAAACAAATTGACTGAAACTCAACTGAAAGGAAACGTTGAAGGCACATGAGTAAAAGGTGGACGATGATACAAGTAGACAGATAACATCAAGGTGCATGAGAAGCGCAATGTCAGAAACTGCCCCGAAATTTATTGCAAGCGTACCACCTGATTAGTCGGCTCTGTGCCTAAGTCGATGCGAACGCTCCGTAATACCGGGATGTCGGGTTCGATCCCAGCTGTGGGCCATGCGCCTTGCATTGGTTTCGACAGTGGTAACAAGAAAACCGACCGTCCAGAAAGCAATGACAAACTACTAAACGTAAATTTGCCTAGAAAAACCACACAACAGCCAGGTGCTGTTGGGATTGGTTCTGCAACGTCCTGCAAAGGATACGAAACTAGCATTAATCACCTGATTAGTCAAACTGGTACTCGTGGATGCAGCGTAAAGAGGTAAATTATGGTCAACACACTGTCATCATGTAGCAGGTCCCTTATAGAGCGTCGCTCCCATCACGGTCTGCCTGAAAGAAATTTGGAATCTCGCCAGTTCTCCCGCCTCGTGCATCTTCCTCCCAAAGTATCACAGTCTGTGCCCATCTTCGGCTGGTCTTGTTTGAGTTTTATATACATATACGTTAGACAGATCTGACTTATTTAAATGCAGACAGTTCACTGCCTCTGGGGTAGATACCCTCTGATTTCGAAGTAAGCACACCTAATGTATCTAATTTAACGGTCTGCTTATTTCGAGTGGGAAAGGGGTGACTGAGTGGGGGTGGGGTGGGGGGGGGGTGCTGAAGCATTGAATCTATTCTTCTCTCTCCCAACAATGTGGAGAAAGAAACTCGGTCTTTCGAGAGCTCTCCAGCCTCGTGCACTTTCATATTCAAGGAATCACTTATATCCTATGTCTATCTTTGTGTTGGTCTGCCCCAGCCTCTCCTTCCCGGTAACATACCTTCTGCTACTATTTTTTTTTTCCAATCCGCCACGGCGTTTGATATGACCAACATATTTCAGCTTCCGAGACAAGATGCTGTTTATTAGCCAATCTTCATCGATGCTCAGATCTTGTAAAGTTTCCGCATTTCTTCTATTCGTTGTCTGTTTTATTTTAAGAATCTTTCTATAGCATGTCAGCTCAAAAGTCCCCATTTTCGTTTTTAATAGCTGGAAGATAACCCATGACTCACATCCGTATGTCGCTACAGGGAAGATGCATGCTCTTAAAGTTTTTTGTCTGATTTCCCTTGCTGTTACTACGAGTCCAAAATTGAGTGGTTTCTATTTTTTAAGAAAAAAGATGATAATGGTGATTATAATAAAAACAGGAGGACGAGAAGGTGCGGGGGGGGGGGGGGGGGTAAGGAGCAGAAGGGCAAAGATGAGGATGGCGACTATAATTATTGTAGTAGAAGTAATGTTAAAATAAAAATAATAATAACAATAATAATACAAGGAAGTTGCGTATCCTTTGCAGTACGCTGCGGAACAAGCCCTACCAATTTTATGTTCTTTGATGTTTGAGATTTCACGAGCCTGTTTTACGTTCAGTAGTTTGCTATTGATTTATTACGGTCTGTTCTCGATTCCACTGTCGAAACCAATGCAAGGCGGTCTGCTGTCAAAACGCCAGCTGCTAGGGTCGAAGCTGGCATCTCGTTCTCAGCGCCTTAGCCAGAGATGCCGACAAAGAAATAATAATGATAATGATAATAAAAATGATAATGATAATAATAATAATAATAATTTTATGCTCAAGCAAGGTAGGACTCCTTACTTCAACTTTGTCAGAGAGTTCCAGATTTATGGAGGTCATGCTTCTGGGTATGACGATGGTGGGTATCCAAACCTCATGTGAATCCAACTGCACTGACGATATACCTGAAGAAAAACAAACCATGAATTTTGAATGAGTAAGTTATGAAATAGAGACTACCGTAGCCTAATGGCAATATTGCCTTCTTTATCATCTGATGACCATGCATTTGAAAATATGTCACCGGCTGGTGGAACTGTTAGAACGCTGAGCTCCTACGCAGATACCAGTGTTCGAATCCTTGGTAAGGCTGGGGATTTTTCCTGTTAATAATTTGTTCATCTGCTGAACCACCCCACGCTACACACACTACACAGCGCTGACTCACTTAAACCCCCCCCCCCCACGCTACACACACTACACCGCACTGACCCACTGAAACCCCCCCCCCTCCCCCACGCTACACACACTACACCGCGCTGACCAACTGAACCACCCCACGCTACACACACTACACTGCGCTCACCCACTGAACCACCCCACGCTACACACACTACACCGCGCTGACCCACTGAACCACCCCACGCTACGCACACTACACCGCGCTGACCCACTGAACCACCCCACGCTACACACACTATACCGCGCTGACCCACTGAACCACCTCACGCTACACACACTACACCGCGCTGACATACTGAATCACCCCACGCTACACACACTACACCGCGCTGACCCACTGAACCACCCCACGCTACACACACTACACCGCGCTGACCCACTGAACCACCCCACGCTACACACACTACACCGCGCTTACCCACTGAACCACTCAGCAGCATCCACATGACCCGTGGAAATCACACCTCACCGCGCTACCACACCATCTTGTGGCACACACATAACCCCACGGCACTTGATTATAAAGGGGATACAAACGACCTCTGTTAACAATAATAATACACCT
The DNA here is from genome assembly GCA_905116865.2 of Candidula unifasciata. Lineage (NCBI taxonomy): Eukaryota > Metazoa > Mollusca > Gastropoda > Stylommatophora > Geomitridae > Candidula > Candidula unifasciata. The sequence goes on along the minus strand of CAJHNH020000202.1, from coordinate 555,478 downwards.
ATGACATGCTTGACCGCCCATATATCAGACCACCCATATATCAGACCACACATATCGATTTCTAGCTACCTCTAAAACCATGAACTACCGGCACCTAATCCTGAGATACCATATCCGCTCCCTTGCCATTGTATTATATGTGGCGACACTTCCATGACCTCTAAGTCCCTTCAGCTGACACACCAGCACCACGACTTAATTCCACAACTTCCTGTTTTGTTTTTCTTTAAAATAAAATCAAAGTTTTGCAGCATATGTCCAAATTATATATCTTTAAAAAAATGCACACAACGCAGCAACCATTGCTCGCAGACTGGTGGCGGCAGCACCTTTAGCAACTTTAACACCTTTAGCCCCTGGCACATAAAAGCTCCTTAAGACCTCGCTATAGTTCTACTCAGAGATTATTTATGCTTTTAGTCTATGTATTGCTGAGGCGAGTCTTTCTAAAACCTTATTTGCCCAGTCGAAGTTGTAATTTAATTACTGAGCCTAAATATTCAAAAAATGTGACATTTTCGATCACCTCGTTATCAGTTTTAATCCTCGGTTTGCGTGCCATCGCTATCAAGCCTGAAATGGCTACCAAGAAATGTGCTGAGATGTGAAGGCAGAATGCATTGTTTACCAAATATATGTCGGCTTTAGAGGAAGTGTCCCTTTATTATAACATTTGGGAATATCATTATTCTTAGAGTATAGTACGTCTGCGGCGTCCGTGGCTAAGGCGTTGCGTGTCTGACTCGCAATCCAACGTACCGCGATCGAGGGCTGCGTGGATTTTTATCGTGGTATGGGTCGACCCAGCCTCAAATAGGTCCAGGATGGGCTGTCCTGGGAAAGTAAAGACGGTCGGCGTAATGCTGAACACATTACCCACCGAGTGCTGATTGGTCTGTAAAAATATGCGTGCTCTTTCCATATGCCCGATGCGCCTAAGGGCGTGTAAAGGGATCTTTACTTTTTTTTTTTTTTTTTTACTATGGTACGTCTAGAAGAACTATAGGCGGGGAAACATTATTTACGTAGTCTAACAAAGAAACAATCTGACCAAGTACTATAGGTGGGGAAACATTATTTACATTGTCCGACAAAAAAACAATCTTACAAAAACATCGACGAAGCACATTTCATCCAACAATTAATCTGGCAAAAACTGGTTGGTTGACCAGTTCAGATACCTTGGAATTGTAACAGACCACAATGGAGGCTTCAAGTCAGAATTAGCTGCTCGAAAATCAACAACATAAATAGGGGGTTTCTCAGCAAAAGAGAAATTAGCAAGAGGACAAAAATAGCAAACCTCTACAGCCAAAGGTAGAAGAGGAGCGACTAAGTAAGTGTCTGCCAAAAACTGTAACCCCACTCGGTCAGCTGACGACAATGAACTCCGAGTTTTGTAAACCTAATGAAAGTCGCGTCGTTACATATGAGCCAAGGGTAAACCTTAAGTGCTTAGTGTTAAATTAAGAATAAATATTATACAACTCAAGACACTCCCATAAGCGTTCCGTCCCCATCTTCAACAGCAAGCGAAGAGTTACATTTCCGATGGTACCAGTAACTGTCTGATTGTACATCCGTCTTGCCTTTCCCTTGAGTCTTGAGCGTCGGTCAGATCCTTTAATAACACCCCATTCTCCTCAGACCGTAATGATCTATTTGTACCTCTGCACTGTTCACTCGCTCCCAAAAGGCGGTCACAATATCACATTTGTCATATATCACTTCAGCAACGAGTAGTGCTGAACCCTCCAGTCCAATTGCATGTTTTCCAACTCAAGCCCAACACAGAGACAATATCCATAGGACCTAACTACCAGGGATCTATGAAGCGATGTTGGCCACTCTGCACGGAAGCAGCTAGGTAGTTGCACCCCACCAGGACATCACACAAGCGATAAACATCCGGTGACACAAAGTGCCATCATGCGGATGAGGTTTACCCGTGGAGAGGTCCCAGCAACCCCTCTGAGTCATATCTTTAACCTAGGCCATATTTATGGCCCGGCTATGTTCATTGCTAAAATATGCAGGGCTTGATTCTGCAGCGTCATGTAAAACAATCCTATCTAAATTACGCTGGAGTTGATTCTGCAACATCATGTAAAACAATGTCATCTTACTTATACTGAAGTTGATTTTGCAACGTCATGTAAAACAATGTCACCTAACGTATGCTAAGGTTGATTCTGCAACGTCATGTAAAACAATGTCACCTAACGTATGCTAAGGTTGATTCTGCAACGTCATGTAAAACAATGTCACCTAACGTATGCTAAGGTTGATTCTGCAACGTCATGTAAAACAATGTCACCTAACGTATGCTAGAGTTGATTCTGCAACGTCATGTAAAAACAATCTTATCTATCTTATTATAAATTCACCGTTGTATTGAGAAGGGTCCCAGTGGATATCGAAGTACTTCCAATAAAGTAGCAGCACTGAGAGAACCTGCACGGACTGATTGAGTTCATCCACATCGATGATCTGAAACGCCCTGAATGTCAGCAGTAACGTTAGGTTGCCTGCGATGTTTACTGGAAGCTTGTGTTTGATGGAATCAGTGCTTCGAACATAATTTTCTAGGCTGATGTATGATTCCATGGGCGTTGTTGCCCTTATCCAGGTGATGTGGATTATTGTCAAAATATAAATAACGGTCACAACCTCTTTAAGAGCGCCTTTCAGCATTATATTTTATTGCTTATTGCTCTTATTTTAGCGCAGCCTAAATCGTATTAGCTATACTATTTCCGTAAACTAAACTCTAAACATTTTTTTCTGCACCTAGATAAAATAAATACACAAATAAATAGACAAATTAATTAATTTATTAAGAAATCCAACAAAGATCCTAAAGAGTCAATCACGTTGGCCAAATGGTACCAATTTTGAAATGTAAGCATGTGAATATGAACACTAAAAGAACACTGCTTAACACAAAATTCTTATCAACGATATGTTGTCAACAATGGCAAGACCCTGTCTTGAGAAGACAGAAGGTAAAATAATCAGGACAGAATAAAATGCTTACTTACAATGCTAAAACAGAATGACTTAGCAACGATGATATCGGGGGAAGAGTCGACACAGATCATGTACTGAACTTTATAGGTAGACAAAAAAGGAAATGGTTTAGCCATGTAACAGAATTGACATCAGATGTAGCACCACAGAGAGCAATGTTACACATAGACAGCAGTAACAGAGCCAGAGGTCGACTACGCAGAATATGGACCGCAGAAATATCAGAGATACTGAAAAGTACTTTTTTATACGAAGGGAACTGAAGGGCCCGTTCCAAAGATCTCTTCATGCCTTGACGCCGGGAGGCAATCCATGAATAGAGAAAAGAAGAAGAAGTGTCGAAAACAAGGAAAACAAGAAAAAAGAGGCTAACTCGAGCAACAAATTCTGAAGAAGTCGGATGTGTCGGCCCACAGGCACAAATATCGCTATGATTTGAACGGGCACAAAACATTTACGTATTCAGAGGGACGCAGAAGAAGAAACTCGATGAAATTAAGTCGATCCTTTGGAGTTTAACTTTACGACATGTATCAAATAAGTAGTAGCATCGACTATTCTTATCCCCGTGTGGGTTTCCGGGTCCCCATTATAGGGAATAAAGAATAGACACACTGTCTCCCTAACAAGCATGTCGTAAAAGTCGACTGATTTTAGGTGGTTCCTTCGAAGTCGGAGTAAAACTGGCTGAGAGGCTAGGAACCATCAGTCTGCACACAAATACAGTTAGTTACGCATTTTCTACAGGACGTTGTAAGCCCAACACAAGCATTTTTTGGCTGTTGCGATTTTTCAAGGGAAATTGACATCCAGTAGTTTGTCATTGCTTTCTAGACTGTCGTCTCTCGATACCACTGTGGGAACGAACGCAAGACGTTTTGCTGCCCAATTATATGCAGGTGGGATCGAACCTGGCACCCCAACATTACAAAGCGCGTTCGTAACGCCTAAGCCACAGATACCGACGCACTGAAATAAGCGAAATCTTTAAAACGTATGTGCATACAAAAGTCAAATTCTGTTTAGTAAAGTAAAGATCATTTTTCACGCCTTTAGGCGCATCAGTCAGATGGGAAAAGCGCCTATATTTTGTATTATGTTTACAGACCAATCGGCAGTGGGTTAGTAATGTGGTCAGCCAGAAGTTCTATACAGGGCGAACGTAATATCGTGAGCTTAAAACATAATATTCCACTCATATTATGAGCTGAAAGCCTGATATTCCATGCAAATCAGTTGTGAAACAAACTAAAGTCCAGAACAATCAAAACTGTCCACCGGAGTCTAAAGCCGGTCAGCACGAAGAACACAAATAAGAAAAACAACATTCTGACAAGCAAACTATGCCAAAACGGCATCGACCACGAGACTAACAAAAAGCCGATAACTCTATTCATAGTTTGGCATCACATATATATTAGTATCGTCATCGGCCACCGGGTGGCCCACTGGCTCGCTGGTAGACGACTTCGTCGCCGGTCGCGACGGTATTTGGGTTTGTCTCCTCTGATCGCATCAACACTGCCTGAGTCCTTTTCATGGCTCTTTGTAGCTTGCAATGATAAGCGATTTCATGTGGCGCAAATAACCTAGTCACAATTATAATCAAAGCTTTCCCTGTGAGGATGCTGGTTGAACGTGACGATTCTTTTTGTTTCCTGTACCGACCTACCTGCCTACCTTCCATACACGTAAAGCATTTTTGTAATATGGCACTTTACTTAACACTTCCCACAGTTTTAAAAGAAAATATTTTATAGACATGAACATTTATAACCAGATATTGAAACTTCAGAAATGTTTGTAGATAACACTTAACAAGCTGGGCCATCGACAACTTAGCAACACTACAGATAAGTGAAGGTTTAAAATCTAAATCATCCAACAAGAGCAACCATTGGCTGTTTCTGAATATACAGAACACGATAAACTATTGGCTGTTAGTGACTCAGTAATTAAATCAATGTGTGAGTAACGGAGGGAACACACTTGATATGTTAGTTTTTTATGTTGTACGTGTGTATGTATATGAGTGAGTGTGTTTGTGTGTGTGTGAATGTGTGTGTGCGTGTAAATGTGTGTGTGAGAGCCCGCGCATCACTTTTTAGGATATTACCCTAGGCACCAGACAAGCAAAGTAAAGGACCCTTTCACACGATCTCGAGCGTTTTGGGCATAACGGGTGAGACATATTATATAGACCAATCAGAACTAGGTGGCTGATATCATCAGTATCTCTCCGACCGCCTTTACTTCTCAGGACTGTACCTGACACCTATTTAAGGCTGGGCTGACCTGAGAGCTGAGAACTACTAGATGATTACTATAAGAAAGGATTATTGCATTTTGCACTTCTTCTTGACGTTTAGCGGCTGTAAACTCCAGCAGAAAGTTTCGGTTGTTCTTTCACATCTAGACTTTATTCTTGTTCCACAAACCTGAGTGTTACGTGCACATCTGTTTTACAAGTCTGTCTTCTGTGTACACAGATTGTTGGCTCCTTTCCTATCAGGCAGATGCAATCCGACTTCGAAGGAATTATCATGTTAGTCAACTCTTACGACATGCTTGCTGAGGCAGCAGGTCTATTCTTGTCTGCGCCACAATAGGGTCCCGGAATACACAAGAAATGTTGCTTTCTAAACTTCATCATCATCATGTAGCAGGTCTCTTGCAGAACGTCGCTCTCATCATTGTATTCCTGAAAGAAACTCAGTCTCTCGCCAGTTCTCCCGCCTCATGTACTTTCATACTCAAGGAGTTACTTATAACCTGTGGCCATCTTCGTGTTGGTTGGCCCCTGTCCCTCCTTCTTGGTACCATGCCTTCTGCTTTAATTTTTTCCATTATGTCGTGGTGTTTTGAGTTTCATTTTTGGCTTCCATGATGAGTTTCTTGGGATAGTAATGTCGTAGTTTCCCGTTGCTTTTCACATCCACATGGCTTTAGAATACGTCCTCAGCCTTTAGCAACCTTTTCGATTACTAGGTCAAGTGAGTGCCCTGCTCTGTGATGCTCCTGCTAACAGCAGAGGGCACCCCAGAGGTGTCCACTTATCCCTGTGGATACTCGGTCCCCATAGCTGCGTTGGCCATACCGCAGAATCCAGTCTGCTGTCACGTTGTTGTCATGTATCTGCTGCTCTAGTTAGCGACATCCCTACACATAAAGAGTCCAGTCTGCTGTCACGTTGTTGTCATGTATCTGCTGCTCTAGTTAGCGACATCCCTACAACTATAGAATCCAGTTTGCTGTCACGTTGTTGTGATGTATCTGCTGCTCTAGTTTGCATCCTCCCTATGAGTACATAATCCACACTCTCTCTTTGTTTGTGTGTGCGTGTATGTGTGTCTGTGTGTGTGCGTGCGTGATCAATTCTTTATCAGGAAATAAGGAATACATCGAGAAATTTTTTTTAAATAGCGAATTGGGGAAATTATCTCCATTGTTTAAAGAATTCTTTTTTTTTTTTTTTAATTGAAAAAAAAAAAACTTTTTTTCAATAGCTGTATAAAAAAATTGCACATAAAAAAATACAACAACAACAAAAAATTCGGAATATTTAGTCGCCATATTTCATTGTCATCCACAAAATATCTGCTCGACACTTTATCGGGAAATAGTATACAAATCGAACGCGAAAATTATACCAGATATACAAACACACAAAAGTAAACCCACTAAAAGCTATGTGTTCATAATATTCCTTACGTCCTTCTTAGGACGTAATTTTTTGTTATTTGAACCCCACTCTGGCTTTTGCCAGGGGCCGCAATATGGGCAGGCCATCAATGTGGCCAGTTGCCTGAACGGGGTTTCTGGGACCTCTCCACGGTGATCCTCATCCGCATGGTGGCACTTTGTGTCATCGGGTGTTTATCGCTTGTGTGATGTCCTGGTGGGGTGGAAAGTCAGTCAGTCAGTCAAAGATATATGTATACATTTTGCCGTCCTTTTATATGAGAAAATTATTTGTTATTTGAGGCCCCACCCTGGCTCTTATAGCGCAATATAGCTAGGCCATAAATATGGTCTAATGGCTGAACGCGGTTTCTGTGACCTCTCCACGGTGATCCACATCCACATGGTGGCATATTGTGTCATCGGGTGTTTATCGCTTGTGTGATGTCCTGGTGGGGAGCAAGTCAGTCAATAAAAGCTAAGATAACAATCGTGCTCCTGGTGGGGGAGGCAAGCTCATTGTTGGGGGAGGTGGAGACTGGAGGTTTAGACAACATGAGCTCCCCGCCTTCCCCACCCCCTTCCTCCCCAAACCATCCCTAGCAGTTATTTTGAGGAGACAGAGACATTCGTCTTTATACATATTTGTAATGGAGTAAAGTGATCCTTCTAGCTATTTACAGACATTCTCATTTTAAGGGTTTTTCTTTATATATTTTATATTATTCAACAAATACTTATATATTCATTTAGCATTCAGCATCTAATAATAATAAGGAGAAGCCTGAGGCGAGGAGTCTTAATGGGCCTAATCCTAATTTAAGTACGCAATAATAATAGTTGTAAGAAAACTAAACTGTAAGCTTTTCTTCTTTTTCTTCTTCGTTTTCTTATTATTATTATTATTATTATTATTACTATTATTTTTTTTTCTTCTTTTTCTTCTTTTTCTTCTTCTTCTTCTTCTTCTTCTTCTTCTTCTTCTTCTTCTTCTTCTTCTTCTTCTTCTTCTTCTTCTTCTTCTTCTTCTTCTTCTTCTTCTTCTTTTTTTTTTTTAACGAAGATGGCGGTATCGGTCCAGCACTTCAGTGTCCAACTTGGAGGGCCAGGGTGTCTGTCTGACCTCTACCTGTCGACTTTTCCATTGTATGAGCTTTGCTGGCAGCTACGCTATCGCCGACATAGCTTCCAGCGTCGTCAAGAAACACAAAACTCCCCCAACACGGCAAGGTGTAGACACCTTCGGGGGGAAAAGCATGAAACACTTATAGTAATGTGCTGAGTGATGTCATGTCGGTTCGTTACTCAACTCAGCTCATAAGTGTAACTATTAAAAAGTAAATGGCTCGTAACCATCACTCATTTAACAGGTACTTTACAGAACGTTGCTCTTTTCAAGACAAATAAAGAATGCAGTGCTAGATCAACTGCCTAATGCTGAAAACCACCTTAAATATTTGGGTTTATAATGTAGGGATGAAAATCGCTTCCCATTAGTATTAAAATGTAAGCGTAGTCTTCTGGCATTACCTCAGTCCTCTGCAGCTGCAGAAAGAGTTTCATCTCTGCCTGACAATATTATAATTTAAAAAATATCTCGTTTCTTTGAAGACTTCAACAATAAATACATTGATGAGGTCAAATGTATTGCCCTAAGACATTAACTGCATGAACTGGAAACCGCCACCACAACTTTTTCACAAACTGAGCAGGAAAAAAATGGTATAGCAATTAGGTAATGGAGAAAGAATTTCAGTTCTGATCAAAAATAAGATAAACCAGCTGCATATATGTGTTTTAAAATTCTTTTTAAACTGGTTTTTTAATTTAAAATTAGTTATCTTCCGACGTGTTTTGGTACCTTGTAAACAATATTTTGGTGCAATTCCCCAACAGTTTTCGACAGCCCTGGATGAAACTAAGGTTAGTTGCGTATCCTTTACAGGACGTTACAGAACCAACCCCCTGGCTGTTGTGTGGTTTCTTTAGGCAAATTTACGTCCAGTTGTTTACCATTGCTTTCTGGACAGTCAGCTTCTTGATACCACAGTCGAAAAAAACGCATGGCCTGCAGCTAGAATCGAACCCGGCAACACAGGATTACAAGCGTTCGCATCGACTTAGCCACAGAGCCCTCCTAGATGGAACACAACTTGAAAAAAAAAATGCTTACTATATGCAACAAATGGGATATTTTTTTTTAAGGGTGAGGGGTGGGTGTGTCGAGGCGTCATCAATTGCTTTTATTAAACGGCTTATATAAATTTAAGCGTTAGCAGGTAGCGATACCACTGAAGAAAGTATATATGATATTTTTTAGTCGCTTCACTATTGAGAGTATGCACGCGCAGCCAGCATCGTACTATTAATATTTGCTAGCACTCACACATTACTTTCTGCACGAGTTGTGAACATTCTTTTCGCTATGTTATTACTATTAATAAGCTGTCGTGCTCGGTTTAATAAATAGTAAATAGAAATAACAAATAGTAAAATAAGGCATTATTCTTGTTTTGTTTCGTTTTCAGTCGAAAGAGTTAGTCGCAAATACAGCCGTTACAAACACGCCTTGCTACCTGTGGTACTTTTTAAACTGTCAGAATTTATTTACTCTCCAGGATTACCTTACGTAATTTAACACCTCAGGGATGAGAATCAAACTGGAACAATTCACAGAAACCCATTCCAACTGTATGAACCAGTTATTTTAGAGCACACCAACACTAACAAAGTAACGCACAGTCCAGTGTTAAGTTGTAACACTTTGAATGTATTATTCCCCTGGCCGATCACACTTGGTGGACTGTTGTCACTGGCCTCCATCAGTGCAGCTTCAGTGTTTGTGTATTTGCTTGCGTGAGATGCACGTAATGCGGTGACATTTTACCGACTTTGTCTGATTCGTTACAATTGTTCGAGTGTAAACAAATTCCACGTAGTAGTGGAACATTTCAGTTAAACGGACAATTAGTCGAGATAAGAGATCCAAAGTGAACTAGAAGGGTCGATGTAAAGTAATGTAGGCAACCGTGTCCATGACAAAGTGTGCATTATAGAGTGACCAAATATTTGCATGGACCAACCAGTACTGGAAAGAGGTTCATAAACTTCCCTTTGGCCGTTAAGCATTGTAGGGAGGAATAGTTTGGGACCCATTGCTTGATGGCATTGTGGGGAGGAATAGTTTGCGACCCATTGCTTGATGGCATTGTGGGGAGGAATAGTTTGCGACCCATTGCTTGATGGCATTGTGGGGAGGAATAGTTTGCGACCCATTGCTTGATGGCATTGTGGGGAGGAATAGTTTGCGACCCATTGCTTGATGGCATTGTGGGGAGGAATAGTTTGCGACCCATTGCTTGATGGCATTGTGGGGAGGAATAGTTTGCGACCCATTGCTTGATGGCATTGTGGGGAGGAATAGTTTGCGACCCATTGCTTGATGGCATTGTGGGGAGGAATAGTTTGGGACCCATTGCTGGATGGCATTGTGGGGAGGAATAGTTTGGGACCCATTGCTGGATGACATTGTGGGGAGGAATAGTTTGGGACCCATTGCTTGATGACATTGTGGGGAGGAATAGTTTGGGACCCATTGCTTGATGACATTGTGGGGAGGAATAGTTTGGGACCCATTGATTGATGGCATTGTGGGGAGGAATAGTTTGGAACCCATTGCTGGATGACATTGTGGGGAGGAATAGTTTGGGACCCATTGCTTGATGACATTGTGGGGAGGAATAGTTTGGGACCCATTGCTTGATGGCATTGTGGGGAGGAATAGAATAGTTTGGGACCCATTGCTTGATGGCATTGTGGGAAGGAATATAATAGTTTGGGACCCATTTCTTGATGGCATTGTGGGGAGGAATATAATAGTTTGGGACCCATTGCTTGATGGCATTGTGGGAAGGAATATAATAGTTTGGGACCCATTGCTTGATGGCATTGTGGGGAGGAATAGTTTGCGACCCATTGCTTGATGGCACTGTGGGGAAGAATAGTTTGGGACCCATTGCTTGATGGCACTGTGGGGAGGAATAGTTTGGGACCCATTTCTTGATGGCATTGTGGGAAGGAATATAATAGTTTGGGACCCATTGCTTGATGGCATTGTGGGAAGGAATATAATAGTTTGGGACCCTTCGCTTGATGGGCACCAATGGCTATTTTTATTGAGTGTGAATGCAGAAGCTCTTTAACGTCATCAGTCCATAATCTACTTGAGCTACCTTTATTTGTTTTCACATACTAAATTGTTACTTGCAGCGACTGTGTTGGTAGTTGTTCTGGCTGCGTTCTAGCGAGATGACAAAACCATTGTATTTTTTGTCTTTTTTTGTGTAAATAAATTTAGTAATGTTCTCACAGTCTGTCTGATTGTATCACTTCCCATTTTGTCTCGGATGATTAATTTGGCATCTTTCCTTAAGCACTTCATTTCATGGAGGGTAATTTTTACATAGCTTAGGCTTTGATAATGTCCATGTTTGGCACTGGTAGTACAGTGTTGGTATGAATGTGTTGTTTACACACAAAATTTTCACCCTCCCCCCAACACCCAACCCCTTTGCCACGAATTCTACTAAGCCGCATTACTTGCCTTTGATTTTAAAGGTTGCATGGTTAGCTTGTCACCGGGAACCATTACGTCCTTGCAAATTTTAGTAACTATTAGAAATGTGGTCAGTATGATGCTGACTGCATTACCAACCGAATGCCTATTGCTCTATAAAATTTAGATCTAGCCATATTTGCACTCTACAAGAATGAAGGCGTGGGAAAGGGTCCTTTACGTTTGACCTTTACTACCGCAAATATATGGCTTATTTCTTCTTTTTCTTCGCGTTTCCCAGCTGTAAACTCTGGCGGAAGGTTATGGTTGTTCATCCACTTTTGGACTGCGGTCCTGTTCCAGCATCTTAGTGTTGCGTGTGCATCCATTTTACAGATCTGACTCATTTGAATGCAGACTGCTGGTTCTTTGCCTTTTAGGCATATGCACCGACTTCGAAGGAAGCTACCAATTAGTCGAATCTTACGCCATGTTTGGGTACTGGGTAGGCAGTTGGTCTGTTCTTGATTTCCCTATAATAGAGCCCCGGAACCCATACGGGGATTGGCTTAGTTAATATCATCAGCTAGAAACAGAGATGTTTAGCCAAAGTCCATTTCGTCGGTATGAATTTAAACCCATCACTATAGGGTCAGACAGAGGATTCTAATGCTCTCTAGGCTACTACAACAACTGCCAAGCAAACACACGCCACCCATAAAATATTAGCTTCGAGGAAACATAATTCAAAGGCCTCGGGTAACTTCATCTGGAAACACGGACCATGAACAAAAAAGTTAGCTGCCCATCCACATCAGGAAGTCGTGAACGCACCAGCATTTATTGACTGTTTTGTTGTTTTATTAGGCAACTGTACATGTCATCTCTAGCATTAACGTCACTGTCTTGTTCATTTCTCCTTATGTTGTGTGGTATGGTTTTATTTCTATGACCCTGTAGGTTCCCGTGCATGCAAAGAGATTTTAATTATACTGGTCTCTGGTTGTTCTCAGTGTGTCAAATCCAAAGACAGCGTCTTTTCTTCACCTCTTGGTAGACTGGAAGTGGATTAGTTCTCTCTCAAAGATCAACATTAGTGACTCCTTCACACCATTTAATTCTTCATATTCTAAGCAGACTGCGGTTAATGAATTTTTGTAGTTTATTGGTACTATGGAGGTCATGGCTGTGACAAAAGCAGTAACATGGCTAGAGACACAGACTTTTACTTGGGCTTGCTTTCTCAGTGACTCGATGAGTATGCTCAGGAAGATAGAGAAGGGCTGGGTCCGAAGGCAGTGGTTGGTGGCTCTACAGCATTCACGGTTGACAAGGATTGGTTTCATTTTCGTACCAGGAAATTTGGGAGCACAAGGAAATGAGAAAGCTGATGAACTTGCAGGTACAGCTACTGTAAAAGCCGGACAAGCCATGGACAAGTATGATATACCTAATGCTCTACGGGATTCAAGACGTTTGCGTAAACCAATTGAAAACAGTGAATCTGCAACCATGCAAGAACAGCAAGTTAAACGGAGCGTCGCCAAACAAGAACACTAGAGGGGTTGGGGGAGGGGGGTAGCCAAAAAAGAATATTAAACCAACTTATGGACTAAGTGGTTCGACGTGCAATGAGAATAATCTGTCGACTAACTAAGTAACTAGTTCTTTAGTAACCTGGGGGTCTGTAATCCGATTCGGGAATAACTGCTTTCTGAAATTAACCCAATTCACTTGGATTAAAAGGGAGCTGCCGGTGTGTAGCGACTAGACCCTGACCTGTGGATCAAAAGGTCGTAGGTTCGAGTCCTGACTGAGCCAGTTTTTCAAAAATAATTTTCTCTCTGGTTGACCCAGCTTTAAATGGGTACCAGGTGTCGTCCTGGGAAGTAAAGTCGACCTGCGTGATGAGGCTGACTGCATTACACACACAATGTCGATTGCTCTTTAAAATATAAGTCTAGCCAAATAGATCTAAAGGCGTGGAAAAGGGTCCGTTACTTTTACTGGAACTAATTAAATAAATGGGTGAGTAACGGTGGGAACACACTTGATATGTTAGCTTTTTCTGTTGTACGTGTGTGTGTATGAATGAGTGTGTGTGCGTGTGAGTGAATGTGTTTGCGTGTGTTTGTGTGTAAATGTGTGTGTGTATGTGAGTGCGTGCGTGTGTGTGTGTGTGTGGGCCCGCGCGTCACTTTTTTGATTTTAGGCTAGACAACAGACAAGCAAAGTAAAGGACCCTTTCGAACGCCTTCGAGCCTATTGGGCATAACGGGTTAGATATTATATAGACCAATCGGAACTTGGTGGCTGATATCATCAATATCACTCCGACCGCCTTTACTTCTCAGCACTGTACCTGGTACCTATTTAAGGCTGTGCCGACCTGAGAGCTAAAAAGTACTAGATGATCACTGTAATAAAGGCTTGTTGCATTTTGCACTTGTTCTTGACGTTTAGCGGCTGTAAACTCCAGCAGAAAGTTCTCGTTGTTCTTTCACATCCAGACTTTATTCTTGTTCCACAACCTGAGTGTTGCGTGCACATCTGTTTTACAAGTCTGTCTTCTGTGTACACAGATGGTTGGCCCCTTTCCTATCAGGCAAATGCACTCCGACTTCGAATGAAGCATCATTTTAGTCAACTCTTACGACATGCTTGCTGAGGCAGCAGGTCTATTTATGTTTGCCCCAAAGTAGGGCCCCGGAACACAAACGAAGTGTAGTGTAATCATCTAGTACTTCTCAGCTCTCAGGTCGGCCCAGCCTTAAATAGGTACCAGGTACAGTCCTGAGAAGTAAAGGCGGTTGGAGTGATACTGATGATATCAGCCACCAAGTTCAGATTGATCTATATAAGTCTAACCCGTTATGCCCAATACGCTCGAAGGCGTGTGAAAGGGTCCTTAACTTTGCTTGTCTGGTGCCTAGGGTAACATACTAAAAAGTGATGCGCGGGCTCACACACACACACACACACACACACACACACACGCACACTCACTCACACACACGCGTACAACAGGAAAAAACTAACATATCAAGTGTGTTCCCACCGTTACTCACCCCTAGATTTGATTACCGAGTCACTAACAGCCAATAGTTTATCGTGCTCTGCGTAATAAAAAACAGCCAATGGTTGCTCTTGTTTGATAGTCTTGAAACCATTATTTATCTGCAGTGTTGCTTAGTTGTCGATGGCCCAGCTTGTTAAGTGTTGTCTACAAACATTTCTGAAGTTTCAATATCTCGTTATAAATGTTCATGTCTATAAAATATTTTCTTTTTTACCTGTATGGGAAGTGTTAGGTAAAGTTCCCATATTACGAAATTGCTTTACATGTATGGAAGGTAGGAAGGTAGGCAGGTAAGCAGGTAGGCAGGTAGGTCGGTGCTTTGCAGAGGGGAAAAAAAGAATCGTCCCATTCAACCAGCATCCGCACAGGGGAAGCTCTGGTTATAATTGTGACTAGATTATTTGCGCCACATGAAATGCTAACTTTATTTGTTTGCAGAATGATGGTTCCTAGCCTCAAAGGCAGTTATACTCCGATTTCGAAGGAACCACCTAAAATCAGTCGACTTTTACGACATGCTTGTTAGGGAGAATATGTGTCTATTCTTTATTCCCTACAATGGGGACCCGGAACCCACACGTGGATGAGAATAGTCGATGCTACATGTTGTTTCCGCCACTTTTTCTTTTACTTTTTTCTATTCCTGAAATTGCCTCCCGACGTCAAGGCATGAAGAGATTTTTGGAACGGGCCCTTCTGTTCCCTTCGTATAAAATAGTACTTTTCAGTATCGCTGATATTTCTGCGGTCCATTATCTGCGTAGTCGACCTCTGGCTCTGTTACAGCTGTCTCCGTATAACACTGCTCTCTGTGGTGCTACATCCGATGTCAATTTTGTTACATGGCCAAACCATTTGATTTGTTGTCTACCTATAAAGTTCAGTATTGGTTCTCTGTCGACTCTTCTAATGATATCATCGTTCCTAAGTCGATCTGTTTTAGCAAGTAAGCATTTTATTTCTGTCCTGACTATTTTACCTTCTGTCTTCTCAAGACAGGGTCTTGACATTGACAACATATCGTTGATAAGAATTTTGTGTTAACCAGTGTTCTTTTAGTGTTCATATTCACATGCTTACATTTCAAAATAGGTACCATTTGGCATAAAACGTAACTGGCTCTACGGGATCTTTGTTGGATTTCTTAATTAAATAATTAATTTGTTTATTTATTTGTGTATTTATTTTCGCCTAAGGGTAGAGAAAACAATGTTTAGAGTTCCGTTTATGGAAATAGTATAACTAATACGATTTAAAGCTGCGCTAAAATAAGAACAATAAGCAAGAAAACACAATGCTGAAAGGCGCTCCTAGAGAGGTTGTGATTGTCATTTATATTTTGACAACAATCCACATCACCTGGATAAGGGCAACAACTCCCATGGAATCATACATCAGCCTAGAAAATTATGTTCGAAACACTGATTCCATCAAACACAAGCTTCCAGTGAACATCGCAGGCAACCTAACGTTACTGCTGACATTCAGGGCGTTTCAGATCATCGATGTGGATGAACTCAATCAGTCCGTGCAGGTTCTCTCAGTGCTGCTACTTTATTGGAAGTACTTCGACATCCACTGGGACCCTTCTCAATACAACGGTGAATTTATAATAAGATAGATAAGATTGTTTTTACATGACGTTGCAGAATCAACTTTAATATATGTTAGATGGCATTGTTTTACATGACGTTGCAGAATCAACTTTAATATATGTTAGATGGCATTGTTTTACATGACGTTGCAGAATCAACTTTAATATATGTTAGATGGCATTGTTTTACATGACGTTGCAGAATCAACTTTAATATATGTTAGATGGCATTATTTTACATGAAGTTGCAGAATCAACTCTAGCATAAGTGAGATGACATTGTTTTTCATGACGTTGCAGAATCAACTCCAGCGTAAGTTAGATGAGACTGTAAATTATATGACGTTGCAGAATCAACTCCAGCGTAAGTTAGATGAGACTGTAAATTATATGACGTTGCAGAATCAACTCCAGCGTAAGTTAGATGAGACTGTAAATTATATGACGTTGCAGAATCAACTCCAGCGTAAGTTAGATGAGACTGTAAATTATATGACGTTGCAGAATCAACTCCAGCGTAAGTTAGATGAGACTGTAAATTATATGACGTTGCAGAATCCACCCAAGCATAAGTTATATGAAACTTTTTTTTACATGACGTTGCAGAATCAACTCTAGCATAAGTTATATGACATTGTTTTACATGATATTGCAGAATCAACAACAGCATAAGTTGAATAAGTTTGTTTTTTTAAGGACGTTGCAGAATCAAATCCAGAATATATTAGCTGTTTGTGATTTTTAAAGGACCCTTCTCTAAGTCCACTAGCCTGTTGGGCATATAGGGCTCGACCTAAACTTTACAGACCAAATGGTATTTAGTGTATGATGCAGTCAAAATTATGCCAGCTGCCTTTGCTTCCCAAGACTTTACCTGGTACCCATTTAAGGCTGCGTCGACCTTATGTTGGGAAAAAAAATAATAAGTTTCCAGCCACCTTTACTTTCCAGCAATTTATCTGGTAAGGCTGGGTCGACTTGGGAGCCAAGGGAATGTTTAGGGGAAAAAAGTCCGGCTTCCTTGGGGACCTGAACCCACGACCTTCGGATCCACAGGCGAGCGTCTAGCAGCTGCACCATGGTCGAAATCCAGTTCGAGTGATCTGTTGTCAAATCGTCCGCAGCTGGAATCGAAGCGGGCACTTCAGAATTACCAAATTTGTTCACAATGCCTACAACGCAATGGCTGACAGGAATAGGAAGATCGTGGGTTCTGCTTCTGACGGGAGTCAGACTGTTTAAAAAAAAATGATCTTGGCTTCCCAGGTGGACACAGCCTTCAGTGGGTACCAGGTGCGGGCGTGGGAAGTGAAAGCGGCCGGCGTGATGCTGACCACATCACCCACCAAGTGCTGGTTTGGTGTATAAAATATAGGCATAGCCCTATATACCTAATACACCTGAAAGGTGTGGAAAAGGGTCCGTTAGTTACTTTACTAAAACGAAAACCCACAAAGAAACAAAGCTTGCTACCCGAAACAAGCCAGAAATGAAGAGATGAGTTCATGAAGTTCGATGTTTATCTCCGACATTAGGCAACATTCAATAGTCGAAACTGGTGTGGAAAAGATTAAAAATGAAATTAGGTCGGGAGTCAAATTTCTGTCCCTAATGTTGAACCAACTTCAGACAACCGATATGCGTATACCGATGTCAGACTGGGTGGATGTTGGCAGATAAATATGAACACTGATGCACTTAAACGTATATCAGTTCAACTACCCAGTGAGCACTTTTGGTGATTAACACATAATTAAGGTTCAACCGTGTAGTTTGGGAATGGATGTGGAGGCTGTAACTGCTGCCTTCCCCTGGATTGAGAATTAGCTGTACAAATATGTCGTATTTGTAGCTGACTCACAGAGCAGGGTTGAGAAAGGTGGAGATAGGCATGCTTCGTGCAGAGAGGCAAGCATCGTTTCATATGGCCTGGGTTGTTTGCCACCTATGGATATTTTCTCCACGTGATTCTTGTGTGTTGGGAAACGAGCAGGCAGATAATTGATGTATAACGAGCTAGATATTGTGAGGACCGTTTAGGAGCGAGTGAACAGTACTGAGAAACAAATAGATCATTACAGTCTAAGGATAAGGGCGCTGCGAGGAGTTACCAGGGGATCTGGCCTACGCCTAACACTCAATGGAAAGGCGAGACGGATGTACAATGATAGAGTTACTGGTTCCATCGGGATTGGAACTCTTCGCTTGCTGCTGAAGATAGGGATGGAGCGCTTATGGGAGTGTCCCGAGTCATATGATATCGATTCTTAATTCAACATTCAATTCTGAAGGTTTACCCTTGGCGCATATGTAACGACGCGACTTTCACTAGCTAAACAAAATTAGGCGTTCACTGTCGTCTGCTGACCGAGTGGAGTTACAGCTTTTGGCAGCCACTTACTTAGTTGCTCCTCTTCTACCTTGGGCTGTAGAGGTTTTTTGTCCTCTTGCTAATTTCTCTTTTGCTGAGAAACCCCATGTTTATATTGTTGATTTTCGAGCAGACAGTTCGGACTTGAAGCCTCCATTCTGGTCTGTTACGATTGCAAGGTATCTTAACTGTTCAACCAGCCAGTTTTTTTGCCAGATCAATTAAAGGATGCAATGTTGTGCTTGGTTGATGTTTTTGTCTCATTGTTTCTTTGTCGGACTATGTAAATAATGTTTCCGCACCTATAGTTCTTTTACTTCTTCTTTCGTTCACCTGAAATAAGTTGTCTATACGGTGTGATTTTCATGGGTCGTGTGGATGCTGCTGTGTGGTTCAGTGGGTAGAGCGATGTGGCGTGTGTAGCACGGGGTGGTTCAGTAGTTAAAAATTTTAATAAGAGAAAAATCCCCAACCTTACTGACGATTCATACCCGGGTTGTCAATGTGAGAGCGCAGCGTTCTAACTGTTGAGCCATCCGGCGACACATTTTCAAATGCATGGCCATCAGATGATAAAGCAGGCACTTATGCCAGTAGGCTAATGTGGTCTCTATCTCATAATTTACTCATTCAAAAATGATGCTTATTTCAGGTCTATCAGCAGTGCTGTTGGACTCATCTGAGGTTTGGACACCCACCATCGTCATACCCAGAAGCATGACCTCTATTAATCTGGAACTCTCTGACAAAGTTCAGGTAAGGAGTCCTACCTTGCTTGCGCGTTAAAACATTATTATTATTATTATTATTATTATTATTATTATTATTATTATTATTATTATTATTATTATTATTATTACTAATTATTATTATTACTTTTTATTATTATTATTATTATTATTATTATTATTATTATTATTATTATTATTATTATCACTTTTTTGGCATCTCTGGCGTAGGCGTTGATAACGAGGTACCAGCTTCGACCCTAGCCGCTGGCGTTTTGAGAGCAGACCGCTTTGCATTGGTTTCGACAGTGGAATCGAGAGCCGACCAATTTAAAGCAATAGCGAACTACTGAACGTAAAACTGGCTGGTGAAATCTCACAAACATCCAACAACATATAATTGCCTGAGCTGGTTTTGCAGCGTCATTATCTGTTATTATTATTATTATCATTATTAATAATATTATTATTATCATTATTATTATTATTATTATTTTATTATTATTATTATTACTACTACTACAATAATTATTACTATCGTCTCCATCCTCATCTTTGCCCTTTTCATCCTATCCTACCCCCCCCCCCCCCACCCGTGCCTTCTCCTCCTCCGGCTTCTTATTATCCTCACCATTATCTTTTTCATTTATACAAATAGAAACCATTTAATTTTGGACATGTAGTAATAGCAAGGAAATCGGTCATAAAACTTTGAGAGCATGCATTTTCTCTGTAGCGACTTACGGATGTTAGTCGTGGGCTGTCTTCCAGTCATTAAAAACGAAAATGGGTACTTTTGAGCAGAGATGCTACAGAAAGATTATTAGAATAGAATTGACAACCAAGAGAAAACATGCTAAAATTTTGAAAAATCTCCACATCAAGTAAAATTGGCTAATAAACAGCATCTTGTCTCAGAAGCTGAAATATTTTTGTCGTATCAAGCGAAATGGCGGATTGGAAAAAATAGTATCAGAAGGTATGGTACCTGGAAGGAGAGGCTGGGGCAGACAAACATGAAGATGGGCACAGAATATAAGGGATTTCTTGAATATGAAAGTACACGGGTAGGGAGAGCTGGCGAGAGACCGAGTTTCTTTCAGGCAGACCGTGATGAGAGCGACGATCTGCCAAGAAACTTCTGTATGTTGACAGTGTGTCGACCATCATTTACCCCTTTACGCTGCATCTACGAGTACCAGTCTGACTAATCAGGTCATACGCTTGCAATAAAGTGGCGCGGTGATTTAGGTCACAGGCGTGAGGGAAAGTTAAGTCTGATGTGATGTATATAAGGAGATACTCTGTACCTCACTAGGGCGCTAGTCCTTCACTGTTCTGGTTTTATGGAACCTCATGCAAAACTCCTGCTGCACGTCCCCGTCGTGCGCTACGGATAATGTCTCAAATGAGCATTAACAGAGTTGGCAGGGGATCTCGGAGCTGGCGGTCCCCAGAGGTGTAGTGTTTTTTCTGGCCCTCATCAGTCTGCCCCCAAACGCATGGGTGAAAAGACTATCAAAACTCATTCGGCACATGAGTAAAGTCTGCTTGGCAAATGTAGCCAAAAAAAAAAAAAAATGGCAACTCTCAGTTAAAAGTCTGGAACGAATGGAAAACTGTGCTGCTGAGACCCAGCCCTTGACCAAGAGATTTACCCGCAGCCAAGACGATCAACATTTCTTGCGGTGGTTTCTCGTAGTCAGATCCTACCTACGTACACCCTCTATCAATCCTCAGCGTCGTCGTCACCGCGCTGAGGTACACAACGACAGCAACCTTTCATCTGCTGGCTAGTTAATAATGTCCGACAAAGTCAGATCCTACGGCACACAAGCAAGCTCAAAGTCCGACCATCACAATTCGTACCGATTAAAAAAAAGTTCAAATGTCCGTATGCACTGTCGCTCGAGTGTTGGGACCAAACAGTTGAATCCACGCCTGACGCATGCTTTCCCATACTGTCGTGCTAAGGGCACAGTTGAAACAACGTTAAAGGTATCGAACGTGCAATGAAGAAGAATGTACCTATTTGTGGTTGAGCGCGAAGCCTAATATGGTTGTGAGGTTAAGCAGTTATGTGAAGGACGTGACGATTCCTTGGGTGAGCCCAGAACCAGAGCGTCATGTATCGTCTCTGCTTTTATGGAAGCCTCCTTGGATGGCGGGGAATGCCTATGATCTGCCCCTGCCTTTTCTTGAGGGCTAACCGTTCCACACAGGGCTGCCCCAAAGAGGGTACTCCTGGGGCAACACCTGTCGGGAAAGGGACAAAGAGGACACCACACAAATAAGGTAACATCTCGACCCACACAAAACATGGCCACAGTCATCCTAGAAATAGGACTGACGTCTTCCCTCGAAGTCGGAGTACATCTGCCCGTGGGGCAGGGAACGGCAAAAGCCAATAAAACGGTTGTACGCGCAAAACTCAGGTCCAGGTAAAAGCCAAAAGTTGAAGCGGACGATTAACCGGGACCTTCCGCCGGAATTCACAGCCGGTGAACGAAGAAGAAGAAGCTTGCAATAAATTTTCCGGCAGTTTCTGAGACTGTACCTTCTCCTGTACCTTGATGTTATCTTCCCACCTGTATCATCGTCCACCTTGTACTCGTGTGCCTTCAACGTTTCCTTTCAGTTTGAGTTGCAGTCAGTTTGTTTATCATAATCTATCAGGCGACAGACATTATCAGAACGTCAGATTGTCACAGCTTCTTCAGGCCACAGACATGAAGAAGATGCAACAATTTAGGGCGAGAAAGTGAGCAGATGTCCGCAAGCACTTGGTGCTGATAATGCTAGTGCGATCGATGAGGGTTGTTATGATGACGATAATGACGAAGCTGATGATGATAATGATGACAATGATAATGATGATGATGATGATGTGATGATTATAATTATGATGATGATAGTTATGATGATGGTGAGGATGATGATGATAAAGTTAATGATGGCGATGAATATAATGGCGGTGGCGTTAATGATAACGATGATTATGATGGCGGTGGTGATGATGATAACGTTAATCATGATGATGATGCTGATAATGGCGATGGTGACGATGAGGATCAAGATGGTGATGATGATGACAATAATGATTATGGTAGTACTGATGATGATTATGATGACGGTAATGATGATGCAATGAAGATGTTGAATGATCTATATCTGATGTTCCATTTATGATTTAGATCTCACCTGACGGTCAAGTAATGTCCTTCATACCAGGGATTCAAGAGATCGCATGCTTTATGGACTTGTTGGACTTCCCCTTCGATCGACACAACTGCACCATCTCATTTCTGGAGACAACAGGAAGCACGGTGTACCCGGAGATGGATGTGTCACACATTGATCTATTGGCGACACATTTCATCAAGAATGCCGAGTGGAGGCTTGAGCGACATGGTTGTGGCTTTGTACAGGTGAACTCATTCCTCTTCTTCTTCTTTTTCTTCTTCTTTATCTTCTTAATCTTCTTCTTCTTCTTATTATTATTAATATTATTATTTTTCGCGTTTACTATTTGTAAACGCCAGAGGACAGTTTTACTTGTGTATCCATATCTATCATGTATATTCATATCCATGTCTTGTTCCTGAACCTGAGTGTTACGTGCGCGTCCGTTTCACACATGCGGCTTATATATATGCAGACTTTTGGTTCCTTGCCTCTCATACAGATGTACTCTGACCTCATTTAGTCGACTCATACGACATTCTTGTTGCTCCCATAAGAGGGCTCCAGAACCCACACGAGAAGGTGATAGTTCTCGTGGGTTCAGCTCTTAACTGTAGTGGTTATTTTGTTTATTTATAGTCATCATCATTATCGTCGTTATAATCAATTTCCCAATTTTGTCGTTAACGTGGGGAGGAACTGTCTGCGATACATTTCTTGATTTGCACCAATGACTATTGTCATTCCGTATCGATGTAAAAGCTTTTTTTTAAATATCACCAATACATATTCTTTTAGGGTTAATTCTTGCTTTCATATAAGATCTTCTAATCAGAGTATATTTTTCAGCGAAAAGGTTATAAATTAATTTACTAAACTTTTAACATGACATTTTTATTTTCAACAGAGCTACTTGAATTACACAGAGTGTTGGTTTGTCATGTCCCGACAACGAAGGTTCTATCTGACCACGCTTCTGGCGCCACTAATCTTGATGTCCGCCATGACACTTCTGGTGTTCTGCCTGCCGGCCGAATCTGGAGAGAAGATCTCTTTCATCATCTCCATTTTCGTGTCCATGACGATGTTCCTGAGCATTATCACCGATGTGATTCCAAGGAGCATGAACCAGATCCCTCGATTTCTGGTCTTGATTCTAGTGACGGTTGTTGTCATTTTTCTAGCCGCTGCTGCAACTGTTGTTGTCCTTAACAGATATAACAAAGAGAAGAAGCAAAAACTACGTGGAACCAAGAATAAACCACAAAGCACACCAAATAATCAGTCTCAAAATCAAAAAGAAAAGGACTGGATTTTTTCAAAGGAGAACAACGCTAGGGCTTTTCAAAATTCAGGAGAAAAAGCCATGACATTTGATCGCAAAGAGAGAAACTGGGTTGATGAAGAAACAAAAAAGAGGAACAGTTCGTTGGCAATGACTGCAGCAGCGAGAGATTCTAATAAAATCTCTGTCGTCAGTGAGGAGGATGATGATTTCGGACAGCTGCGAAAAACGTCTTTATGGACAATGCTGTTTTGTAATTTGACCCATGGTCAGTTGGATACCATGTTCTTCTGGATTTTTCTTGGTGCGAATATTATTGTCTATACGTGTATTCTTGGTGTTTACATATAAAGTCAATATCATTACAGAGGCAAACTTGGGTGTTTGCTAGTCAGTCCATACATTTGTCAAAAAATGGTATGTACATGTACGTGTCTAAAAACGAGATGTGGTTTTATAGGCGTCTTGAAAGAAGCTAACTCATGAAGAGAACTCATTGTCCACACCAGAAGGAGACGGTCTATATTCTGTGGTCATGTCATGAAAAGGTGAAAATTGGAGTACATGGTGACGGTGGGAAAGACAGACGGGAAAGAGGCAGAGGGAGACAGAAGATAAGATGCTGGGTAGGATGACATTATGGCATGGAAGATAATCTTTATCAGAATTTGAATGTACACGAGACAAAAGGTTGTGGACAGATGTAACCACCAATGCCACACGGACTAGAAAAAATAAAGTAAATTTTCTTTCCGCACCTTTAAGCGAATGTGTTGTATGGTACATCAAGTATATTTATGTAACAGGCTGGTATGGATAGGTTGTTAGCCTGTTAAACATTTTGGTTTGCCTGCACTTGGCGGACTCAAACTGGCAGGTTTGGAGATTGGAACTCTCCAATAGTGTCCAGCGAGTCACGATTGTTCGTGAAGGTCATACATGACCTGGAACTTTTAACAAGGCTCTCTTTGGCTCTTGGGACATCGGTGGTGAGACTCGGATATGTAGTCCTGACTTTGTTGCGAGACCGTACAGGGTTCTTAGCGCAGCGTGGGTTCAGGTGGGTTGGGTCGAGAGATAGACTGGCTCACTGGTTTCATATTTTAGTTTTATGTTCGGTAAAATAAAAAGATGACGAATATGATGATTATATTCTATTTGTTTGATTCAGAATGAGACTTGTAGCTTGTCATGAAGTCAGACTAGGCTGTGCCTATGTAGTTATATGTTGTTGTTATTGTGTAATTAACTATTCACATATTTATAGCTTAAGCCATGAGTAATATTTTATGGCTCCTGCAACGAAAGAACCTTTTTCTTTACCATTTCTGTTTTTGCAGTCCAGCGCGGAGCTACATATTGTTCTAACCACATTTATCTCCTCGTCTCTTACCTGTTTCTCCATTTTTCACTTACCGCTGGCTCATTTATGTAAATCAGTTCTCAATTAGTATGTAAATCACAGGAAGTAAATCACAGATCCAACTTCATAACACGGTAGGTACTCCGTGTGAGTGAGCGTGTTGGTGTATGTTTGTGTGTTTGTGTCTTTGAGACTGCCTCGCTTGCGTGTCTGCGTTTTGTGTATAGCACGCATGTTTGGAATTACGCCATTCATTCTTTTGCCATTTTTTATTTGCATTTAATACTATGAATATTTTGATGAAGAAACATAAAATGATTGATACATAAAATACAATTGCCATGTGAAGGACGATTGTTTGAAATATTGGAATGTAGACTAACTTGCAGGTCTAATTTGTGACCAATTGGAAATAAAGTTCGTTTACCCTTTCTTTCCTGTGCCAATTAAAAATACACTCTCTTTTATATGGGTGGGAAAGGTGGAGATTGACACAGTCTGCTGTCTAAACATAGCCAATAGCATACACACGAATAGAATGCATAGTGCAGCCACCAGAAGTGCCAGTACAAACACTCACATACTAGAAATGCAGTCCATCGTCAATGGAAGCAGCAGTTACAACAGGTCAGTAGTTGCACAAGCAATTAATCGCACAAGGCACCGACTCTACTATCCAGTTCATTGCACTGTGCCTATTCTAGGCTGAGCTGACTTGGATGCAAATGTCAGTTTAGGAATTATTCATCGGTGCGTGTTTAACGAAGAAAGGATAGAATATCTTACTGTCATACAATCAAACGTGTTGAAATGCAGTAACTGAACACCTGTAGAGCAAAAGGTGAAATTGCTTATGGTGGAGTCATGACGATATAGACAACGGTGACGACTTAGATGCTGATGATGACGAGGGCAACGACGATTTTGACGACGATGGTGGTGGTCGATAATGATAATGGTGAAGAACCATGTGTTATTGTGTGTGCTTAGTGTAAACCTTTGTTCTTATTCGGGATAGTTTTGTGTGTGTTTTGTGTGTGTTATAGCTTTGATAATTTTCAGCTATATAACTCCAGATATAATTTCATTGTATTGGTCTGTCTGGTTCCCCACCCCCTTTCCATCCCATTTTTAATTCATCATTCCCCAGTAAACATATTGACATCACCTCTACCATTACGACAATGTTATTCTTGATAGCTATCCAGTCTGCTAACCCCAGATACCTCCTTCAACCTTGTAGGAAAATGGATCCTAGTTATGTTAGACCCCTTTTTAGTTACGAAAGTCCGACACGGACCCTACACTTTTAATATCCATACTGACGAGGTATTCCACCAGGGACCAAAAGACAACAGGAGCCTTCCTAACATCAGAAGAAATCTCCCATCGACTAATGTTTGGGCCCCTTAACTTCCATAAACTCTTAGGGGCGGGCCAGCTCTGGTCATGACCTCTGGGTCTCAAGATTTTTCTGTTACTGTGCGGTTTCCACTTAAAAGGTTGGCTACAGTGTACCACTGCTGTATTTAGAAATACTACCCGATGAGGCCACGGTCTCTGCCACGGTGCTGCGACTCTCGTACTATTCTCCGAAAATAACGAGGACGGATTTCCCCACTGTGAGAAATAAACAGCAACACAACTAAGGATGAACGGAATGTTTGTGACCATGCTGATGTTATCATTTGACTTGCACTCTATTTTGATGACGTGCTTGGGGGTAAAAGGGGGGGGGGGGGGTAAAGATAAGAACTAGCCCGCTTGTTGTCCTTGTCATAATTTGGTCTTCTATGTTTGTCCACCCCCTTAGAATCTTGTTGTATCTTTATGTGAAACGACCCTGATCTACTGTCAGGGTGCCTTATTTGACGTAGAGAGAACATGCTCGAGTGTCTGAGTCGCTCCGCGCACAGGGCATGCAGCATCACCAGTCTTACTCCACCTGGTCAGGTTAACGGCTCATAGCCAAACATCTCAAAAGAACGCCTAATTGTGGCAGGGACATATCCTTTGTATCGTTCCAGGACTGAGAATCTTGCAAGGTCTTTGCTGGGAGGTTTGGACAGCTTTCTGCACTCACTGCTCGTCCTCTGCGATGATCAATAGGCGTTCCCTAGTCCATACTTTGTGCCACCACTGGACCTTCTTTGCGCTTGGCATTAAAGCACCGGATCACCGAATTCGATCCTCTGGACTTCAAACTTTATGTAACTTTATAGGACAGTTCAAACAAGAGTAAATCTAAAAGAGCTACTTACGTGTTTTATATATACCCACCTAGCAATAGGTGTTTTGTCCTTTTCAGGACGAATTTTTTGTTATTTAAAGCCCCACCCTGGCTTTTGACAGTGGCCGCAATATAGGCAGGCCATAAATATGGCCAAATGTCTGAACGACGTTTCTGGGACCTCTCCACGGTGATCCTCATCCACATGGTAGCACTTTGTGTCATTGGGTGTTTATCGCTTGTGCGATGTCCTGGTGGGGTAGAAAGTCAGTCAGTCAGTCTAACAGAGCTGAACAAAGTTTCTACGATTTGCTCTTGTTTGATTCTCATCAATAAGTTGCTGATTCTAGCCGAATGTAAGTAAGTTGTAAGTTGAAGTTGATAAGACTCTTTACGCATTCGAAATAAGGTGCTAGGTTCATTTTTATAGATACTGTTAAAAAATATTGCACCAAATAAAAAAAAATAAAAAACTTGCACTAAATATCTCTACTAAGGGAGACAATTATTTAAATGTTTAAAACTTTTTAAATACACGGTTATCGGGCTTATGTGTTTACAATAAAGTCAGAAGTTTTTTTTTTTTTTTTCCAGAAGCCATGAGTTGTTAACCCTTAGGCTCGGTATTATGGATATCGCAACCCTTCATCCTTGATTCCATGATAGGTACCGTAAATCTGGGAGAAATGTGGCTTTTCTGCCTACCCCCAGGAGTGAACCCGGACCACAAGGAATTCGTCACCCGGTCACCGCGCAATCCGGTTTAGCCAACTACGCTAGCGAGCCAGACAGTCAGAAGAATAATTCATATTATATCGGCGATGGTCGCCCAGTGGCTAGCCGGTAGACGACTTCGTTGCTTTTCTCAAACGCATTAACATTGCAAGTTATTTTTAGAGCTACTTGGTAGCCTAGTCACAATTATAACCTAGAGCTCCCTCTTTGGCGATGCGGGTTGAGAGTGATAATTTTTTTTTTTTTTTTGGTTTGCAAAGTAAGCCAAGCCAAGCCTATATTATACTTAAGATTACAGGTTAAGGTTTTGATTATGGATATCATTGTACTGGTTCTTATTCAATATATGGCTGAGTTTATGTATACAGAATGGATAACAGCCTGTTAAAATGTTGCACAAAGCAGGAACACGCTAGCTCTGGCGATGATTTCCGGGTTTTTCCGTAGAATACGCACCCGTTAACCGAACGAGCAGTCGTGAAATGACCCTCAGAAAGCAAGGCAAATTGTTTGACTACTTCAGAGACCCCTGTGGATGACAGAGCTGCCCCCCCCCCCCCCCGGGCCACTGAGTCTTACCTACACAAGTCTTCAAGCTAGACCTGTCTAGTGTAGCAGGTACTTCTTCGTTTTCTCCATCTTCCTCACAGCGACGACACATAGAAAACAACATAACCTCAGCACCTGTTGCAAATCATCACAACGTCTCGTCCAGATGTCCGATAAACGCAGCAGGAGACGTCCGATGCCTGGAAGTCATGACCCAGGTCGGCCCTCCGCACTCCCTTTCTGTACTCTTGGAATTCCTTGCAGCGTCAGGGCAGGAAGAGATCATTGGAATAGGCCCTTCTTAGCATAAAGTACTGTTCAGCGTCTCTGATATTTCTTCTGTTCATCTCTGTGACAATACGCTCGGTGACTTCAGAAAGTCTTTCCTCAACCTACTTTTATTTGTGTGTATTTTGAAGTATACAGACAAATAGGGATTTGGATACATCCTTAATCTAAATAGGACGACCACATCACACCTTTAATTCTCCTGGACCGTTGGTCATATCAAACACTAAAACTTTTTCCCAGATGTTAAGTGTTGAGGTACAGAGATAAGACTGACCAAGCAGACTTACTGACTGGAGATTTGCACACCATTTGTTGGTGTCAGATAGTTATTCCCCCTGCCAGATCTTCAGGAACAGATAACAAGGGCTAATTGCCATTATCTCCCCCTGAGGTTACCTAACTCGACAGCAGGTCCGACGGTCACTATTGACACAGTGAGCGGAAAGTGTTGGCAGAAGAATTGACAAAGTCGGATTTTATTGTGATGACAGGTGAAGTAGACTAGAGGTGTGACTTGTCTTATTTGCTCTGGTCAGATGAATTGACCAGGAGATCCTAGCGTGGGAATTCAAACTTGTTGTACAGTCACTGACTGACAGGGAATATACACCCACAGGGAAGGAGCTGTGATATCCCTGAATGAGAATGATTTTAGGCGTAATGTAGGAGGAGCTTGATAAAAGTTATAAAGGGGTGAACTATAGGTCTGGTAAATGAGATCCTGTCGAGCACATGCCATCTGTTGGGCTTAACCTAAGCTTGAGACAGAACTTTTGGCATTGTGGTTTCATTTTTCCAGGTAAGATCGAAATTAGTTTCAAAACCTTTATTTTATTTATGATAGAGATCTAACTGTCTTTTTGCTCAAGTGTGTGTCTTCATCACTTTGTAATACTCCTAGGCGGACATTTCTTCATTCTCGTAGGGCACTGTCACATTGCTTTATATCCTATTTGATAGTGTCATTAATGTTATTCGTGCACATGTGTTTCAATGTTGTAAAACCTAAATGTTGTTGTTGCCATTGAAATTTATTGAACTATCATGTTTTTGAAATCACAAGCGTGAAGATAACTTTGGCAATCTTTTCACGTGTGGTTAATGTGAATCTGTATTACATACAGCTAACACACTGAAATGTGTTTAACTCTCGGGAGGCTAATGCGGAGATTCATCCCGGAGAGTAAATCCACGAGATTTGTCATTTGATTCGCCCCAGAACTATTGTTAGCATTCTGGGCGCGTCGATTGTTCCAAGCATAGATTCCAGAACTGTTTCTGTCTGACTGATTGTCAATTTGAGTCTGTACGAGAGATGGCACCTGACGTAGAAGACTTGACTATCATTACAGGACGTGTAGAGGAAGGCAGAAGATGTAACAGTTTGAATGTGAGACATAAGCCCTTCCAAATTGGACAGGAGTGAATGTGAGCATGAGGGAGAGATGAAATGTTTTATTTAAATAAACATGCTTGATGTTAGTATAATATACATGCTTAGTGTACATCTAGAGCAGATACTACAAATATGCGCTTGTTTCTTCATTCTCCAGTTCCCACATTGGGCAGGGACTAGTAGGCATCCATTATTTGCCGACCGTCGAGTGTAACGACCTGCAGAAAGCAGTGAGGACGACAAACTGGAAAAGATAGGCAGGGTCTCAAGCCGAGAACTGTCCGGATGAGCTAAGTTATGTACAACTTTAATGTCATCTATAACATCATCCCAACTCTACTAGCCTAAACAAGTTCATTTTATTTTAGTCAGATTTATTAAATAAATCTTTTTGATGTTGTTACAACAGAGTTAAGTAAATTGTGTACTTAGGTTCAAGTGTCTTTGTGCATATTAGTTTACTTCAGCTAACAAATATTTAAATCACTTGATGGGGGCTTTTAAGTAATGCCAGGAGAGGAGAGCAGTCGGAGGGGTTAAATGAGCACCTGGATTATTTCATAGTGGGTGTATCCAGAAATCTATCTATCCCTTCTCCTACTCCTGTGGATACAAGTACAGCAACATTCATTTCATGGAACGAGCCACTCGCTGTTTTCTTGGCTATCCAGGACTGTCTAGGATCAACATAGCTTAGATAATAGTCCAGTTTCTCACGTGGGTGGGCATTGTTAAGGTTCAGACCCACACCCTCACTATATCAGTGTATTTACCCACGTGGGCGCGCGACAATCTCCTAAAGGTCGGCTCTGTGGCTAAGTCGATGCGAACGCTTCATAATGCCAGGATGCCGGGTTCAATCCCAACTGCGGGCCATGGTTTCGACAGTGGTATCAAAGAAGCCGACTGTCCAGTAAGCAATGGCAAACTACTGGACGTAGATTCGCCTAGAAAAACCACACAACAGCCAGGGGCTGTTGGGGTTGGCTCTGTAACGTGCTGTAAAG
The DNA here is from genome assembly GCA_905116865.2 of Candidula unifasciata. Taxonomy (NCBI): domain Eukaryota; kingdom Metazoa; phylum Mollusca; class Gastropoda; order Stylommatophora; family Geomitridae; genus Candidula; species Candidula unifasciata. The sequence continues at coordinate 524,401 of CAJHNH020000202.1, read as the reverse complement.
GATACGCAACTAGCCTTATCTCCTGAATAGTGACCTCTGGTTCTGTCTAACCCCCCTCACCCCCCCCCCTCCCCGTATCGCTCTCTATGGTGCTCTGTCTCGTGCCAGTCTTGTTACATGGCCACATTTTTTGGTTTGCCTTACGGAAGCCCACATTATAATTTCATTGGACGCTGAACGGAGTCTCTGAGGTTTTACCTGTTGGTCTGCCGTCCAGGCTTGTTGACGCAATTTCACTACCTTGGTTAGACTTCAGGATACTTTGAAACAGTTAGGGAGCCACTATATAACCTCATGGCTGAATGGAGTTTCTCCCCCACCCCCTTCCCTGTGGGTTTGGGGCCACACTGTGGGGGGAAACAAAAATAAATTTGCTGAAATCCCCTTCGGCCTTGATTCCATTATAGGTACCGTAAATCTGGGAGAAATGTGGCTTTTCTGCCTACCCCCAGGAGTGAACCCGGACCACAAGGAGTTCGACACCCAATCACTGCGCAATCCGGTTTAGCCAACTACGCTAGCGAGCCGGGCAGTCAGAAGAATAATTCATATTATATCGGCGATAGTCGCCCAGTGGCTAGCCGGTAGAGGACTTCGTTGCTGGTGGGATAGTATTTGAGTCTCTTTTCTCGATCGCATCAACATTGCAAGTTATTTTTAGAGCTACTTGGTAGCCTAGTCACAATTATAACCTAGAGCTCCCTCTTCGGCGATGCGGGTTGAGAGTGATAATTTTTTTTTTTTTTTTTTTTGCAAAGCAACCCAAGCCAATCCTATATTATACTTAAGATTACAGGTTAAAGTTTTGAGTATGGATATCATTGTACTGGTTCTTATTCAATATATGGCTCAGTTTATGTATACAGAAAGGCCATCAGCCTGTTAAAATGTTGCACAAAGCAGGAACACACTAGCTCTGGCGATGATTCCCGGGGTTGTCCGTAGAATACGCATCCGTTAACCGAACGAGCAGTCGTGAAATTACCTTCAGAGCGTGAGGCAAATGGTTTGACTACTTCAGAGACCCCTGTGGATGACGGAGCCGCTCCCCCCCCCCCTCCACCCCTGGGCCACTGAGTCTTACCTGCACAAGTCTTCAAGCTAGACCTGTCTAGTGTAGCAGGTACTTCTTCGTTTTCTCCATCTTCCACACAGCGACGACACATAGAAAACAACATAACCTCAGCACCTGTTGCAAATCATCACAACGTCTCGTCCAGATGTCCGATAAACGCAGCAGGAGACGTCCGATGCCTGGAAGTCATGACCCAGGTCTGTCAACCCCACTCCTTTTCTGTACTCTTTGAATTTCTTGCAGCGTCAGGGCAGGAAGAGATCATTGGAATAGGCCCTTCTTTGCATAAAGTACTGTTCAGTGTCTCTGATATTTCTTCTGTTCATCTCCTAAAGGTCGGCTCTGTGGCTAAGTCGATGCGAACGCTTCGTAATGCCGGGATGCCGGGTTCAATCCCAACTGCGGGCCATGGTTTCGACAGTGGTATCAAAGAAGCCGACTGTCCAGCAAGCACTGGCAAACTACTGGACGTAAATTTGCCTAGAAAAACCACACAACAGCCAGGGGCTGTTGGGGTTGGCTCTGTAACGTGCTGTAAAGGATACGCAACTAGCCTTATCTCCTGAATAGTTGACCTCTGGTTCTGTCTAACCCCCCTCACCCCCCCCCCCCCCGTATCGCTCTCTATGGTGCTCTGTCTCGTGCCAGTCTTGTTACATGGCCACATTTTTTGGTTTACCTTACGGAAGCCCACGTTATAATTTCATTGGACGCTGAACGGAGTCTCTGAGGGTTTACCTGTTGGTCTGCCGTCCAGGCTTGTTGACGCAATTTCACTACCTTGGTTAGACTTCAGGATACTTTTGAAATAGTTAGGGAGCCACTATATAACCTCATGGCTGAATGGAGTTTCTTCCCCCCCCCCCCCCCCTGTGGGTTTGGGGCCACACTGTGGGGGGAAACAAAAATAAATTTGCTGAAATCCCCTTCGGCCTTGATTCCATTATAGGTACCGTAAATCTGGGAGAAATGTGGCTTTTCTGCCTACCCCCAGGAGTGAACCCGGACCACAAGGAGTTTGACACCCGGTCACTGCACAATCCGGTTTAGCCAACTACGCTAGCGAGCCGGGCAGTCAGAAGAATAATTCATATTATATCGGCGATAGTCGCCCAGTGGCTAGCCGGTAGACAACTTCGTTGCTGGTGGGATAGTATTTGAGTCTCTTTTCTCGATCGCATCAACATTGCAAGTTATTTTTAGAGCTACTTGGTAGCCTAGTCACAATTATAACCTAGAGCTCCCTCTTCGGCGATGCGGGTTGAGAGTGATAATTTTTTTTTTTTTTTTGCAAAGCAACCCAAGCCAAGCCTATATTATACTTAAGATTACAGGTTAAAGTTTTGAGTATGGATATCATTGTACTGGTTCTTATTCAATATATGGCTCAGTTTATGTATACAGAAAGGCCATCAGCCTGTTAAAATGTTGCACAAAGCAGGAACACACTAGCTCTGGCGATGATTCCCGGGGTTGTCCGTAGAATACGCATCCGTTAACCGAACGAGCAGTCGTAAAATGACCCTCAGAGAGCAAGGCAAATTGTTTGACTACTTCAGAGACCCCTGTGGATGACGAAGCTGCTCCCCCCCCCCCCCCCCCCCCTCCACCGCCACTGAGTCTTACCTACACAAGTCTTCAAGCTAGACCTGTCTAGTGCAGCCGGTACTTCTTCGTTTTCTCCATCTTCCTCACAGCGACGACGCATAGAAAACAACATAACCTCAGCACCTGTTGCAAATCATCACAACGTCTCGTCCAGATGTCCGATAAACGCAGCAGGAGAAGTCCGATGCCTGGAAGTCATGACCCAGGTCTGTCAACCCCACTCCTTTTCTGTACTCTTTGAATTCCTTGCAGCGTCAGGGCAGGAAGAGATCATTGGAATAGGCCCTTCTTTGCATAAAGTACTGTTCAGTGCCTCTGATATTTCTTCTGTTCATCTCCTAAAGGTCGGCTCTGTGGCTAAGTCGATGCGAACGCTTCGTAATGCCGGGATGCCGGGTTCAATCCCAACTGCGGGCCATGGTTTCGACAGTGGTATCAAAGAAGCCGACAGTCCAGCAAGCACTGGCAAACTACTGGACGTAAATTTGCCTAGAAAAACCACACAACAGCCAGGGGCTGTTGGGGTTGGTTCTGTAACGTGCTGTAAAGGATACGCAACTAGCCTTATCTCCTGAATAGTTGACCTCTGGTTCTGTCTAACCCCCCCTCACCCCCCCCCCTCCCCCGTATCTGCATAACATCGCTCTCTATGGTGCCCTGTCTCATGCCAGTCTTGTTACATGGCGACGTTTTTTGGTTTGCCCTTACGGAAGCCCACATTATAGTTTCATTCGACGCTGAACGGAGTCTCTGAGGTTTCCCCTGTTGGTCTGCCATTCAGGCTTGTTGACGAAATTTCACTACCTTGGTTAGACTTCAGGATACTTTGAAACAGTTAGGGAGCCACAATATAACCTCATGGCTGAATTGAGTTTCTTTCCCCCTGTGGGTTTGGGGCCACACTGTGGGGGGGAAATAAAAATAAATTTGCTGAAATCCCTGACAAGCATGTCGTAGAAGTCGACTAATTGGAGGCTTTCTTCGAAGTCGGTGTGCGTCTGCCCGAGCTTCAAGGAACAACCAGCTGCACACAAAAAAGCCAGTAAAACACGTACAACTCAGGCATTGCACAAAGCCAAAGCCCATACTGACGAACAAGCAGAACTTTCTGCCAGAGCTCACTGCCGGTGAACTAAGAAGAAGCAGAACGGAGTTTCTGAGGTTTGTACCTGGGAGGGGCGGGGGTGGGGTGTGTGTGTGTGTGGGGGGGGGGGGGATCACCTAAACAATGATAGTATGCCTCACCGGACGTAAATGGCTCAGTTTGCGGTCCTGGTGGAGTTAAACTTTATTCACCATCCAGGATCAGGTTCTTAAACGTTTTGAGAAAAAGAAAAAGATAGATGAAGACAAGGCCAAAAGATTCTTTCTAGCTTTTTTGTTAAAACACAGAAGGGTGCAAGCACAGAAAAGGATACATGCTGTTGGAGATCGCAACTTATGGAAGGACATGATTGCCCACGCTAGTCGACACTACACATGATGATGACATGCGTCTTAACTATTTAGGTATCAGGAAATGTCACCACAATACCAACAAGAACTACTTAGGCAGAGACAGGGCTCACACGTAGTTAATAATTATAAGTTTGCTATCCGACCTGTGGCAATTTACGTTTGTGAGTCCTGGACCCTCGCACAATCACTGTATAAAAAGATTGGAGCTTTTGAATGAAAATATAACAGAAAAATTCTCAGAATACCATAGATCAACAAAGGGAAAACATGGAAATTCTACACGAGTGAAATGTCGAAGAGAACTGGCTCATAAACAGCGTCCTGTCCCGAAAATTTGAAATGTTTGTGCCACATCAAACGTCATGGTGGCTTGGGAACGACGGTGAAGGTGGGGGCAGTTTGTGGAAAACGAGGCAGGGGTCGACCTCCGCGAAGATGGATAAAGGACATTAAAGATACATTGGCATTAAAAGCACATGCGGCTGGAAAGCTGGCTAGGGCAAGGGATACTTCCAGGCGTGCCGTGAGAAGAGAGCGACGTTCTGTAAAGGACTTGCCGATTGATGATGATGATCCGACCTGCTGTCGCTGTTTTAAAATAAACCATAAAAATAATAAACATAACAAACAACAGTCAGTTAAGCAATGAATACACGAAACAAACATTTACAAGAAATACATGTTCATGTTCTAAAAATCAATAAGGAATTCGCATTTTAACGAAACAAAAGTTGGGATTGGGTTTTATATAGCATCCCGAGTGAAACATATTATACCGGATGTTCCTTTATGTTGGCAAGCGACAGAGCATCAAACTGAAGATCAAACGACCAGATCGAAGTTGACTTAATGTAACCAGAACCATTAGTTAGTGTGAACTAACGTGGCTTCCATGTCAAATGGCCTTGCGTGGAAAGTTAGTTCTAGTAGCAAATGGTTGCTAACTCAAAGGGAAGCAAACATCGAATTGCAGAAGTCATAAAAACGGGAGGCGACTGTAACAGCTTCGTTATTTTCTATTGTATGCTTGTATGTAGTTGCCTGATGCTATCTGAAGAGGCTTGAGTCTTGTCTTGTCTTGTCTTGTCCACAATTGCCTCACAGCGTAGTGGGGAGTCGCAGTTTTCTATCCTGGGCCAGGTGTGTTGCACGTGTTGTTGTTAGTCCGTGTTGCCTCAGGATCTCTGATATATTGTCTATCCATTGTACTCTCGGTCTGCCTCTTGCTCTAGGGCAGTAGTGCTGTTCGTTGTATGCTCGTAGAGGCAGTTGGTCTGTTTGCATTCGCATCAAGTGGCCAAACCACTCTATTTGTTGCTTCTTTATGTATTGCAGGCATGGTGTGGTTCCTACAATTGCTCTAATGTTCTCGTTTCGAACTCTGTCTCTCCTTGTGACATTGGCAGCCTTACGTAAGCATCTCATTTCGCACGTCGTGATCTTTTTCTCCTGTGCTCTTGTTAGGGACCAGGTTTGGCATTGGTAGCAGAGGGTTGGTATAAACATGCAATTTATCAGTTGTCGTTTTAATGCCATAGTGATGCTTTGGTGTTTTAGCAGTGGGGAGAGTAGGTAAGTTACTGCGTTTGCCTTTTGACATCTTGCCTCAAGCTCCCTATCAATTCTTCCATCATCTGTGAAGATGCTCCCCAAGTATTTAAATTGCTGCACTTGTTTGAGTTGTTCGTTGTTAACTTTGATTAGTTAGTATATTAGGTGTTCTACTTATTTTCAGAATTTCTGTTTTGGTGATGCTGATCTTCATGTTATATTCGTTGCAGACTGTGTGTAGCGCATTTACGTGGATTTGAAGTTCTTTTTCGTTTTCATGTATTATGCTTTGGTCGTCTGCGAAAAGTATTTCGTTCAGTTGGGGATGTACTTCTTCAGGCTTGAGTATTGATTAAAAACCTCATCTTTTTCCTGTACTATCAAAGTCACTACATCTTCAAATTTCACCAGCAGTATTAATAATAATTCATCATTATCATTTCAATCGTCATCACCATCATCAACAAGTATGAAAATACATGCGTTCACAATATAAACCTGACAAACTTAGTAGAAGGCTACTTCTAACACTTGTCGTCGGTATGCATTTTTTTTTTTTTTTTTTTTTTTGGTTTGTTATTGGAAGCCCCGCCTTGGCTTATGCCGGGGGCCCTAAATAAAGCCGGGTCTTAAATATGGCTTAACGACTGAACGGGGTTTCCAGGACTTCTCCACGGGTGATCCTCATCCGCATGGTGACACTTTGTCTCACCGGATGTTTATCGCTTGTGTGATGTCATGGTGGGGTACAACTTACCTACCTACCTACTTAGCAGATTTTTACTATTGCAATACTATTGACAAACCATACATACTTCTACTATTATAATGCTCTCTCAATTCCTTTCAGCACTTTTAATGTCTTTTAACAGCGTCCAGAGAGACAGTCTCTAGAAAATGTTACGACATTATGGAATCCCAGAAAAGATGGTCAACATGATTGCTCTCTTCTATATCTGCAGTATAAAAAAAAATTTACAACACATCTTTCCCAATAAAGACAGGCGTAAAGACAGGGAAGTGTTGTCCCTTGTTTTTAACCTTGTGATTGATTGATTTGATACCAAAGAACACAGTAGACAAGACATCGAGAAGCATACGATGGACTCCATTCACCATGCTTGAGGACCTTGATTTTGCAGATGATATAGCACTCCTATCACATAAACATGAACATATGCACAATAAAAGTAGCAGACTACACAGCACAGCAGAAATTGTTAGACTGAGAATAAATACAAGAAAAACTAAAATCATGACAAACAGTCCAAACCAACAACCAGTGACCATAAATAAATAAACGCTGGACAATGTAGAACAGTTCCCATATCTTGGTAGTGTGGTGTTACTACTGGGAGGGACAGAGGAAGACATACAGTCACGTCTGAACAAAGCTAGAGCTGCTTTTGGAAGGATAAGGCAAATCTGGAAATCCAACAATTACTGCAGAGGAACGAAACTCCGACTCTACAAGAGCATCATTTTGTCAGTTCTTCTTTATGGAGCGGAATGTTGGAGGAGGACCACAAAAGGATGCCCACAAGCTGTCTACCTTCCACCACACATGTCTACGTAGAATTATCCAAAGTTTATGGCCAGTTACCATCTGAAATACTAAACTATCACAGACCAAGAAATTTTAGGCACAATGTTAACCAAGAGAAGATGGAAATGGCTTGGCCACGTTATGAGCATGAATCCTGATATACCTGCCATAACAGCTCTCACTTGGACACCAGAGGAAAAGAGCGAAAAGGGGAGCCCAAAAACAACGTGGAGACAAACGATTGAAAGTGAACTGAGTGCGTCATCTCTATATAAGAGGATCAAAATGAGATGAGATGACATGAGATGAGTTGAGACTGAGGTACCACTGTGTTATTTTTATTACTGAGCTGCTTGCATAACACGCGGCATTTTGAAAATATAGGTTCTCAGTTTTTGGACTTATAACTTTCAACACCAACCTGACTGCAGGTTACTTCCAACCATAAAAGTGCTCTAATACATCTGTTTATACGGTTGTACATGGTTTCTCGATTTCTTGGTATGATTCTCATGCTAGATTTGTTAATTCTGGAGGGGAATAATGACCACCTCCGACACTTCCTGTCAGTATGGAAGATAGGTTGGTTTACTGCAATTTAGTCGTGGCACTGACACTGCAAGGCATTCCAGGAGTAGATAAATGAAGAAAGAAGAAGAGAAGTATTGGCTAGTTTTAGCTTCTGGTAATAGTTAGCCGTTGCAGTTTATTTTCTATATGTAGATTGAAAGGACATTGTTTCGTCGCCCAGCTACTGGGTTAAGTGGATTGCGAGGTACTGTGAGCTGTGGATTTCATTTGGGATGATTTCGGCTGTGCCCAGCGTGGTTTGTTTTGTATGCTGCAGATTCAGAAAAATGGAGTGTAACCTGTTACCACAGAACTGGTTTCGATTTATGCAATTAAGTGTGTGCAATTACCGATCTGTTGCTACTGTTGCTTCTATCGATGGACAATATTTCTAGGGCCGGACTGTTTGCGGTAGCACTTCTGATGGTTGCCTTTTGCATTCAATTTGTGTGTATTCTATTTGTTTCGCTGAGACTGCAGTCTGTGTCAACGTTTTTTTCTCTACAATTTTACAAGGCACGGTTATGGACATTCTGTGTGGGTTTTCTTTGGCATAGGAACGGATCAACTAGGGGTTGATTTGTTTGCTTTAAAGTTAAAACTACGAACACCTAATTACGCAAAAGACCATCTGCATTATTCTAGCTCTCTCTGTCCCTGTCTCTATGTGTCCCTCTCTTTGTCTCTGTCTGTCTCGCTTTCAGTTTATCTGTGTCTCTTTCTGTTTTTCCCAGCCCCTCTTTGTCTGTCTGTCTGTCTCTGCCTGTCTTTCTTTTTGTCTCTTTCTGTCTCTTTCTGTCTCGGTCTGTCGCACCCTGCCTCTCTCTCTCTCTCTCTCTCTCTCTCTCTCTTTCTATCTATCTATCTATCTATCTTTCTATCTATCTATCTATCTATCTATCTATCTATCTATCTATCTATCTATCTATCTATCTATCTATCTATCTATCTATCTATCTATCTATCTATCTATCTATCTATCTATCTATCTATCTATCTATCTATCTATCTATCTATCTATCTATCTATCTATCTATCTATCTATCTATCTATCTATCTATCTATCTATCTATCTATCTATCTATCTATCTATCTATCTATCTATCTATCTATCTATCTATCTATCTATCTATCTATCTATCTATCTATCTATCTATCTATCTATCTATCTATCTATCTATCTATCTATCTATCTATCTATCTATCTGTCTATCTATCTATCTATCTATCTATCTATCTATCTATCTATCTATCTATCTATCTATCTATCTATCTATCTATCTATCTATCTATCTATCTATCTATCTATCTATCTATCTATCTATCTATCTATCTATCTATCTGTCTGTCTGTCTGTCTGTCTGTCTGTCTGTCTGTCTGTCTGTCTGTCTGTCTGTCTGTCTGTCTGTCTGTCTGTCTGTCTGTCTGTCTGTCTGTCTGTCTGTCTGTCTGTCTGTCTGTCTGTCTGTCTGTCTGTCTGTCTGTCTGTCTGTCTGTCTGTCTGTCTGTATGTCTGTCTGTCTGTCTGTCTGTCTGTCTGTCTGTCTGTCTGTCTGTCTGTCTGTCTGTCTGTCTGTCTATCTATCTATCTATCTATCTAGCTCTCTCTCTGTTTTTCTATCTCTAAATCTATCTGACTCTCTCTTTTCTATCTTTGCCTCGCGCTCCCCCCCCCCCCCAATTTTATTCTGATGATGACAAAGATGACTTACATCCCCATATTTAGATGGCTGCATATCTACACGGCGAGTGTACAGGACAAGCACCCATATTGCATGACTATTGATTCTTGATTGCAATGAACACAGAATCCGTTTTGTCGTCTAATTTCCTTCCATTGATTTTCAGGACAAACGTTCTCATTTGTTCACGTCTCCATGAAAATATTTGTCCTCGCGCTGCGAATGTTCTTTGAGAATGTTAAATAACACTTGTATGGGTACAGAACAGGGGCGTTTCTCTGTCTGGTGTCTCCTATCCTCCTGTCAGTCTGTCTGTCCGCCTGCCTGTCTGTCTGTCACACATCCTAGTGCTTGCGATAAATATTTTAAAGCTATTGATAAGGTTTACTACTACTTGATGCATAAATGAAGTAATGTTAAGAGCGGAGGGAGAACATGAAAAGCAGAAAGTTGGACAGGACTGCGTGTCCCCATCCTTAACGCTTTGAAAAATAAGTTCGCTCGCTTCTTTCGTTCTGTTTTGACTGTATGTTGTGACTGTCTGTTGTGACTGTTTGTCGTGACTGTCTGTCGTGACTGTCTGTCGTGACTCTCTGTCGTGACTATCTGTCGTGACTGTCTGTCGTGACTGTCTGTAGTGACTGTCTATCGCGTCTGTCTGTCGTGACTGTCTGTCGTGACTGTCTGTCGCGACTGTCTGTAGTGACTGTCGTGTCTGTCTGTCGTGACTGTATGTCGTGTCTGTCTGTCTGTCTGTCTGTCTGTCTGTCTGTCTGTCTGTCTGTCTGTCTGTCTGTCTGTCTGTCGTGACTGTCTGTGGTGAATATATGTCTGTCTGTCGTGTACGTCTGTCGTTTACGTCTGTCTGTTGTGACTGTCTGTCCTGTTTCTCTGTTTGTCTGTCGCGTCTGTCTGTCGTGTCTGTCTGTCTGTCGTGTATGTCCGTCGTGACGGTCCGTCGTGACTGTCTGTAGTGTCTGTCTATCGTGACTGTCTGTCGTGACTGTCTGTCGTGTCTGTATGTCATGTATGCCTGTCCGTTTATCGCCTCTGTCTATCTTTCGTGACTGTCTGACGTGTTTGTCTGTCTGTCTGTCGGTCTATCGCGTATGTCTGTCGTAACTGTCTATCGCGCCTGTCTGTCTATCGCACCTGTCTGTCTATCGCGTCTGCCCGGCTCTCTAGAGTAGTTGGCTAAACCGGACCGCGTGGTTACGGGGTGACGAACTCCTTGTGGTCCGGGTTCACGCCCAGGGGTAGGCAGAAAGGCCACATTTCTCCCAGATTTACGGTATTTATCATGGAATCAATGCCGAAGGGTTGCGATATCCATAATACCGAGCATATGGGTTAACAACTCGTGGCTTCTGGATGCTAACAAAAATTATTTTTTTTTTATGCAAAAAAAAAATCTGTCGCGTCTGTCTGTCTGTGTTGAATTTCTGTCATTCATGTCGGTCTGTCTATTGAGTATGTCTGTCTGTCTGTCGTGACTGTCTTTATGACTAGGTGTGTAAAAATGTCAGGGGCGCTGACACAACAAAAACACAGGTCATGGGGTTTTCAACCGCCTAATGCATGTTCTGTTATCGGGGAGGGGGAAATCGAGCTGCCAAAACCTTGTTTCATGAGCAATAATAATGATTATTATTACTATTATTCTTACACGTCGAGTAAAAGATAAAATTAAAATATTTTTGAAATAGTTGGAAATATATAAATATAGCTTTAGAAGGGAACCGTTATTCATGCTTTGGGTGCCACCCCACACCCCCCCCCCCCTTCCCTTCCTCAAATTTTCAATTTTTTCTAATTTTTTTTAGAGGGAAAGACTTGAAATATATATACGAAAACATTAGCCATTAATTTATTTACGTATATAACAGGGCTTTTCAACTAAGTTTACCCAGGAGCTAAAATAAAACTGCAACTAGAGATAGTCACCGAATCAGAGACCCTAGCCGAAGTATAGCAAGATTATTAATACAATATAACTGGTAATTATATGTGATCCATTTGCTAGTGTTCCGCGGGCCAGAGTGGGCCCTCGAGCTGCCAGTTGAAGAGCTCTGATACATAAGGATAATTGTAATCTCACTGACAGGTATTAACGAGGTGTCATCACCATCGCTATCATAAACCACTTCTGCCTGTAAGCGACTTGAGGAGAAACATTTTGTGGTCTATTGCACGCTGGTGGCCACTGGATAACGTGTCGTCGTGAAGGCGTAAAGCTTCTTTAATGTTGTCGATCCATATGTTTTGTGGCCGTGCCTGTCATGGTATTTGATGTTGCTGCATTCTAACGAGATGGTCAAACCACTTAATTTGCTGTTTTTCGACAAATCTAGTGCAAATTGTTTCCCCACAATCTGATAGTACAATTTTTCACTCCATCTCGGATGGTTAGGTTGGCGGCTTTTCTCAGGCAAATCATCTCGCAAGCGGTGATTTTGCGTACATGGACCTTAGATAATTTTCATGTTTGGCACTGCTAGCTGAATGTTGGAATTAATATAATGTGTATCATCTGTTTCTTTGCACTCATAGTTATGTTTGGGTGTCTTATAATGAAGAAAATTGGTATATAAGTGCACTTGCTTTCTGACATCTCGTTTTCATTTCTCTGTCAGTTCTGCCCTGTTTCGGGAATACCCTTTCTAGATATTTGATTTTCCTGACTTGATTCAGACCAAAACCATTAAGATGTATGTGTAGTAGGTCAGGGGTTCTACTAACTTGGATCGTTTCGGTTTTGTTTGCATTGATCTGCATGTTGTATTTACTGCTCGCTGAACCTTACCTGTTAATATAGTTTTGCAGAGACCGAAGCGTGCATACAAATAAACCAGATCTGTAAACAGGTGTGTCCAAGCTCTAGACCAAAGTCTAGAACTGGCCGAACATCCAGAAACTCTCAGGAGTTTACAGATTGTGAACGGTAAGAACAAGAGCTAGAACTCAAAAAAGGGGTCACTACACGGCATTTTTTCCAGTTTATGACAAAAGTATCACTTTTTCAGTGTGTTCGTTATTGTAAAGTTCGGCATTAGTAGAACAGATTACACACAAAATTTATGTCATTTGTAAATAATTAAGCATTGAAAAGTTAATATTAATGGCACCAACCGATGCACTTGTTTAAGATAAAAAAAAAAAGTTTAAAAGTCAGTTTTCTAACATCTCTATATTTCTGTTTGTTGTGTGTGTAAATTCCTTAAATCTCAGCTAATTTAAAGACCAGAAACATGAAATTTAGTATGGATACTCCTTAAACAATATTATAGAGATTGGTTTAAAAAATAGTTTTTAGAAAGTTTTTGTTTTTAAAAATTTGATTATAGTCTTATTATGCAAGATTTTTTATATTCCCACTGTCCGACTGTGTTATAATTTTTTGGGACTCTCTCTCTCTTTCTCTCTCTCTCTCTCTCTCTCTCTCTCTCTCTCTCTCTCTCTCTCTCTCGTTGTACCACACCAGGACATCACACAAGCGATAAACATCCGATGACACAAAGTGCCACCATACGGATGAAGATCACCCAAGGATGGTTACCCAGAAATCCCTTTCAGCCGTTAGGCCATATTTATGGACAGGCTATATTCAGGACCCCCGACAAAAGCCATGGCGGTGCTCTAAATAACGGAAAATTGCACCCCACATAGGTATGATCTTAGTTTATAGTCCCAAAAAGACTAACAAAATTGGCTACTTCAAACTAGAACTTCTCAGGAAATAAAGAGACACAATATTTAAATGTTCGTACTGAAACAATTCAGAATTAATGTTAAAATCATTGCAATAATTTAAATCAAAAGCAACACTTACCTTTATTAAGTAATAAATCACTGGAGCTAGACGCTCGAGTCGTGTTTTATCTGCACTTGATATTTACATGCAATTTGTACAAACTGGGTTTTACACAGACACACACACACACACACACATGTAGGAATGCTGTTATCCTCAAGCAGACAATAATTTATAATATATAACATATAACAACATTCAATAGCAAATGACATTAGATATGAGTATTTTCACACCAAGTGATTTGTTGTTGTTGTTGTTGCCGTTATGTTACGTTATGTTATCACAATGGAGTTCAAAGCACACTGGGCGTTCTCATGCGTGTTCCGATACAGCAGCAACTTCAAGCTACTTCTACAACTAGTTCCTATGAGAAACTGGTTATAATGTCTCCTATCTCGGCCTGCAGGACATCATAGACCTAATTCACCATGCTTCACTCCTAGGTTAGGTAACCGTGTTAGTTTAAGACATTTGTCGTTATCCGTTAGCATAGTCAGTACAGCGTTGCTGATATCAGCTCTGTCCATGCTTTCCCAGCATGCGTTAGTGCAATGATTGCCAGGTGATCATTGCCCTTAACGGCCGCATGACCAGATGTGTAGACCACACTGCCAAAGTTTGGCTCTTGTATTATTGTTGGTGTTATTTTGTTTCAGATATCTATAATTAAGATTTTAGCTTCTGTGTTTGCGACTGGGATGCTATTCATTTATTTAGATGTTAGTAAAACTTTTCACAATCTTATCATTGATGTGCCACGCTTTGATTCGATGTGACTCATGTTTCTCACACATTGGTTTGAGCGAAGAAGGGATCGGAAACTCAGGCCGTAATATTTTCAAACACTATTAGATGCACTTCACCCAACCTTCATTGTAAAGATGGCACACGCATCAAGTACTCGGTTGTGGGTTGTTTATTCTTGTGTCAACTTCATCCTTTTTCTTCTCCTTCTGTTTGTTCTGCCTGTCAGTGGTAGTTCAAACTTGAAGAAGTCTCTACGCAGGCTGAAGTGCGACGTATGTCCTTCAATGAACTATTCAGACTGGTCTCCAGCGGAAAGCTAGCAGCTGGATGAGTTAGATCTAGAATCTCCCTAGTGAATGCAAAGCAAATGATGCAGCACCAGTTCAGGATTCGGGAGGTGCATGTCTGAGTGGACAAAGTTCCTGTCGCCTGAATAAGACATGCATCTGACAGTAGTAGATGACACACACGCCTTAGTGGTATTCTTATACAAGAGGATGTTGCGTACTTGTCTGCTTTCATCGGCTGTAAACTCCAACGGAAAGTCTTGGTTTTTCACCCATTTCTGAGTTTTAAAAAACACAAAGTAGTTCTAGTTTTTCTCGAATCGTATTACCGTGGGTCCTGTTTTACCTCGGAGTTATACAATACAGGCTTTAATTTTCGTGGTCTAGTAACGAAGTATGAAACAGGTTGCCTGTTTTTGATTCTCTCGTTCACTGGATGCCAAATGCGTCATGCATGTATTCTTAAACTGTGTAATGTTGTTGTTTCGTTCAAGGATTACTGCTGCTCCTGTTTTAGCTCGCATGCCTGTACTATAGGCTTCAGTTTTCGTGGCCTGGTAACGTAGTAGGAACTAGGGTTTGTGCTTTTGATTCTTGTGTCCACTGGATGTGACATTCGTCTTAAGGGACTGTTCAGTTCCGATGTACCTGATCTTTTTTCCTGAAACCTGTCCTGAGAGACTGTCCCGTTGTAGACTTCACTCCGACTGCAAATTAAATGTTCGGTGTCAGAAATGCGGGACATAATCCTATCCGCTGCATTAAAGTAAGGGTTCTGAACGGTGTGTTCGAGGTAGGAAGTATTTTCTTTGATTCTCAACTGTGATGGCTTTCCAGCTTCTTTGCTGATGTCATGTCGATTATCTCCATGGTCCTTGGTAGAGGACATCTGTGTGAAGTTTTTATGTAAAGAAATGATGCCGTTGTTGGTATGACGATGAGAGCGGGTGTGGTTGATATGCTTTTCCGTAGCTAACTGATTTCTCAGAGCTACATGGTGAGATTTTGAGTCTTTGCTGCCCTGGATGTTGACTTCGCCTGAAGAAAAAGCGTGCTCATTCTCACTGGTCATGATTCTTTCGTATTGTCTTTCTGGTGTTGTTTCTGGGATGTCATTGTTTGTTGTGGAAATGTCTGCATCGCTGTGAATCCTTCGTCTTCCTTTCTTCTGATTTATACCTAGGTTGTGATTATCGCCTGGCAATGTCCTTGAGTTGTGTGTAGCATCAGAGGAGACAACGTTTGCTATAGATAACGCTGGTATCTTGTGAAAGCCAGAAATGGTGTCTTGTTTCTTTAATTCTCTTTCTTCATGATCACCGGTTTTGAGCGTCAGTTCTTTATTGTTATTTTTAGCCAGTACAACAACCTTTTGCTCATTTCGAAAAGAAGGTTCAATCTTTCTGCTACCTTTAATGAATGAACTTTCCATAAATGAAGGATTATTGACAACCTGATGTGCTTCGATGGCATGAAAAGCTATTGACTCAAGATGGCTTTTATTCAATTTCCGGTGAATATTAGCATATCCTTGGTTACCCGTGACAGAGTGATTGTAGTTGCTAGAAGATGTTTTAGTGAACGAGTGTTCAGAATGAAATGTCGAATTTGTCTTTGACACTTTGCTGTAATCAGTTCGTTTCAACTGCGTATCAGTTCTGGAAAAATGAAAATCTCCATTGTTGGTATTTCTATTGGTAAGATTCTTGCTGTTTTCAATGTTGCTTTTAAAGATAGAACTTTTGTGTACAGAATGATTTGGTAACGTGTCACTACCAACATAAAACTCTTTTGTCCTCTGGCCGGAGTATCCGCTTTGCTCCACTGAAGTCACAACAGCACATAGAGAATCTTTAACTGGGTACACCTTGGTAGCGTTTAATATTGCCTCTGTCTCTTCATTGTAGCCAAACACTTTGTAGAAATCTTGTTCTCCATCGATGAACTGTATCTGATCATCATCATCGTCGTCGTCGTCGCCATTGCCAGTGGTGACAGACCACATATCGTCACTCGGATGACATGGAGCATAGGCTGACAACCCGGCAGTTTTAGGTCGGGATGAGTCCTGAAGATCCATCTTGCTGTTTGATACAGGGCGCTTCTGGTCTTTCACATTTTCCTGAATGTCTTGCAATGAATCATTCTTGTGTGAGGCGGGGAAGCTTCCAGTTTGGGAACCTCTGTTTTCTAGCACGCTGTTGAATGTCGGATGCGCCTGTTGCATGACATTTGATGTAGTCATATGTTTCTTCGGCAGATCTCTGAACTCCATGTTCTGTGTGTGAAGACTGAGAGCCTGTCTTTTTTGTTCTCTTCCTTTCCTTGTTTTACTAGTAAGAAACCAATCCTTGTCTTTATCATCACCTTTTACTGTTGTCTTTGAGCAGTTAACGATGTGATTTGTCTCCTTTTCAGCTTCTCGATTACATTGTGAATTATCTGCTACAATACTCCTGACAGTATCTGCAACGGTGCAAACGTTATCTTTCGACTGACTAATATTACCAGTACTGTCGTTATTCGCTGTACACTGTAAAGTTTCAGTAACACTCAAATTACTGTGTTGATCATTACTCCTACTCCCATTACCGCAAGTAATTTCTGCAACCGTAATTTGATCATCGTCTGCCTGCGCTTTACTCTCTCTGATGACTGCGGCAGAAATGGCGGCTGCAGGCAAGTCGTGATAAATTACTTTCGCCTCACGTATTGATTCATGACCTGCGATCGACTCGTCTTCACAGCTATCACAATGTCCTCGCTTCTTCTCAACTGCCGGCACATTATTTGCACCTATAGCTACATTTATTTGCAGTCTATTTCCGTTGCTCTTGCTTGTGTACTGAATGTTCTCTTTTGTTCTTTCACCCGAACCAAAGTCCGTATTTTTAATCCTACATTTCAGGCTCTTACGTGCCTTTGATTTTCTGGAAGAAATGTCAATCGTGACTGTAGGGCTCTTTTCATCTACACCATCTCTTAAGTGTAATTCGCCCAAAGCTAAGTTAGACACATCCTTAAATCGATTGATACACGGAGTCGTTGATTTTGTTTTATCGCTCTCTTGAAGATCGAATGAGTCCGAATTTAGCGTATCGTTTGCCAGCCCATCTGTTATCGATTGACATCCACAGTTGGTGTTATGACAGTGTTTATCTGTAACCATCAGATCACCAGGATTTATAGCCGGAATTATGTCACTTGTGCTATGTACCCGGAGTGTGTCAGAAAAATGTTCGTCCCTCAATGGCTGATGTTTCTTACCGTTGCTAGGAGTCGGTATTAGGTCATAATGTTTTATTTCGTCTTCGCACGTTTCATCTTTATTCAGACCACGATTATTCACGGAAACTGCTGCAAGCAACAAAGAATCTTTCATATCCAACCCCGGTTTCTTTCTCTCTCCACCCATGCCACTGTTTTTGTTGTCTCTTGACGTTACCATGGAAACTTCTGCGTCCTGCTGCGACGTTTCCAGGGCGTGACTGGCAACTACTGCGGTTGCCTGGTTTTGCTCGGTCACGCACCGCTGCCGTCCTTGTTCCACTAGAGTATGTTCAAACTGTAATTTCTCAGGACCTCTGCCCTTCCCGTTTGATTTGTTGACACAGCGATGATCGATACGCTGCTTGGGAACTATCACAGCCATGTCTGTTTGGTCAGAATTGACGACATGGCTGCGGTCCCAACCTGGCAGTTTGGATGTTGTCCTTATGGGTTTATGAATGCTTATTTTCGATCCCTGATCTTGAAAGCTTGGTTTAGCTTTTGAAGTAGATTTCCCGTCTGCGTCTTTCAAGTCTCCTGAAATACCCTTTCCCTGTCTATTTACATGTCCGGAGACATTTAGTGGTGAAGCTGTGTGTACTTTTTTATTGTTGTTTTTTGCGGGTGGTTTGGGTTCAGTTTTTATTAATTTCGGCCCTCTGGAGATTGATAACGTAATGTTTTGATCGTTACTGCTCCTGTGTAAACCTGTATATGTTATTTCTTCGTTACTATATCTATCTTTATGGTCAAAAATATAACCTTTTGGTTTAATTACAGTAATTCCATTAATCCTGCCATCTGAGACACGAACATGCTCGCTCGATTGCTCAGTATCAACGTTGGATGTGGTAATGGGATTAGTTTCCGAAGTTTCATCAACAGTGTGCTGTGCTTGCTGCTCGAGTGGACCATTACTGGAATAAGGTGCATGTTCTTGTTTTTTCCCCGTATTTATGTTGCTTCTTGTTGTTTCGAAGTCTGCTGTTGTATCTGTCTTCCCTGCACCAAAGTGTCCACTCAATAAATTGTTAATAAAGGGCTGCAAAGTATCATTCTGATGTAGGTATACGATTGCTGAATTATTAGTAACTATACTTTTTTCAATGTAAACTGGTTCGGTTTTGATCTTTTCGGTCAAAGCTGGTTCAGTCTGGTATAATGCTGTACGAACGTCAATATTCAAGCTGGTTTCTGGCAAAATACTTCGAGAGCTTTCTGTGGGATGAAAATTCCTTTTGTTAGTTTTTAACTCCTCGGAATTGGTCTGAGGTTGGGCGTTTGTGTTCTTAGATGCACATTCAATCTCGGATTTGTTCTCTAGTCTTAGATCAGTCCTAGCATGTGTCTGTAGAAAAGAATTAGATCCAGGAATGCTCTGAACATCCCGCGACGAATAAGTAGAAAACTGAATTTCATTGGTCAGGTTGCCTTGTTTTGGCTCAGACAGTATTTTATTTGAATATTTGCAAGGCACTTTTGACGAATTGTTGACATCTACCGGTAGAGGTACACCAGAAGCTACGGTGGACAGACGGGTGAGAATCTCCGGGCTTTGGGTAATATCAGCTGAACTAACCGGATCAGATAAGCTCACTGCTTTAAAAGATTGGGTGTTTATAGGACGACAGTTTTTGTTGTGAGTGTGAAAAGAATCTTTTCTTAAAGTGTCTTTACTAGTTTCAGGAATAACACTAAGCGGGTAATGTTTCTTTTCCTGGTTGCAGTGTTCACTTCTTGTCAGAGCACACACGGAATTAGCATCTTTGTTTTCTGAAAATGTGTTGTCATTAGCAATGAAAGCTACTCGTGTATTCAATCCTTTTGAAGAAGACAAAACAAAAGAAGATTCGTGGTCGCTAACCGCAGTGTCTGCAGTTTTACTTCTCTTTAAGCTTATTTCTCGTCTTGAAGCCGTCTTACTACTAGTTGATTTTTTATTGGGCGCACTTTTGCGGCTGTCGAAACTCTTAGATTTCAGTCTCTGTTTTTTGTATTCATAAAACTTTCGTAGATTAGGAACCACTCCCGATCCTTGCTGTCTCGAGGAAGGATCGCTAGTTTTCCACTGAAAACATATTTTTTCTCCACGAGAATTATAAAGTTCTGAACCTGTGCTTTCAATGTAAGCTCTGTGGTAGCGCTGACCGGAACGACCACCGGCATGATTCGTGAAGTTTTTGTGAATTTTTGAGTGTCGATGGGAGTGATTGTGAGCGAGGTCCATCTTAACCGCATGCCTGGCATTTGCTTTAGCCAAAGCTATGGCCTTTCTGCGTCTGAGGTCATCGCATGGAGAGGGAGAATTGCGTTCATTGTCGGTGACGACGAAGGTGGCTTCCTTCTGAAACCGCACTGGTGAATCAGAAGCTGAACTGGTATTGTCTGAAGACATGGCTGTCGTTCAGGTTAACTGTACAGGTACTCGTTTGTGATCAAAGCGGATGCTCTCACAGTCTCTGCTGAAAATCAGAAATGCCATTTATAGCAAGATTTCATCTTTTTCCTGCCCTTTTCTTCCTATGGAGAATGGTCTCAATCAACTGATACCAAGTCGACCTATCCATCGCAAGCTAGCTGCAAATCTATGTGGCCATTCTTTCTTCATGTCAAATTCATTCGTTTTTAGAATAATGTTACTTTAAATACTGAGCTTTCCAAACTTTTCACTTGCTAACACACGTTTTAGATAAACATAATTTCTCGACACGTTGGTTCAGTCTACTAATAACAACAAAAACGGTGAAACAAAGCCCATACAGACAATACGGAGATGTCATTGGGAGACAAATACCTTAACAATGCAGCAGATACAATAATGTGTCCTGACACAGCTTAGAAAGCTCTGTTTTAAGATCTAGCTGTCTTTCGTGATTTTAATGCAACCGAATCTTATTTCCATCTCCGAAGTTGACCACCTTAAACGAGTTAATCAAGAAAGTTACTCCCACATTGAGTTCCCTTGTATTAACACGTCCAATCATTAACAACCTCAAAGAAAGGATTTCTTCACCATTCTGTGATCAACCGATTTCATTGATCAGGGACAACATAACAACCTTTATGTCAACACACTGAGCCATAAACGTCCACAGCTTGTTTTTGTCATGGCTTCGGTCTCTGATCTATTTCGACATTCAGGTTCTTGAACTAGTCAAGTGCAGGAAAAAGGGTCAAGTACAAGTTTACTCCGTCAATGAAGAGAGTCCTTCTTGAGATTCCTGTTCGAACCATCTTTAGAGTTACGACGGTAATATTTATGTGGGGGATACTGCATTCGTCTTGGCGATGTAATTGCAATGCAGTATCAAGTTCGCCAGGCACATGGTGTTCACTGGTAAACAGAACTTGTTGACCAATCACGTGGATAATCTGCACACACGAGGTTTTTTTTTTATTTTAGTATCCAGAAGCCATGAGTTGTTAACCCTTAGGCTCGGTATTATGGATATCGCAACCTTTCGGCCTTGATTCCGTGATAAGTACCGTAAATCTGGGAGAAATGGGGCTTTTCTGCTTACCCCCGGGCGTGAACCCAGACCACAAGGAGTTCGTCACCCGGTCACCGCGCAATCCGGTTTAGCCAACTACGCTAGCGAGCCGGGCAGGTTTAGTTTAAAATGCGTTGGTCAGTGATTACGCTACTCAGACAGAACAGCGTGCGATCGTAGGGCGACCCACAATAACTGTTGACTGGGAAATTTGTCATCTGTTTCAATGAGATTTTTAGCCGGGTAGTGGCTCCTTGAGTCTCTCGATTACAAACCTTTCTACAGCACTCGTATCCAAAAGAATCTATGAATACTTGTAGAAACAAAAAGCCAAGACGTTCAAGAGGAACAGCTGTTTTTGTAGTTACCGAAACAATCTCCACGTTATAAAACAAGCAGAATCATCAGTCGATCAGATTCTCCCTATTTGTCCTCTCTTGGGGTAACATCTTTTGGTGTGTATGCTGATTTTCAATTATTTTCAAAAGCAAATTCCTAAACGTAGTTTGTTTTAACCTTTTTGTTTCTTTAACATCTGGTCCACTTGTAAGTGTTTGACTTCTGACCCGTTTTTTTATTCTCTTAACCTAAGACGCACTTCTATTCCATCAGCTTCTGACCAACATGAATTTCTTAAGTATCTGATTCAGCTTTAGTTTCTGAACATCTTACCCACTTTAATTTCATTAACATTTCACCCATTTTTTTCCATTAACATCCGACCCACTTTATTTCCTCAACATCTGAACCACTTTTATTTCTTAAATATCTGACGCACTTTTGTTTCCTACAAAAAGGACTCACTTTTAGTTCATTATTATCTGACTCACTTTTATTTCTTTAACATCTGACCTATTTTTATTTCCTCAACATCTGACCCACTTTTATTTCTTAAATATCTGACGCACTTTTGTTTCCTACAAAAAGGACTCACTTTTAGTTCATTATTATATGACTCACTTTTATTTCTTTCATATTTGACCTACTTTTTTTTCTTAAATATCTAACCCACTTTTATTTCCTTTACATTAAACCCACTTTTAGTATATTACTATCTGACCCATATTTTTTCTGTAACATCTGACCCATGTTTATATCATTAGAATCTGATCCGCTTTTATTTTGCTAACATCTGGCTCGCTTTTTACCTCCCACCTCTGATCCTCTTATTACAGAGTTAAATACCGTCTGGAAGCCCGGCTTAACCCCAGCTGAATTAGTATTTCAAAGTATAGATTGTCTGTTTGCTGTGTTACACCTTCCCCTTGATCCCAGAGAAATTTCATCACGTCTGCTTTATCATAAATTAGTTCACATCCTAGAGGATTGGACAGCAGCTAATCTATCTGCCTGGTCATTACACCTCACACCAGAATATCCAGGTTCCATTAATTGTTTCGACCAATCCGGCAAAAGAGAGGCGTGATGACATCAATGCTATGCCATATGCATGTTGCACAGACGATTAAAGCAGGAAGCATGACTCACTATCCTTATCCGAACTGGGACTGCAAGACGTAAAAGACGCTTGCTTAACCTGGACTGAACTGACGCTTTCAGTCGTTTTCCGCTTGTGAAGACACTGAGGGTGAGAAAGGAGCACCTGTAGATCTGCCAACAATACTGTAGTGATAGTCTTCGATTAGTGTCATCATAATTAACTGATGGCCATTTCACAAATGTTGTGACCACATTTTGTGACTATATTTTGTTTTGACCATGACGTAAACCATACACGACTGTGAGTCGTTTCCGTTGAATGGCTGCTAACAAATATGTTTTACAGTTTTTCTGATTAGGCTGCACGAAAGCTGTTGCTGTCTGTTTGTATTCCTCACGGTCCTTAATGTAAATGTTTGCTCTCTGGGGAAAATGGAGGATATATTAGTATGGTGAGATAGCAGGATAATGTGTCATTGTTACAATCATCATGATTATCCTCATCATCATCATCCTCATCATCTTTTTCTTCTTCTTCTTCTTCTTCTTCTTCTTCTTTTCTTCTTCTTTTTCTTCTTCTTCTTCTTTTTCTTCTTCTTCTTCTTCTTCTTCTTCTTCTTCTTCTTCTTCTTCTTCTTCTTCTTCTTCTTCTTCTTCTTCTTCTTCTTCTTCTTCTTCTTCTTCTTCTTCTTCTTCTTCTTCTTCTTCTTCTTCTTCTTCTTCTTCTTCTTCTCCTCCTCCATCTTCTTCTTCTTCTTCTTCTTCTTCTTCTTCTTCTTCTTCTTTTTCTTCTTCTTCTTCTTCTTCTTTTTCTTCTTCTTCTTCTTCTTCTTCTTCTTCTTCTTCTTCTTCTTCTTCTTCTTCTTCTTCTTCTTCTTCTTCTTCTTCTTCTTCTTCTTCTTCTTCTTCTTCTTCTTCTTCTTCTTCTTCTTCTTCTTCTTTTTCTTCTTCTTCTTCGTTTTCTTCTTCTTCTTTTTCTCTTCCTCTTCTTCTTCTTCTTCTTCTTCTTCTTCTTCTTCTTCTTCTTCTTCTTCTTCTTCTTCTTCTTCTTCTTCTTCTTCTTCTTCTTCTTCTTCTTCTTCTTCTTCTTCTTCTTCTTCTTCTTCTTCTTCTTTTTCTTTGCCACCTGCCCTTAAAAGGGTGGTTTACAACTAGGCTGCGATATATTCGACAGTCGACCCTAAATTCAAATTTAAAAAAACCTTTATCTTTATCTCACATATTTGATTCAATGTATTTTTACAATGTCACATTATTTGCAGATTGTTTTGTTTCATGTGACTTTATCATTATCATCATCATCATTATCATAAACATCAGCATTATCATCAACAAGTAGACAGGTGTGGGTGATCTTACCTTTCCACAACCTGCAATCACCAACAGCCTGCAGAAGTCAATACCATGAGACAAGACTGTCAAGAATCTTCTCGACTTCATCACCACCTTCATCATCGTCGTCATCATCATCATCAATATCGTCAAGTGTCAAGCAAACAGGTGAGGGTGATTATGCCTCTCTACAACTTGCATCACCAGTAGCATGTAACAAATACGCTGGGTACAGTCGAAACAGATTGCAAATAAAATCATATCTCTCTCACAGTGTCGCGCCGCACGCTCAGTTCACTGGCTTGGTGAATAGAACCGTCTAATTTCTGTTCACTAATGGGGAGAAGTTGCAACAGGTAACCATGACTAGAAAAAAAAACTTGTCAAAACTTGCCTAATTTAAAGTAGTTGGCCTGCCTGTTCTCCATAAAAGAGGGAAACAGAATGAGAAGCTACAGCGAATGTCATAATCTGTTGAAGCCATTTTTATGAAACAGTCAATAGGTTAATGTAACAAGTGGGTGTGACATAGGGAAATAACGAATACATATCTTCAATTGAGTTACGTCCACATGTTACTTCAGGGACCTCATTGAGTATGGGAGGGGGGAGGGGGGGATATTGCCCTCTAAAAGGCATTTTGTAAAAGGCACCAATTAAGGTTTTGTCGAAATTTGGTGTTTTGTATATCATTTAGATCAAAAAACAGTTCATACAAAACTTAGCAACGACTTCCCTAGTTATTAGTACGTTTACATATAGCTGTGAAACGTGCATCTTAACAGCTAAACTCGAAAAGAAGATACCAACATTGGGAATGAGAGCTTTCTGGGAAATTCTTAGCATATCATAAAGGCCTCATCACAAATGACGAAGTTCGCTATTTAATTAACCAACATACTGTCAACAAGGAATCTCTTTTAACTGCAGTGAAAACGATCATCAATATCAAATAATCAAATAGTCCTCCAATAAATGAGAAAACAATGAGGTAATCGATCAATATCAAACAGATATCCAATAAATAAGAAAGCAATCAGAAATCACCCAAATACGTACCAACAGCTCCCTAACCGAAATGTTTAACACACGCAAACACGACACAGAAAGAGAGAAAGAGAGAGACACTCAATAAACTATTCTTCTATTTCTGTGAACCAATATCCATTAATTTTTTACAGCTGTGGCAGACATAAAGAGAATATGAAGAGCAGGATTACAAAACTTCGACAGTCACTGCCTGATATCGAATTCTGATACGTTACCTGGCAACAGAAATAAACAAACTAACATGGCTGACGTAAATGTAGTCACAGAAGATTGGGTGTTTTATCTGTAGTCCGGGTTTGTTTGACATGATCCCAATAAATGATTCCGTACTTTCTACCTCACCCTCACCCCTGGTCGCAGAGTGATCCGCCGTGGTGTAGCGGTCACTTGCTTGCCCGCGGATACGGAGGTGTTGGGTTCAAATCTGAACGAGCCGACTTTTTTGTGTCTCTAATATGACTTTGGGTGCTATGGCAGTCCAGCCTTAAAAGGGAACCAGGTGAAGTCTTCGGAAGTAAAAGCGGTTATTGTGATGATGACCACATACCTAACTAGTTTCTATTGGTCTGAAAACATAGGTTTAACACTAAATAACCAAATGCCTAAAAGCGTGCAATAAATGTCCTGTACCCTATTTTCTCACGGTGGAGACATGAAGATGAGATGGGCTTGCGCATCTCGCAAAAAAGACAGGCTTACAAATACCAGCAAAAGAGAGAAAGTTGGAATAAGACCATATCTTGATTATATTGACAGATGAAGAATGAGATGGTTCTAGTGGGACTGCAACCAAACCCAAACTGCAAATGAGATTTTTTGCAGCAGAGCATTTGGGAGAAAGGCCAGAAGAAGACCAAGAAAGATGTGGATAAATGGTGTATCAGAAACCTGCAGACAGATAAACAAATCCATTACCCAAGCAACCCGACATGCCCAAGACAAATACAGAAAGCCAAGACACTAGGCGACTACTTAGTAACAGTGAGCGACAAAAAAAGAAGAAGAGGAAAAAGGGTTATCGTATCTGCTAAAAACTCATTAATATATACATTGTTTTCTTCATAGGAATACGACTAATTAATCATGTTAGCACGCTGCGAGACGTACAATTGCTTATAATAATACCACAAACAGCCCATACAGACAGACACATACGCTGATGTTGGCACTGCAATGTCCTGCAAAACAAGCATGTTAAAGATACTGCTCGGGGGCCGCATGCGGCCCTTTGCAAGCACGCCTGCGGTCCGCAATAAAAATACTGCTTTTTATTTTCTAAATTAAATGAACTCAATTAGTTGTCTTGTGTGGGTCTCGTTACAACACAAATGGGCCCCATATTACCCCCCACCCCCGGGGAAGAGGGGGGGGGGTGATGAGGGCCCTCTGTTAATCATGCCTACCGATATGACTAAATGATACCCAAAGAACAATTTTATCACACCAATAATGTATGGTTACTTCGCCTAGTTTTTTTTTTTTTTTTTTTTCAAACAGCGAACTATTGTATTTTTTTTTTTTTTTTAATTGCAAACAGGAAGATATGGGTACAAACTCATATTGCTCTGAAAAAGTTACAATGACTGAATCATTTAAACCAAAAAAAATTGTCACTACTGTCTGTTTCACTACTTTTTAGGAGGTAGAGAACTGAGTGGTTCAAGGTATCGTGTCCGCCTCGAGTGCCTCGAGTATTTTTCCACTTGGACTTCTAGTAATTTCCCCTGGTCTCTGGGTAGTAAGACCAGACGCCCGTGTGTATTGTTGCGCACGTAAAAAAAATCCCCTGGCAGTTGTAAATCGAAAAGAGTAGCCTAACGGCACTGCCCGGACAACATTTTCAGTTAACAGTCTACCCAAAGTAATTCAGGATCCTCGTCGGTGCATCGGAGTTCGCGCACTGAGCTGAGATTCTTTAGACTTAGGCTTGAGTTAGAAGTAGAACGTAGCACCTATGGGTTGCTACTCGTGTGCCATGATGTTCATTCGTCGACATCAAAAGACAGGTGGGAGTTGATCCTGAGGGTGTAGGGCCGCCTGTTTAGTGCTGTTGCCACGGCCTGTGCAGGTTAGGATGCTTAATTTTGCCCCGACAGAAAAACTGCATTACCTTACCGGGGTTCAAACCCGGGTCTCCCAAACAAAAGCCGGACGTTGTAACCGCTCGGGAAGCCGCTCCTCAATGATTAGATAATACTGTAAAGAAAAGAAGGAAAAAGAAGCTGTAGTATTGATATCCGGGGACATTAATGGGTTATTCATTAAAAACATAATGCAAATGGAATTATGGATTTTATGCGTCCTCTTGAGGGTTATTATATCAACATAAAAGACCGAATGGAAACATTCACCTTGAGTGAAAACATACAGAACTACAAAGAGAAAGAGAGCAGAGAGTTTTCTACAAAAAGTGTTCATAGCTAGGCAGTCGATCAGGACCCGTCTCCACGCTGAAGGTTGGCGCGC
Source organism: Candidula unifasciata (assembly GCA_905116865.2). Classification (NCBI taxonomy): domain Eukaryota; kingdom Metazoa; phylum Mollusca; class Gastropoda; order Stylommatophora; family Geomitridae; genus Candidula; species Candidula unifasciata. The sequence continues at coordinate 497,014 of CAJHNH020000202.1, read as the reverse complement.
ATAAGATCTTTAACGCGCATCCGTTCGTCCTTTGCCATGTATATGCGTTCTCTGAGACCGCCGTTTGTTCGTATGTTCGTTCGTTCTTCTTCTTCTTCTTCTTCTTCTTCTTCTTCTTCTTCTTCTTCTTCTTCTTCTTCTTCTTCTTCTTCTTCTTCTTCTTTTTTTTCTTCTTCTTCTTCTTCTTCTTCTTCTTCTTCTTCTTCTTCTTCTTCTTCTTCTTCTTCTTCTTCTTCTTCTTCTTCTTCTTCTTCTTCTTCTTCTTCTTCTTCTTCTTCTTCTTCTTCTTCTTCTTCTTCTTCTTCTTCTTCTTCTTCTTCTTCTTCTTCTTCTTCTTCTTCGTTTGCTTCTTCTTCATCGGCTGTAAACTTCGACGAAAAGTTATGGATATTCTTCCACCTCAGCACTTTCTTTGTAGTTTTTTTTTTTTTTAGTAATTGTTTCTGCCATTCTTCAAGTTTCCACTCCATACAGTTGATTTGATATTCTTCTTCTGTCTGTCCCCCCCCCCCCCCCCCCCGCACCCCTTTTTTTTTCTTCCGCAGTGGAGCATAGGCACACAACCAACTCACTCCATTTCGGTTCCCCTTTGCTATGGCATGAAACACACCAAACTACTGGCTATCTGTCTAACTCCACTCTTTAGTTCTCTTTTTAGTGTGCATCTAGACAGCTAAGTAGTTTTAGCTTGTTATTAGTTGTAACTGGCAGCCGTCGTGGTGTAACTGCTAGACATTCATCTGCCGATGGGAAAGTTGTAGGCTCGAATCCTAAGGGAGCCATTTTTTAAATTTGTTTTTTATATTTATTTTTAAAAATGATTTTGGTTCCTTGGTCGATCCAGGCATAAATTGATGCCAGGTATAGTGCCAGGTATAGTGCACATCAGCCAGCGAGTGCCAATTGATCTGTACAGTATATGTAAAGCCCTGAATGAACAGTAAGCTTAAAGACGTAGAAAAGGGATCATTGCTAAGTATCCAGAAACCATGAGTTGTTAACGTTTGGCTCGGTACTATGGATATCGCAACCCTTCGGCCTTGATTCCATGATAGATACCGTAAATCTGGGAGAAATGGGGCTTTTCTGCCTACCCCCGGGCGTGAACCTGGACCACGAGGAGCTCGTCACCCTGTCGCCGCGCAGTCCGGTTTAGCTAACTACGCTAGCGAGCCGGGCAAAACGGGTCTTTACTTTACTTACTAGTATTCTTCCTTTGACTTGCACATATGTCATTGTTTTATGCTTTGGTGCCTGTTTCCATGTCATTTATGTTACCTATGGTTCTACTTCAATGGTTGGATACAAATGATGTCTATACTCAGTGACCGTTTGCTCAGCTGTACCACAGACATGGCCAATGGTAACACTTTCTTTAGGCTGTTTTTTGGTCATGTATTGAAGTAAACTATTTCCTCAAGTGAGCCGCCTTCGTCATCTAGAGGCAACTTGTTTCACAATTGACAAGATCGCTCGAGCTTTAAATTTTTATGGCGCCTGCTTGTGCTTCCTCCAGAGGCAAGGCGTAATTTTTTCCCATGTGTAAGCGTTAGCAGGTAACAATTACGCTGTAGACGATATCACGTGATATTTTCTTCCTTGTCGCTTAGCTGTTGAGATTATGTTTTCGCTGCTGGCCTCTTAATACTAATAAGTGATAGCTTTTTCAAGTAAGTTTCTGCATAGGTGGCGTAAGAAAAAGTGATAATTCTTTTTTTTTTTCTAAGTTCTAGTCGTAAACCGTGTAAAGTATTTGTAATAAAAAGTCAACAATAATCAGAAATAGTACAATCATGCTTTACCAAGATCAAATTATATACAAAGTTGATAAGACCAGTATATGGCCCTGAAAATTGGAGCACAGCTAAGAAAAAAAGATGAAGCCTTGTTACAGGTTTTTGAAAACAGAGTCTTACGACAAAACTTTAGACCCATCAAAGATTCAAACAACGGCAAATGGAGAGTGAGAATCGAATAGGACATTCATTATCTGTTTAAAACACTATTGGCATCATGAGAGAATTTCAGATGACAGAGAATGAAAAACTGTATACACAAAGAAGATGAAGGTCGTAGACCACGAGGCAGACCAAGAAGACGATGGAGAGATAATGTCCAGACAGACCTGCAAACACTTTGTGTCACCAACTGGAAAGAAAAGGCCAACCAGAGAGATTAATGGAGGCGGGTGATGTCTGCAGCAATGAACCTCAAGGGCTCGAAATGATAAAAGAGAAAAAGAAGAAAATGAAAATCATGTTGTACAAGCACACGTCGACACTACGCGTGTCAGTCAGTACATTTCTTGATATGTTTATCATGCTAACCCCATCTGTCTATTTCAGCGACGTCCCGCTGGCTTCCATCTCTTTCATCTGGACCATGACCTTAATTTCCCGCCTTTTTTTTCGTAACAGGTAACGGCGTTGCAGTTCACGTCACACTAAATCCCTTGTTTCTGCTTCAGCGCCGGTCTCTATAATCATTCCGTGACATTTTCATTTCCTGTTCTGTTTTTACACCTGGCTTGTTCTGGTCAACTCCTCCTCTTCTGGATCTGTTCTTGACACAGAGACAATTCTCTAGATCAATAAGCATGGCATGTTCTTTATATGGGTCGTTCTCAAAAGCATGAAGTTGGGACATGGTCGTTTCAACGATTGCTTGTTTATTTGTGCGGCTGTGTGTGTGTGTGTGCGTGTGTGTGTTTTTGTTGTCATTCTTTTACCCCCTCTAGTATCAAGGGATTATATGATTATACTTCTTGCTTTTCTGTTCGACTCGACCATAAACACATCGTGCTGCTGTAGAGTGTCTCTGATGCTGTCATTCCATATGGTTCTTGGTCTGGCTTGTGGTCTACGCCCTTCTTCAATTTTGGTGTATGCTATGCATAGTGTGGTGTCGAGAGACATTTTCTCTTCAGTCGGAAAACCATTTAGTTTGCTTCATTGTATGTAATTTAGAATTGGATCTGTATCGACTTTTTTTTTTTTTTTTTTTTGGTGACCTCATTTTTAATGTTTTCTTTTTTGGTCCCTCTTGCAGAACTTTATGAACACCGTGGCTACTAACTTCTTTCATGGTTTCAGTCCGTTTAATCCTCTCTATATTCTCTGTATAATAAATCCGTTGCCAGCTTGCTAGGTCTGTCACAACTTTACCAGAGCCAAACTGGCCAGGACTTGTGACCTAGTACGACCTACACGGCTACTGTAGCAGCAACGTGACAATAGGCCATACCATTCTTCTCCCAGTTCTGGCAGTCCCATACTTCGTCCGGATTACCACCTTTCACAATGAGAACGTTATCATCAGGTGGGTTAAATATACTCTACGTCTGATTTCTTGAGTTCAGCAGAAGTCTTCCCAGGTCTGTCGAACAAATAACATCGTTCTTTCTTGAGGATCATCATCAGTTGCTAATCAGGCGTCGGCGATCAAGCTTTTTCGCATCTTGCTATCCTAATCCACATGTATCGGTTCGTGTGCTGGTGCCTTTTCATTATTATATATCAAACAAACAGACTACCACTCATAGAAAGAAGTAGAAAGATAGATCATCATCCGCAGCATTATTGCCATCATCTTGTAACAGTTCCTTTGCCAAGCGCCGCTGTCAAATCGGAGCGCCGTAAAGCTCACAGGTTTCCCTAGCAACTTTCACGCCATCTTAACTGTTACTTCCAAGGTGTCGTTGACATCCTCTGTCCATCGTACTGCTGGTCGATCCTTGCATTTTTTCCTGAAACCATATATTCCATTATTATTCTCTCAAAACCAATAGTGGGTTTAAGAGGGCAGTAGTATTTCACTCTTTGAGATAGAAAGTTAAAATTAACGTCAAGAGAAAAGACATGCAAAGGGTTTTATCCTATCTGGCTGACGGTTTCTCTCTCTAGAATTGATAACTGCCAGCCGAGAGTGTCAAACAAAGCATGAAACTCGTAGCACCGGCGACTGTCCCCACTGGTCTTCGTAAACACTACATGCATAAACTAAAGTCTTCAAGAAGCCGCAAAACGAAACCACGACTTTTAAAACGCGAGGCACACAGCCTGATCACTTCGCTACAGAGACCCCACCAGAGAAACGATATACAGTTTATGAGCCGCCATTCATCCTTATTATGTGCCCTGTCAACTGGCGTAGGCGCTCATGCGTCTTTACTGATCACGATCCCTGGTTGCCTGGAACAGATCTCTTGATATCCCTCCATGTCATCGTTTCAGTCCATCTAGCATCATCTCAATCGGTCTGCCTCTACCCATCTTTCTACTAATCTTTCCAGCTGTCACAATATGTTTCAATGCCTCTCTTCTCATTATGTGGCCGCTATTAACATACGATATTCAGATCCTAAAGAATGTCAGCATTTCGCGTTTCTTGCTCCGCGATACTCTCAGAATCATTCTGTCCCATTTAAATTTAAAACTCTAGATCTCCTTAGGAATCGCGGAATCGTCTATGACTCACAAAGATGTTCTCATGGTTTCTCCATTAAATTGGGTGCTTGAGGTTGGCTACCTCATCCTGTAAAAACAATAGCCACAAAAAGCAACTGACCATGGATAAGTCAAAAAGAGAAGCAAGTAAAACCCATCAAACCAAGATGAGGAAAAGCTCTTCAAGTAGAAGAAGTGTGAAAGCCTAATGGAGTCCGGATCGTCGACATGTCTCCTCTCACCTAGGAAGACAGCTGGAGAATGACGTTAGAAAGATGGGGAGGACATGGGGAGAGTTGCATGCGATAGCAAAAGATAGAATGACTTGGCGTGAGTTGGTTGAGGACCTATGCTCCATTGGGAGCTAGAAAGGCAGAAGAAGAAGATGTTAACCTTAAAGCTGTCGTCAAATTTCTGTTGTCTTAGGGAGACCTTCTCATGTTGCTACAAGAAGCGAGTAACATTGTTTTGTTCAGTCTCTGTCAAGTATCTTCCACACTTAAAGTTAGCTGTACTGTTTGTTTCTCGAACAAAGTATGGCTTCTAGTTTTGGTTTTACTCTCTTTGAGACTAGTTATCGTCTATCTCTAGATGTTCTCTTCCTACTTGTATCGCTGTCTTCCTCTTGTTCTTTTGTCTTCACTTTTCCCACGTGTGTTGCTTTTAAAATGGTGTTATGTATTTTAAGATTTTTGAGGTTTTGAACAACGGATCAACATCATGACACACGGGTAACAACCCATAAGTGCTTCGTTCTTCTTCTAACTCAAGACGGAGTCCGAAGAAGCTTAACACAGTGCACAGGTTCTTAGCACCAGCGAGGATCCTGAAGTGTGTGTTTAAATGTGGCTTAAATATTTTTCCTGTCTCGTTATAATTATTCTTATCTAAAAATTTGCTTTTCTTTCCTAGTCTCTCCGTTACATGTGCATTTGCTTTTTTTTTTTTTTTTTCTTTGTTTCGTTGTCGAGTCCCAAACTTTTACCAGCATTTGTTTCCCCGCTAGGCTCTCCTCTGTCTTCCTACAGCACATAAGTTTTGTCTCTCTTTGTCTGGTCCCAATCTCTTGACTTCTCTGACATGGATAACCCGACTAGTAGATAAGCTACCCTCAGCATAGCTCTGGAGGTCAGTGGAGAATACGAGCCTGTCTCCTGTTTGCCGTGGAGGCATATCTCTGGGGGTCACTGGAGCATACGAGCTTGTCTCCTAATTGCCGTGGAGGCATATCTCTAGGGGTCACTGGAGCTTACGAGCCTGTCTCCTGTTTGCCGTGGAGGCATATCTCTAGGGGTCACTGGAGCATACGAGCTTGTCTCCTGTTTTCCGTGGAGGCATATCTCTAGGGGTCACTGGAGCATACGAGCCTGTCTCCTGTTTGCCGTGGAGGCATATCTCTAGGGGTCACTGGAGCATACGAGCCTGTCTCCTGTTTGCCGTGGAGGCATATCTCTAGGGGTCACTGGAGAATACGAGCCTGTCTCCTGTTTGCCGTGGAGGCATATCTGAAGGAGGAAGTGTTCTTTCAACTAAAAATGGACAAGTTTTCAGGCCTTCAGATGTGTTGGGCATATAGGGCTAGACCTATAATTTATAGACAAATCGACACTCGGTGGGTGATGTGGTTAACGTATCACTGGCCACCTTTACCTCCCAGGACTATACCTGGTACCCACTCATGGATGGGTCGACCCGGGAGCCTAAGTAATTTTTTTGAAGGAAAAATAAAACTATGGCTCCGTACAGACCTGAACCCAAAACCTTCCGAGCGTCTACCCACTACACCTGTCTTGTTGTTTGTTTGTTTTAGTATCCAGAACCCATGAGTTGTTAACCCTTAGGCTCAGTATTATGGATATCGCAACCTTTCGGCCCTAATTCCATTGTAAATACCGTAAATCTGGGAGAAATGTGGCTTTTCTGCCTACCCCCGGGAGTGAGCCGGACCACAAGGAGTTCGTCACCCGGTCACCGCGCAGTCCGGTTTAGCCAACTGCGCTAGAGAGCCGGGCACTTATCTTTTTATAACCGTTGTGTCATTTTAAAAATCTGCTATTACTGTCGGAATTTAATTTTCTGGTGCATGCGGGGGAAGAGGGGGGGGGGGCGGGGTTAGATCTTTATGCTTCAGTATTTAGGGCCGTACGGTTAGTCCTGTCGCCATGGACTGTGTAGGTCAGGATGTTTTTTTTTTGGGTTCCCGACACACACACACTCACACACACACACTCACACACACGCAAACACACACATACACACACACACACACACAAATTCCCCAACCTTACCGAGGATTTAAACCTTGGTCTCGCGAAGAAGAACTCTGCGTTCTCAACCATTCAAGTGTTCCAAGCATTCAGAAACTCAAGCGAACATGTCTAGTTGTTCGCCTAGTTCTTTAGTCTTATTTCAGAACTGAGTACTGCTGGCACGTCCCGTTTACAGTTCTATCTGCTTGTTTGTTACAGTCTGTCGGTTTCTCGTTTCTCAGGCAGATGCTCTTCGACTTGGAACGAAACGTCGATCGTGTCTGCCTTGGAAAAACCCCTGGCAAGGGTCTGGTCTCTAGGATAACAAGTCTTGATCAGTTTATGCCCCAGTCCTCCTGCACCATCTCCTGTGGTTGATCACAGCTGCCTCTTGAATAATATTTAATTGTGGTCCAGTTTGTATCTGCCAGGCTGAAAAACTCCTGCTATTCAAATATTATGCAATCAATACGCAACGTTTCGATGCCTGATTGTATCCACGACAAAGACTGGAAAATTCGGTTACTGCTTAACAATCGATACTGTCTAATAACATAATTGTACTACAAAAGGTGTTTATTATTCGATTCATTAGTTAGTATCGGACATGAGCTATACGGCGGGTGGAAATGTAGTACCTCTTTGTGAACGTCAGGCAAATCATACGTCAGTCCCAACCAGTCTTGGCGCCTATCCTTCAGTCAGTGTCAGTTTGTGTTATTAGGTTTGCTGGTTTTTCTGTCTGTAGGTAAGTATTTTAATAGATATGCAATTGGTCAGACTGTTAGATAAACAGATAATCAGTTGGATACACACATAGACAGTCAGACAGACGGACGGGCATACTTAGTGAGGTAGATAGATCCTAACTAACGAATGAAACGAAACGTTATTTTTTAAGGGTCACAAATTCTGTCGCCCTTTCCAGACCCTCATTTTTCACACATACATTGTATTTAATCAGTAGGGCTTGTTATGCTCAGACAGACAGACAGACAGACAGACAGACAGACAGACAGACAGACAGACAGACAGACAGACAGACAGACAGACAGACAGACAGACAGACAGACAGACAGACAGACAGACAGACAGACAGACAGACAGACAGACAGACAGACAGACAGACAGACAGACAGACAGACAGGCATGCAGGCAAGCAGGCAGGCAGACGGACGGGCGGACGGACAGGCAGACAGACAGACAGGTAGGCAGACGTAATAGACAGACAGACACGAACGACACACAGACAGACAGACAGAAAAATTGTGTATTTACTGGCAGCAAGAGACATACACAACAGATTTGGAATGAGAATTTTCAAATTATATGTGTATTCAACGCTATGTATTGTGCAGACATCTGATTATTGAATAAAGCAACTAGCAAATCGAATTGAATAGCTGGTTATGTGCGTATACAGAATAATATTTCGTATCTCACGGCAACAAAAAACTATCAAACACAAAAGCATTTGCATAGGCTGGGAATACAAAAGTTGTTGAATTTGTTATTGTTGTTGTTGTTATTGAGACAATTGAAATATTTTTCTAATTAAAAGGCATAACATCTTTTAAAAAGCAATAAGGGGGTGCAGTGGGGCGGGTGGGGGGTCGACGACAAGAGAGCAACAGGTGGACAACGATACAAGTGGGAGGACGACATCAAGAGATGGACGAACAAGAACCTGAGAGATTGTACTACCAAGAAAACAGACAGGCCGTGTTGGAGATACCTTGCAGACAACCTTCACTGTGGAGACGGCACCTAATTGAATAGCCCAGACATTAATATAAAAACTAAGGTGGCAGATAAACTTCTCTGTCACTTTCCATTCCTGTAAAATTTGCGTTACAAATTGTTGTTTTTGTTGTAATTAACGTACCCAGCAGCACATTGTAATATCTGGCTTGACTGTATCTTCTTCTTTACGTCCTCTTTCACTGCCTGGGGTGTCGAGGGAGATATGTGGTCCTGCTTCGTGCTCTTTTTTTTTTTTTTTTTTGGCTGCTTCGATCATAGACACATCGTGTTGCTGAAGAGTTTCACTGATGTTGTCTTCCTATATTGTTCTTGGTCTATCTCTTGCTGTACGTCCCTCTTCTCTTTTGGTATATATTTTGTGTGGTATATCATCGGGAGGCATTCTTTTCAAGCCGGCAAACCATGTGATTTGCTGTCTTTGTATGTAATTTAGAATTGGTTCTGTGCCGACTATTTCTTGTAGGACCTCATTGCTGATTTAATCTCTTGTGGTCACTCCTACAGCCTTTCTAGTGTATCTGATTTTTACGATTAATAATTTAATTTTCTTTTATGTATTGTTGTGAGTGACCACGTCTGGCACTGGTAGCATAGGGTGGGAATAAATATGTTTTTTATGCGATATTTCTTTGTGTCCATTGGGATTGCCTTATGCTGTAAGAGGGGAGCAAGCTGTACAAATACTTACCCTGTTTTACTGCATCCGATGTCGGTTTCTTCGTTCAATTTACCATCTTCAGTAAATGTTGTTCTAAGATTTGTAAACACCGATGCTATATGTGGATTGACTGGATAACCAGCATTACAGCAAGTATACATTATAGAGACGCATGTGGATATGCTATTCTGGATTCGCCAACGTAATGTAAGAGTGCCTTTTTGACTAGGACAACGACAATAGGAGGAAAACTCATTGTGGACAAGGCAAACATTTCAATGGTCATTTATTAACAAATGAACGCCGCCGTGGTCTTCTGGTTAGATCATTCACCTGCTGATCGGAAGGTCGTGGGTTCGGTTCCTGACGGGGGCCTGATTTTTTTTTAAAATGACTTTGGCTCCTAGGTCGACCCAGCCTTGAGTGGGTACGTGGTACAGTCCTGGGAAGTAAAGGTGATGTTTCTTGATGCTGACCACATCACCAACTAAGTGCCGTTTGGTGTATAAAATAAAAGGTCTAGCCCTATATACCCAAAACGCCGGAAAGGCGTGGCAAAAGGTCCTTTATTCCTCTTAAATATAAACAAATGCTAAAGGAAGATGCAATGTTTGGTGGAATAACATGTGTAAGGCTGCATGAATTTAGAATTATCTGCAGATACAACAAGAGAGGATATGTGAGAGCTAGTGTATGACGTGTATATAACCAGTGTGCTACTGGAACATTCACCATCTACCCTTTAAGACATATGCTGACTGACTGACTTTCTTTCTACCCCACCAGGACATCACGCAAGCTACAACACCTGATGACACAAAGTGCCACCATGTGGATGAGGATCACCCGTGGAGAGGTCCCAGAAACCGCGCCTTTGTGCCATATTTATGGCCAGGCTATATTGCGGCCCCTGGCAAAAGCCAGAGTAGGGCTTCAAAAAACGAAAAATGTCATCCGACTTATTAAGACATATGCTGCAGGAGTCAGAATTTATATGGGTATGCCTGGTACACTGTGATGTGGATTCTTAACTCAGTAACCAGTAAACAAAGTCATAACCCACAAGAAACGCAATCCGCCAAACTGCCAGTTTTATGTTCCAGTTGTGGAACTTTACAACCAACGAAACCAGCTTGAATTGCCGTTTCTTGTTGGTCTCCAACATTTTCCAAACGGGTTGTCGGGGTTAATTGGAAATGAGCATAAAAAAGACGCCCCTTTGGCTCTGATCTGGCGATAGGTTGATCTCCCATGAGCTAGGGATTGTATGTCCATTGATTTAGACTGAAATAATTATTGAGCTGTTGAAGTTCATTCTAAATATACGGACTGCCCGTGTTGAATCCTAATATAGTCCTTAGCTGATTTGATTTTATAATTAAACTAGCAAACGCCGTCTCCATAAGGTTGGTTACAAGGGATCTCTAAAACTCAATGTCTCGTTTGTTGGTTTTATACTCCTTCCTACTGCTATGCAAACATCTCCTGATATATTGTTTCGCAACTGAATCTCTGTTAAGATTTTCTTCACAGATTTTTTAATCTTCCTCCAAAATAATTTTTATAAACATCATCATCATCTCGTAACACTACGTATCGTTGAGTAACCAGTTTATGTTGACTGTCTGATCAGCTCTTTCCACCTTTGGCGGTCATTTGCCATGGACTTCGCGGCTGCATGCCTGAGGCCTGTCCAGTCAGTCAGGTAATTTTTGTATTAGTGTCATATATATTTTTTTATATTGTTGAAATATATATATATATATATATATATATATATATATATATATATATATATATATATATATACACCTAAACCATACATATATCCCTGCTCCCTCTATCTTTTTATTCATTTCAACAACCCCCGTTCATTCCCAATGTATTTGATTGTTTCCAATAGCTACGACATTGAGATATAAACATCCATGTCCTTTCCCCACAGAACGCAGGTTACACGGACTGGTACAGCGGTTACAGCCATGCCCAGATGAAAGAATCCTTGGAGACTGAAGGGGGTATTTGGATGAAGTCTGCCGTTTGTCTACCATCCAGGCTAAAATGTTTAATTTTCTTTTTTATATCACATTTTTTTTAAATCTCTTAGGGTGAAGAACTGAGGTACCCTTCGCCTACCAAATCGCCCGCAGCTAGAATGAAACGCGGCTCAAAGAACTACAAAGCGCGTTGGCAACTCATTAGCCACAGACGCTGCCCAATTCTCATCAGAGCCTCAATTTAAATTTATAATTGTCAGTTCAACGTCAAGTTTATGTTCCATACAGAATAGTTTAATATTACCTATCATTTGACAGTTCTCCTGCTTAATATGTTGTTTCTCACTTTTTTTTTTCTTCTTTCTTCTTCTTCTTCTTCTTCTTCTTCTTCTTCTTCTTCTTCTTCTTCTTCTTCTTCTTCTTCTTCTTCTTCTACTTCTTTTTCTTCTTCTTCTTCTTCTTCTTCTTCTTCTTCTTCTTCTTCTTCTTCTTCTTCTTCTTCTTCTTCTTCTTCTTCTTCTTCTTCTTCTTCTTCTTTTTCTTCTTCTTCTTATTATTCTTCTTCCTTCTCCTCGCCTTCCTCTTCTTCTTCTTCTTCTTCTTCTTCTTCTTCTTCTTCTTATTCCTCTTCTTCTTCTTCTTCTTCTTCTTCTTCTTCTTCTTCTTCTTCTTCTTCTTCTTCTTCTTCTTCTTCTTCTTCTTCTTCTTCTTTTTCTTCTCCTTCTTCTTCTTCTTCTTCTCCTCCTTCTTCTTCTTCTTTTTCTTCTTTTTTTCCTCCTCCTCCTCCTTTTTCTTCCTCTGCCCTCTATCCTGGAATGGGGCAATAGGCCCTCAACCAAATCAGCCACGTCGTTCTATCCTTCGCTATCATGCAGCTCTTCCCGTGTCCTCTCTATGTTTTTAACTTTAGTTTATAGTTCCCTCCTCTGTTTACTTTTCTTTCTGCCTTTTCTGTTTCGTATGCTTAAATCAGACCATCGGGTGGGTTGCTTCTATGAACTCGCATGCTAGCTGCAGGCCCTTTATGGTTCCCCATAGCCCAGCACACTTTGCTCTTGAGGCCAGGTGTCTTTTCGAAGTTGAAGGTAGAGTGGGCAGGTCTGAAGAAGTTTATCAGGTGTTTGTGGTCCTGTCTGACAGGCACACTGTGGGGACTGTACAATCTTCATTTTATGCATGTGGTATTTGAGCGCTCAGTGTCATGTTCGTTGAGGGGAAAATTGTTGTATGTTGCTTTCTCTTAAGTCTGCTGATGGGGTCTTGTGGATGTTTTCTGTTATTTTGTTCTCTCCACAATTCCTTGTATATTCCTTTGATAAGTGTTCTGATTTCTGGCAGTGGCAATGAATGGGCTTGCTGTTTCTCCATTGTTCCATTTTTTTGCAAGTCTGTCTGCTAACTCATTTCCTGGCATGCCGCAGAGAGCCAGGATCCACTGGAGAACGATTTGATCGTTTTCTTTGAGTCTGTAACAGCTGGCGGGTCAATTCTTTTCCTATGTTGTCTGGTGGATCCCTCTGAGTCGCCTGGGGGACTGGCATGCAGACACCAAGGTAATTCTTTTTCTTTTCTCGAGCACTTTGGCTGAATCAATAATAAATTACTGCATAATCTTGATTACATCCATTTTATTTATATTTGACAGGTATTCTCCTCACTTTTTTTGTAATGGCAAAGTCTTTGATCAGGTCTTCAAACTAATCTTATGTAACATATCTGCTTCATTACTACACAGAGATCGTGCATCCAGCCTACCTTGTTGTATTGGGGTTCTGGTGAGATTTTATAATATACTTCAACTGAGGAAACAAAAACTCTAAGCTTCAAGGCTAATGAAAACGTGTGTTGTGCCCCCTCCTTGTGTGATACTCTAAGCATGTACTTAGTGTGCTTAATGGTTAATGGGCCCATGGTTGCAAAAACTGCTACAGCAACAACTAGAACAAAACAACTACTATTACTACAGCCAATACTGATACAACTACTACTGCAATAACAACTGCTATTGCAGCTGCTACAACTACTACTACAGTTACAAGAGTTACTACAAATATTGCTATAATTACTATAACTACTACACCTACTAAAGCTACTTCAGCTACACCAACAACAGCAACAATAACAACTATTACTACTACTACAACAGCTGCTACTATAACTATTGGTACTACAACAGCTGCTACTACAACTATTGGTACTACAACAGCTGCTACTACAACTATTGGTACTACAACAGCTGCTACTACAACTATTGGTACTACAACAGCTGCTACTACAACTATTGGTACTACAACAGCTGATACTACAACTATAGGTACTACAACAGCTGCTACTACAACTATTGGTACTAAAACAGCTGCTACTACAACTATTGGTACTACAACAGCTGCTACTACAACTATTGGTACTACAACAGCTGCTACTACAACTATTGGTACTACAACAGCTGCTACTACAACTATTGGTACTACAACATCTGCTACTACAACTATTGGTACTACAACATCTGCTACTACAACTATTGGTACTACAACAGCTGCTACTACAACTATTGGTACTACAACAGCTGCTACTACAACTATTGGTACTACAACAGCTGCTACTGCAACTATTGGCACTACAACAGCTGCTACAGCAACTATTAGTACTACAACAGCTGCTACTACAACTATTGGTACTACAACAGCTGCTACTATAACTATTGGTACTACAACAGCTGCTACTACAACTATTGGTACTACAACAGCTGCTACTACAACTATTGGTACTACAACATCTGCTACTACAACTATTGGTACTACAACAGCTGCTACTATAACTATTGGTACTACAACAGCTGCTACTATAACTATTGGTACTACAACAGCTGCTACTACAACTATTGGTACTACAACAGCTGCTACTATAACTATTGGTACTACAACAGCTGCTACTACAACTATTGGTACTACAACAGCTGCTACTACAACTATTGGTACTACAACATCTGCTACTACAACTATTGGTACTACAACAGCTGCTACTATAACTATTGGTACTACAACAGCTGCTACTATAACTATTGGTACTACAACAGCTGCTACTACAACTATTGGTACTACAACAGCTGCTACTATAACTATTGGTACTACAACAGCTGCTACTACAACTATTGGTACTACAACAGCTGCTACTATAACTATTGGTACTACAACAAATATTGAACTTCTACTGCTATTACTTTAGTCACGGTTACAGCATCCCTTAAGCGACGTTGGCGACGAATGTTACAAGATGCGACAGGAGCTGACATTATAATAATAATAGTAGTGGTAGCATTGATAGCAACAGCAGCAGTAGCAATAGAAGTAGTAATAGTAACAACAATGATATAGAAAAGGTGACAATAGTAATGGCAGTAGTGGTAATAGTAGCGGTAGTGGTAGTAGTAGTAGTAGTAGTAGTAGTAGTAGTAGTAGTAGTAGTAGTAGTAGTAGTAGTACTAGCAGCCGCAGCAGAGGCAGTATTAGTAGCAGCAGCAACAACACAGCAATACTAATAGCACTAGAAGTACTTTCAGTGGTGATAGATGTTGTTGTTGTGTTAGTAGTAGTTGCTGTACTACTAGTAGTAGTAGTAGTAGTAGTAGTAGTAGTAGTAGTAGTAGTAGTAGTAGTAGTAGTAGTAGTAGTAGTAGTAGTAGTAGTAGTAGTAGTAGTAGTAGTAGTAGTAGCAGTTAGCAGTAGTAGTTGTTGTTGTGGTACTATAAGTGGTGATTGTGGTTGTGGTGGTAGTAGGAGTAGTAGTAGTAGTAGCAGCTGCAGAAGTAGTAGTAGTAGTAACAACAGCAGCAGCAGCAGTAGCAGTAGTAGTAGAAGTAGTAGTAGTAGTAGTAGTAGTAGTAGTAGTAGTAGTAGTAGTAGTAGTAGTAGTAGTAGTAGTAGTAGTAGTAGTAGTAGTAGTAGTAGTAGTAGTAGTAGTAGCAGCAGCAGCAGCAACAGCAGCAGTGACTGAAGTTCCATGTTTTGTTTTTTTTTATTTATACGAAGCTCAATAACTGTGGGTAGAGCAACCCAGTTTTGACAAGACCATTCCATACAGTAAAAAAAAACCCGGACAAACTGAAATCGACCCTGCCAACCGTTTAAATACTTTGTTTTTATCCATCAAAAACAAATACGCGAACAGCCTTCACGAGAGACAATACCTTACCTGTAATTGGTCGTATTGTTTTGCTACGCACACAACTTGTACAACACGGAGCTGAGATAAACAAAACTCTATTAACACACTGCACTTTATCAATCTTCAAATAACACAAGGCATCGATTTCTCATATATATTGCCGCTCCTCGTCCACTTTTTCCATATCCTCGAATAAACAACAAAAAAGAGGCGATATTCCAGTTCTGCGACAAACATTATCATGTGTCCGTCTCACACATTGGCTGCACTCTCCTTATCTTCGTCGTTGTCTCAAATATTTTAAAAAGCGCCATCGATCTTTCATTAGACGGCTAGGAACTACAAGATACTGTGAACACTGGAGGCAAACGGTATTCCATAAATAACGCCTCTTGTCGATTATGGAAGACCAATTAGATAGATTGGGTAATTCACACGAAAACGTTGAAGTCTCACTGGAACATGTCCAGTGAGGTCGGTTTTGTTATAAAGTTGACATGCCCTTGTGTTTAGGGTCTATTCTATTTGATAACGGGAGTCGCCGTGGTGAAGCGGCTAGACGCTCACCGCGGACCATAAGGTTGTGGGTTCGCTCCCTGGTGGAGTCAGACTTTTTTTCAAAAATGACCATGGCTCCCAGGTCGACCCAGCCTTGAGTGGGTACCGGGTGCAGTCCCGGAAAGTGAAGGCGGCCGGCGTGATGCTGACCACATCACCCATCTTGTGCCGATTGGTCTATAAAAATATAGACCTAGCCCTATATGCCCTATACGCCCAATGGCGTGGAAAAGGGCCCTTTACTTTTTATTTTACTATTTGATAACGATCATATGTGATGCAGCGGTTAGTGAGCTTGTTTTACAGTGTGGTCGACCCATTCTTCTCGAAATAGATTCCTGCCAATTGTGTCATAAACAATATTCTTTAAAGAAGCGTTGAAATCAAAATATCGTAAAGTGTACCAGAACAGCATTTTGTAAAAAGCGATTCAAATACTTAGAAATACAAATATGCATCAGGAATGTAGTTATCCGTTTATAAGAAATTCTTCTTCTTCTTTTTCTTTACGTCTTCTTTTAGCGCTTCGGGTTTCTAGGGAGACATAAGGTCCTGCTTCGTGCTCTTCTTTCTGCTTCGACCAAAAACACATCTTGGTACTGTAAAGTTTCTCTGATGTTATCCTTCCATATGGTTCATGGTCTACCTCTTGCTCTACTTCCCTCTCCTCTATTGGTATATACCGTGTGTGGTATATCATCAGGTGGCATTCTTTCCAAGCTGGGCAAACCATTTGATTTGTGTCTTTCTATGAAATTTAGAATTGGTTCTGTGCCGACTTTGTCTCGTATGATCTCATTCCTGATTTTATCTTTTCTGGTCACTCCTATAGCCTTTTTCGGGTTATCTCATTTCCATGGTTACTAATTTTTTTTTTAATGTTTTGTTGTGAGTGATCACGTCTGGTACAGGTAGCATAGGGTGGGAATTAATATGTTTTGTATGAGATTTCTCAATGGGCTAGTTGGGATTGCCTTGTGCTGTAAGAGGGCAGCAAGCTGTCCCATTACTTGGTCAGCTTTAGTGAATCGGATGTCTATTTCTTCGTCCAATTTACCATCTTCAGTGAATGTTGTTCCAAGATATTTAAATTCAGATGCCTGTTTAAAATATTTATGCTCTAATGCTATGTTTAAATCATCCTGCTTCTTTCTTCCTATTGACATTACTTCTGTCTTTTCGATGTTGAATCACATGTTATTTTATTAACATTCTTTATTCATGGATGTAAGATGCTGATGCAAATTCATGTGCAAATTCACATTGTAGAAAATCTTTACCTAACTAATTACCCCAGTAATAACATTCTTCAAAGATGATGAAGGCAGTCTTTATAACTAAACATTATCTCATTCCTCTGCTAATTGTCTGGAAAAAGACGTGTTGATGAAGGAAACTGGTCACAGTTTGGCATATGTAAAGGCCTTATAGAATTATCCATTTGTTTCCCATTTCAATGCCTGTTTGCTGATTTCTCGCATTTACTGGCTGTAAACTTCGGCAAAAAGTTTCGGTTGTTCATCCACCTTTGGACTTTTGTCATGATTCATAACCTGCGTTTTGTGTGCACATCCACTTTACAGATCTGACTTATTTGTATGCAGTGTGTAGGCTTTCTGCAGAGAAACCACCGACCCGGCTTCTTCGAGATACCACCAAAGTGATTTTGTGGATCTGTATAGTATTGCTTCATTTGTATGTGCTGATAAAGGCTCCATGGCCGCAACGTTCACGTTTTGTTTGTATTTGTTATATTGTGAAGCTTGCTAATATACTTTTCGTTCGGTTTTATATCTGACTGTTGATTCCTTGCCATTCAGGCAGATATACTACCCTTTCAAATGAAACCTCTAATTAGTCTACTCTTACGACATGCTTGTTGGGGATACAGTGGGTCTTTTTTTGCCCCATCCCTTCCCCCTCCCAATGGAACCCCGGATCTACACGTGGAATTCTGATCATCTTTGTACAGCATTTCAGCTCGAAAGTCTATACTTTCTTCCTTGGGGATGTCAGTACGTTAGTTTGTTTATCCGATTCTTGCAATGTTTTCCCTGTTAATTTCTTTCATAAGCTGTACTCTTTCATGTTATTTTGTTAAACATTTTCCCTCCTGTCATTAATCTTTATCAGTTTGATTTGGCTCCCTTATCCCGGTCTAGCAACTTTTGTGTTGAGACTGTCGTGAGTCGAGTATTTATTTCACCAACTTCCAGGTCATTTATCCTACACGTGTCATTATGCATCAAACTAGAAATGGTCCGTGCACATCAAAGGGTCCAGGTGACACTGATTGAACGTTCAATCTACTGGCTGTGTCACAGTCTTGTATAACCTAATTAGACCCAGAGCCGGCCATTTTGGTTGGTCGAGTTTTGGCTATGCTTGTTACATCGGACAGTCATGGGCGCTGTTGGAAATATAAGGTTTAGTTTACGCCTGTATTTTCAATTCTAGTTTACGCCATAGAGGCTGCGTGGTCTCTAAGCATGGTGTCCGACTTGAGTGTTAGAGGTTACGGGTTCAATCACCTGAAAGGGTTGGTATTTTTTTTCACGTGGACTTTGACTTCTAGGTAGTGAAATCGGACGCCCGTGTGTATTGTTGCGCATGAAACAATTCCTTGGCAGTTGGAAATCGACAAGAGTAGCCTAGGCGCTGCCCGGGCAAAATTTGGTGTTAAAAATCTACCCAAAGTATTTCATGATCCTCGCCGGTGCTACAGAGCCTGTGCACTGTGCTGAGCTTCTTCGGGCTCAAACTTGAGCTAGAAAAATAACGGAGCACATAATCGTTACACCCGTGTACGATGATGCTAACCGGTTGTTCAAAACCTCAAATCTAATTCACCTTTACCCTAAACAAACCTGGTAGCCATAGTTTGGGTTTGCTCTATTTAACACGGGTTAGGGTTCAAAGTTAGGCTTTATGGTTAGGGATTAGGGTGAGAGTTTAAAGTTTGAGTTAGGGTTTAGGGTTAGTGTTAGGGTTTAGAGTTAGGGCTTAGAGTTAGTGTTAAGGTTTAGAGTTAGTGTTAGGGTTTAGGGTTAGTGTTAGGGTTTAGAGTTAGGGTTTAGAGTTAATGTTAAGGTTTAGAGTTAAGGTTAAGTATTAGGGTTTAGAGTTAGTGTTAAGATTTAGAGTTAGTGTTAGGGTTTAGGGTTAGTGTTAGGGTTTAGGGTTAGTGTTAGGGTTTAGGGTTAGTGTTAGGGTTTGGGGTTAGGGTTTGGGGTTAGTGTTAGGATTTAGGGTTAGTGTTAGGGTTTAGGGATAGTGTTAGGGTTTAGAGTTAGGGTTTAGAGTTAGTGTTAGGGTTTAGGGTTAGGGTTTAGAGTTAGGGTTTAGAGTTAGAGTTAGGGTTTAGAGTTAGGGTTTAGAGTTAAGGTTTAGAGTTAGGGTTTAGAGTTAGTGTTAAGATTTAGAGTTAGTGTTAGGGTTTATGGTTAGTGTTAGGATTTAGGGTTAGTGTTAGGGTTTAGAGTAAGAGTTTAGAGTTAGTGTTAAGGTTTAGAGTTAGGGTTTAGAGTTAGTGTTAGGGTTTAGGGTTATGTTTAGGGTAAGGGTTTCCGGCGTGTTGTGCATATAGGGCTAGTTTTTTATTTTATAAATGAATTCGGCACTCGGTGGGTGATGTGGTATCACACTGCCCGCCTTTACTTTCCAGGATTTTACCTGGTACCCACTCAAGGCTATGTCATCCTGGGAGCAAAAGTCATTTATAAAGGGAAACAAGTTGCAACACACTCGGGAACTGAACCCATGACAGTCATATCTGCAGGCTAGCACTACACCACGGCGGCCCCCTGAGGTAATCTTACACATGGCTTGACATCACAAAAGATCATTTTAGGTTGAGGTAGTCTCACACATCATTTGACGTCACAATAGATTATATTAGGCTAAGGTAGTATCCACATCATTTGACGTCACAATTGATTATATTAGGTTAAGGTAGTACACACATCATTTGACGTCACAATGGATTATATTAGGTTAAGGTAGTCTCACACATAATTTGACGTCACAATAGATTATATTAGGTTAATGTAGTCTCATACATCATTTGACGTCACAATAGATTAAATTAGGTTAAGGTAGTCTCACACATCATTTGACGTCCCAATAGATTATATTAGGTTAAGGTAGTCTCACACATTATTTGACGTCACAATAGATTATATTAGGTTCAGGTAGTCTCACACATCATTTGACGTCACAACAGATTATATTAGGTTAAGGTAGTCTCACGCATCATTTGACGTCACAATAGATTATATTAGGTTAAGGTAGTCTCACACATCATTTGACTTCACAATAGATTATATTAGGTTAAGGTAGTCTCACACATCATTTGACGTCACAATAGATTATATTAGGTTAAGGTAGTCTCCACATCATTTGACGTCACAATAGATTATATTAGGTTAAGGTAGTCTCACACATCATTTGACGTCACAATAGGTTATATTAGGCTGAGGTAGTACCCACATCATTTGACGTCACAATAGATTATATTACACTAACCAAAACTTCAATTTAAAAAGACATTCGATGTGTAAAACTTGAAACGTCCTGGGAATATTCAGTAACATATGACACGTTGTTTCGGAGGGGATGTGTTAAGTAATGACAATTGCCAGTGTGGTCTTTTGTGTGAGCAGTTTTTTTTTTTTTTTTTTTTTTTTTGGTTTTTTTTTTTTTATTATGACGGAATAGATCTGACTGTATTATACAGAAACAATAAAATAGTTACAGAGTGCTCCATTCAAATGTAATCTTTCTATAAAATCGGAAACGTCTGGAGCCACAGCGTGCTCCATTCAAATGTAATCTTTCTATAAAATCAAAAACTTCTGGAACCATAGAGTGCTCCATTCAAATGTAATCTTTCTATAAAATCAAAAACTTCTGGAACCATAGAGTGCTCCATTCAAATGTAATCTTTCTATAAAATCAAAAACTTCTGGAACCATAGAGTGCTCCATTCAAATGTAATCTTTCTATAAAATCAAAATAACATGCGGTTACGAGTGCTCCGTTATAATTTAATCTTTCTATAAAATTATGTCACTGTTAGCAAAAACAAACTAACAACATTTCAAGAAGCTAAAAAAAAAAAAAAATAAACAATCAATAACAGCTATTTTGTGATCTATCAAAGAACATCAAAGAACTGAATCAACAGAAAGCACCAAAAATAAAGGAAAAACAAGCCAGGTCATGTTTCTACTGGGTGTTTGTAAAGTTCACTACACTGTTTGTGTAGAACAAATTTGCGAAACAAAGTACATGATGAAGAAGGAGATAAAGTAGTAAGGACAAGAATAAGATGAAGAAGTAAGGACAAAAAGAAGTTACAGAAGTAAGGACAAGAAGAAGATAAAGAAGTAAAGACAAGAAGAAGATAAAGAAGTAAGGACAAGAAAAGGTTAAAGAAGTAAGGACAAAAGAAGCTCACAAAGTAAGGACAAGAAGAAGATAAAGAAGTAAAGACAAGAAGAAGATAAAGAAGTAAGGACAAGAAAAGGTTAAAGAAGTAAGGACAAAAGAAACTCACAAAGTAAGGACAAGAAAAGGTTAAAGAAGTAAGGACAAAAGAAGCTCACAAAGTAAGGACAAGAAGAAGATAAAGAAGTAAGGGCAAGAAAAAGATGAGGTAAAGACAAAAAAATATAAAGAAGAACAAGAAGAAGATAAAGTGAGGACAAGAAGAAGGTTAAGAAAAACAAGAAGAAGCGACTTTCTATTTCAGAAGAGAATAATAAACATTCCAACCTTAAGCATTTATCAGGTGTTAACTATTGATGTATGTATTTTTCAAACACTGACAATGAACAAACACAATGAACAAAAATAATGAACGAAAACAAAGAACAAACACAGTGAGAGCAGTACTGTGGCTTTTAATGTCTGGTTTTAGAGAGTAACTGGAAAAATGATATAGCGTAAGAATAAAAAAAAATGTAATAAAACAATTATCACAAATAAAAAAGAATATAGTACTGACTTTAAAAAAAAAATCTAAACATGGAATCAGCATGTGGATAGACAGGCTGGACTGGTTCTACGGTAAAAACAAGAGGAGTGGGGGGGGGGGGGTTGTACTGTAGCTGTACACGGACTAGGTAAGCTCTCGCCCGTGGCACCACAAGGTAACGGGTAAAACTGAAGATAACATAAATAAAATAAAAATTTCGGCAACAAAATAACAATACAATAAATTTAAAAATTATACGTTTACACAAACGTCAATTAAAATTACCCAGTAAAATTATAAGTTAAAAAAAAAGAAAAAGAAAAGAACCTATTTCACGACTTAGGCGCATCGGGCATATGGGAAGAGCACACCATATTTTTACAGAACAATCGGCACTAGGTGGGCCGGCCGTCTCTACTTCCCTAGGACATCCATCCTGGAACACATTTTAAACTGGGTTGTCCTGCGACTCCCCATACCATGACAAAAATCAACAGTGGGTTTCGATCAGGGTTAGTTGGAATTACGAGTCGGACTCGCAACACCTTAGCCACGGACGCAGTTATGTAAAACCATAAACAGTCAACAAACACTGGGGTTGGTTTGAGAGGCCCTGTAAAGACTATACAGCTAACTTTTAAAATGTCTAGTATTTTGCAAACGATTGCATGATTCGATTGCAAAAATTAAATTATTCCAAACAACATTGTGGAGTAGTCAAAGAAGAGGGCGAGTAAAAAAGAAGCTAGAGTGACAACAAGACTAAATTACTATACATTTGCTCAACAAGCGGAAGACAGAGAAAGAAGGCGGGTTTTGTGTACTAATGCGTCCTTTGATACACCTCCACAACCCTGGGAGGTCAAGGGTTATGTATGCATGCATCGTGTACATATATATATATATACTTGTTACATCTTGTGCAATTGTTTCAACATCACGCATGGAATCCGGTCAAGCACCCTTAGCTTTTTTCAAAAACTTTCATCTAAGGCTTCCTTATGGGTGCTAATGTTTCCTCATTTCATTTATTTCCCACTATCTGTACCCGGCCACCCGTTGCTGTGGCCCAGAATGGTGATATGAAGTGGAAAGAAAATAGCTCTCAGCTAACAGTGTCTGTCATATCCCCCCCCCCCCTCCCCCGCCCTCTCCGCTCGACCCAGTCATATCTCCCTCTCCGAAGGATTGAAAAATCAACTACGGTGAAAGTATTAAAATAGAAATAGTTAAGAAATGAGAACTTTAAAATAATATTTTAAGCTCTCTCAGCTAACTGATTTTATCATTCCCCCCCCCCTTTTCTACTTATCATCTCTCTCTCTCTCTCTCTCTCTCTCTCTCTCTCTCTCTCTCTCTCTCTCTCTCTCTCTCCGTAGGATTTAAAAATCATCACTTGGCGAAATTATTAAAATAGAAATAGTTAGGAAATTAGAACATAAAAATAATATTATAAGCTCTCTCAACTAACTGTGTCTAGCATAACCCCTTTCCACCCCCACCCCCGCTCCCCCAGTCATATCTCCCTTTCAGAAGGATTGAAAAACACAGTAAACACAGCGTCTTCTAATATAAATATTTAAGTTGCCATGCTCTTCCTGCCGCAAAAATGTTATAATCAGTGCCTTTATTGGGTCTTACAGTCACCATAAAGTGTATAAACAAAAACGTTGCCAGTACTTCAAATAGAATGTATGTTAGTGTGGCTCTAAAAAAATTATGTTTAAAAAAGTGCCAGTACCAGTCACCATAAAGTGTATAAACAAAAAAAGTTGCCAGTACTTCAAATATGTTAGTGTGGCTCTAAAAAAATTATGTTTAAAAAAAGTGCCGGTACTGCATACCATTAAGTACCACCAGAAAGAAAGCTTTGGTTAGACTTGGCTACATGTAACCAGCTGGTGCTTCATTTCCAACACTGACACCCAGTTGAACTGTGCACAATCAGTGTTGCCAGTTGGAGGTGGACTTTCGTTCACAGTCTCATCAGTTGTATTAATTATACAGCTTCTCAGTGTTGGCATCGCAGAATCCTGAATGAAATGGTGGAATGGGGGAAACACAATTTATTGTAAAATCACTCATCAAAAATATGTCGCATCGTGGCGAAAGAGTGGCTAAAAGTTTACAACGTCTGCATCTTCTTCGCCTTTACCAGCTGTAAACTTCTATGGAAAGTTCTGGTTGTTTGTCCACTTCTGGAATTTAGTCCTGTTCCATAACCTGAGTTTTACTTGCATACCCGTTTTACACATGGTGCTTATTTGAATACAGAGTGTTGGTTTCTTGCCTCTCAAGCAGATGCACTATAACTTCAAAGGAAACCAACAGTTAGTTGGCTCTTATGACATGCTTGGTGTATTCTTAGTTTTCCCAACAAGAAGCACTAGAACCCTTGATTATTAAGCATTATTTGATTAACAGTGTAGACAGTTTAGATTCTTACCCAAAAAAAAAGGAAAAAGTTGATCTAAGAACAGCAGCCAGGACATTCCCATAAGCACTCTAGCCTCATCATCAGTACTCAGGGCAGAATCTAAAAACCAATTTTTCTGAGCAGTCTAATTATATTTTCATCATGCCCAGAGGCCTATAATACTTTTAACACAGTTCTGTGGGAAAAGGGGGGTGGGGCAAAGCAAAATCTTTTAAACTTTTGGAGATGGGTGGTTGGAGAGGGGGGGGGGTGGACTAAGAACCTCTAAGATCTAAGGGAACCAAAGGGTTGTAATCTGGTCCTGATCAGGCCTTTTTTCTAAGAGTAAGGCGTCATTCAGATATCCTGACTGCTTCCCTGCACCACATTCAGATATCCTGACTGTTTCCCTGCACCACTATCTCACGACCCGGATGATCTTTTTGCTCTTCCCCAAAACGGCTCTGACAATATTTACCTTGTTATGCATCAGGTAGTCAATAAGTGGTGCACAGATTGCCAGTGTGCGTTGTTGTTCATTTCACAACACACCTGAATACAAAAACCGTCCTGTCTTTAGTGGTCTCCTGCAGCTCTTTCTTTACTCAGCCTTTATTTCTCGTCTCTTTCTAATTCTCATGTCCATGTACTGTCCATCTCCTTTCTATTCAACAGAGTGGGTTCTCACAATATTATCAGATTTCGTCAATCACTGTCCAATCTCCCAATGGGTTCCGACACCTAGTCTGTTTGGATTAAATTTATTTTGCGTGTTGTGCTAATGAACTCAAAAAACTAGGCAATAAATTAGAAATTCCTGTACAAAACGTCGCTCTTTTCACAGCACGCCTAAAAGTCTCTCTTTCTCTAGCCAATTATCCAACCAGGTGTGTCTCCAAAGCGAATGCATCGTCAGTGTCTTGTATCCACGATCGCAGACGCCGGCCTCTGTCTCGTCTGCTGGGAACTGCACCCTTAATCACCGTTGTCTGTAGACCACCTAACGCTTGAGGGAGAGGATGCTGTTTACGAGCAGGTTCTTCTTGACGTTCAGGTTCTTCTTGACGTTCAGGTTCTTCTTGACGTTCAGGTTCTTCTTGACGTTCAGGTTCTTCTTGACGTTCAGGTTCTTCTTGACGTTCAGGTTCTTCTTGACGTTCCGGTTCTTCTTGACGTTCAGGTTCTTCTTGACGTTCAGGTTGTGCAGGATGACAAAATTTTTCTTCTTTGTCAACAGTATTCTTAGACTTTTTTTCTATAATTCAGTTCTAAAGCTCAGATTTTCGTTTTCAAAGACTGAGTAAGAGTTCATGACTGACATACATAAGTAGCCATGGAAAAGATGCTTTTCGCTAAACTTAACCTACATAAATTTCAAACGACCAGCTTTGAAGGTATATGTCTAAAAATAGTCTGTAAACATGAAAACCTAAACATAATTAACATTCACTGGCCAAGAGGGGAGATAGAGAACAACGACCTTAAAGAAATGGGTCACCCTTCCCTACCTCTTCTGGGTGCACAATGAGTTCAACTCCTCCACCCCATTCCCACAGAGAGCACTTGAGTTCGGTGCCCAACTTGAAATTTGTATTTCTAGCTTTGTGACCAGAGAACTGTAGTTATGTCAAGTTAGTGATTTAATTTTTTATTTTAAAAAAAAAACACACACACACACACACAAACTCCCAGTTGATGTTTCTTCAAATTCATGTTTCTGATGTTATTGTACTCACCTGAAACTGTAACATTTTGGTCAGGAGCTAGTACAGAAGTCAGTCCGCCGTATTGTAAATAATAGCCAATCTGGCATCGGTACATTCCGGCATCACTAAACATCACATCATTTACTTCCCACACAATCTTCATGGTGTCAATGTTGTTCGAGCCGGCATTGCCTCCACTGAATGTAATGTTCCAATCCCTTCCAGCAGTAATGTTCTACAAATTGAAATATACAAACATTATCTATTAACTTTATCCGGAACTTTCAAGACCTCGTGTTCATTTTTAGGACCATGAAATGATAAAAAAAGATTTTCAGAATATCATTAAACAAGCAGAAAAGAACTAGTAGCATTCTAAGATATCTGGACGTGAAGGAAGATAGGCTAGGCTTCTTGGTCTGCTTTGCGTTCAGTAGAAAGTTTTGGTTTTTTTTTTTA
The DNA here is from genome assembly GCA_905116865.2 of Candidula unifasciata. Classification (NCBI taxonomy): domain Eukaryota; kingdom Metazoa; phylum Mollusca; class Gastropoda; order Stylommatophora; family Geomitridae; genus Candidula; species Candidula unifasciata. Next base: position 470,621 of record CAJHNH020000202.1, on the reverse strand, counting down.
TTCACTTGTAGACTTCAGTCTTATCCAAGAACTTGAATTTACATGCACATCCGTGTTACAGATCTGGCGAAATAGGACACAATAGTTGCAGAAAGCATGGTACCTGAAAAGAAGGACAGGGACTGACCAGCAAGAAGTTGGTACAGGGCATCAGTTACGACTCGGATCTCAAGTGCATAAGAGCTGGCGAAAAACTGAGTTTTGTTGTTGTTGTTGTTGTTCTCTCAGGCAGGTAGAAAACCTTCTACATGATGGTGATGGGACAGTTCAAAAGAAGTCTCATTGAGATTATCAATGTCAAGGCAGATGGTGAACCCAAAAGAGACCCACAACTTTCTCCTTCCATGTCGTTTTAGCTTATTCCCTTCGTGGGTTTCCATGTCCCATTTTGGGTGAAACAAGTACACACCCACTGCTCTCTAACACGCATGTCAATCTTCTCCACAATAACATGAGTTGACTTGAATGTTGAATCAAGAATCAACATTATAGCACTCAGTACACTCCCATAAGCGCTCCGTTCCCATCTTAAGCAGCAAGCGAAGAGTTCCCATTCTGAAGGAATCAGTAACTGTCAGATTGTACCACCGTCTCGCCTTTCCGTTCAGTGTTGATCCTCTGTCGCCATTCTCCTCAGACCGTAATGATGTGTTTGTGCCTCCGCACTGTTCACTCGCTCCCAAAAGACCCTGACAATTTCTAGCCTGTCATACATCAATTCCTGAACCGACAAGTCTATCTGCCTGCTCGTTTTCCAGCACACCGGTATCACCTGTAGAATATATCCAAAGGATGCCAATTAACTGGGACGTTTGAAGCGATGCTTGCCCCTCTGCACGGAGTATGCCTGTCTTCACCTTTCTCAACATACTCTGTGAGTCGGTTACAGTCACGGCATGTGTGTACAGTTGATTCTCAAGCCAGCGGAAGTCAGTTGCGACTGCTTTCACCTTCATTTTCAAACTAGACGTTGTAACCTGACTTGACGCTAATAATAAAGCATATTATTGTAAGTAGAAATAAAGGCTATCCTCCGAATAACGGGCACATATTATGGCATATAGATAAACACCCTGTCAGGGCCTCAGTCACATGTAAATTGCGCACTTCCGGCGACTACCGCCACCGTCGAGAGTATCTCTCACGCTACGTGTGGCGTGGAGCGGGGCTAAACTAGATGGCTGGGACTCACGAGCAAATAAAATCAGGTAATAGTAAACATCTTTGCCGTACGCTCCTCTTTTTGCTCTGAAATGTTCCAAAATGGTTTGAGACGACAGTCTTAGCAAAAACTTTGAATAATTATGCCGCTACAGCTGATATATTCCAACAAATGCAGGACAAAATGCTGATAGATTGGCAGTTCTACCTTAGTTGTAGATGGCTGGCCCATGGATCGCATTGACATTATCAATGTCCTTAGAGAGAGAACAATTGGAGGTTTTTAAGAGCAGCGTGTCCACATCACTACTAAGAATGTGAGAACTGTGAGTAAAGATCATGAGAAGCACATCGGACGTACAGAATGGTCTTGTCAACCAGCACAGGACTGGCACTATTAACCGCGGGGAACTGATGTACATTTTAAAGGGAAGTCTAACCACGTTTGGGCATGTCTGGAGGGCCGCAAAGATAATCCAACTCATAACTCAAAGCAACAAATTAAAAAAAAATTGTTAATACAAACCTTAACATCTGCACTGAAATCAGGATTGACACTGTTGTAGAGGGCAATAAGAGAATAACTAGATTCTCTTTCTGTCATTCGATAAATGGCCAGTGTTTGCACACTATAGACGGTGTCAAATGTCGCACTAGCTCTACTAGCATCACAGTAGACTAAAAAGTTTCCATTTAAAGTTAACGAATTCGTCGACACAATTGATGACTGACTTGCCGCTGTAGAAAGAAGGAAACAAATTAATCAATAAATCCTGCCATCTCCTTGTGAGATGAAATTGTTCTCTATTTTGAAGCCCCACCCTGGGCAGCAATATAGCCTGGTCATAAATATGGTCTAATGACTAAACGCAGATTCTGGGATCTCTCCACGGTGATCCTCATCCACATGGTGGCACTTTGTGTCATCGGGTGTTTATTGCTTGTGTGATGTCCTGGTGGGGTAAAATATACTACTACTACTAATTCTTCAGCTTGGATTTGTTTTTTAAATATTATTAGCTATGATGACTAACTCTAGGGATCACATTTGTTTGTTGATTATAAATCAATTCTACAGTAAAAATTAAATTATTATTGACATTATGGATTTGTCTTCATGAATAACAAAAGCACCAAAAAAGAAATTTGGTAAATTATCACTAAATACAAGATTCCGGTTGGAAAATAAGGCAGTCACAAAATATGACAAAAGTGGGAAAAGGGGAATGTACTCAGAAAGAAGTAACGTCTACTAAAATAATCTGATCCCCCACTAGGTTGGTGTTTCCTAATAAAGAAATACCCTCAATGTGTTGGAGGAAAATAAAAGGATCTTCTGTGTGCTTATCCTAATAGCTGATCTCAATGTCTTTGAGGTTGTTCCCGACGCTGTCGTTCCATTTTTGCATGGTCTGTTCCTTGCTCTGTGTTTACTGTAATTGTTTACCATGGTTCTTGTTACCACTAGTCATTTCCTTGTGGGATGGAATTTTTCGTTATTTTAAAGCCCAACCCCGGCTATTGTCAGGACCCCAAAATAGCCCGGCCATGAATATGGTCTAATGGCTGAAGGCGGTTTCTGGGACCTCTCCAAGGGTGATCCTCATCCACATGGTGGCACTTTGTGTCATCGGGTGTTTATCGTTTGTGTGAGTGGCTAAGTCGATGCGAACGCCACTGCCTTTCAAGCCTCTGTTTTATGCCACACTTTAGTTCCTTCTTCTGGTTTTTTCTTTTGCGTACACCCTCCAACTTTAAAATACTCCTACTATAGAAACAAACAGGTAAACAAAGGAAGAGAAACGCATAACAAACTACAGGCGAACCAGACTAAAGGTTATTTTTCCACTCCTTAAGGGAAGGGTCTAAGATGAAAATCGTAAATTTTGACCATTTTGGGTTTCCATACACAATTCACAATTATCCACAGTATAAAACAGTGGTGCAAACGGGGTTGAAAAAGGAATGTGTTTTAAGGTGTTTTTGGCATAAAGAGCTAGACCTATTTATTATAGAATAATCAGCACTCATTGGGTAATGTGGTTAAACATCACGCCAGCCACCTTTATTTCCCAGGACTTTATCTGGCACTCTCACCGGCAGGACCTGAACCCACGACCTTTGGACCTGCAGCTGAATCAAAATAATGATGTTATTTTATCAGCATCTATTATAGTTTTAAAAGGCTGGTTTACCCCTCTACAATTTCCTGTCATGAAGGCTACATGCTAAGTTAGTTTCCTATCCTTTACAGGACCTTGCAGAATCAACTCCTGCTTCTTTTTTTATGTTGTCGTTTTTCCAGGCAAATTTTAGGCTCAGTAGTTTGCCACTGCCCCCCCCCCCCCCTCAACGGTCGGCTTTTAATACCACTGTTGAAACCAACGCGAGACGATCTGCTCCCAAATCATCCGCAGGTGGGGTCGTTCCCGGCACTATAAAACGCGTTTGCAGACGCCAAAGCCAAAGCCGCCAATAGATGTAAGTAAAGTAAAGATCCCTTTTCATGCCTTTTGGCGCATCGGGCATATTGGCAGAGTGTCCCATATTTTTACAGAACATCAGCACTCTGTGGGTAATGTGGTCAGCATTACGACGGCTGTCTTTACTTTCCTAGGACAGCCCATCCTGGTACCCATTTTAGGCTGGGTCGACCTGCGACGTCATACCACGACAAAAATCCACGCAGCCTGCAGTGGGAATATCAGATGTACTTACGTAAAACTATGACATTCTGGTTAGGAGCTAGTACTGAGGTGAATCCACCACCTGTTAGATAATAGCTAATCTGGCATCGATACACTCCAGCATTTTCCTTCTCCACGTTGTTTACATTTATAACAATCTTCATTGTAGCAGTATTGTTGGAACCATGGTTGTCTCCGCTGAATGTAATGTTCCAGTCACCATAATTGGGCATATTCTTTAAAAAAAAATGAAAGTACACAATTATCATCAAGTACATTACAGGAGATTTGGATATCTGAGGTCAATAATTAATTCAATGTGGACTGTTAAAACCGTCTGAAGGAGACAGGGCATATCAGCTATCACTGTCATCTATATGTTATAACATTAAATGTCACACACGTTATTTTAAAAAGAAAGAAAGAAAGCAATCATGAGTGGGTTCCGGAACCCTATATTGGGAGGGAACAGAAAAATAGACCCACCTAACAAGCCTTCATAACAAGCACGTTGTGAGAATAGACACATTAGGGATTTCTTTCGAAGTCGAAGTGCATCCGCCTGAGAGACAAGGAACCAACAGTCTGCATACAACTAAGCCATATCTAGGAAACGGATGTGCATGCAAAACTCAAGTTTTGGAACAAGACTAAGGTCCACAGGTTCATAGCTGGACGAACAATCATAAGTTTCCCAGGAATTACCAGCTGGTGAACGTTAACAAGAGCAAGAAGCTTCAAGAGCAGACAAGTTTTGCTGAATCCCAATTTTCATTCGGAAACCTGGGCTTGTCTCATGAAAACAAAACAAAAATATAGATATTACAAACAGACTACGAATGAAATTAGACTTTCCTCAAACAATTTAAAATGAGACTGGTAAATTATTTTGGCCACTTTAAAAAGACACGAGTAAAACCTCGTAAGCAGTATTTTTTTTTTTTTTTCACAGTGACATTATAGCTAAATTATAAACAAAAGCTTGTTACCTGTGTCAAGGGAAACAAAGCAATTAATTGTATGTTCCATTTGTATTTAGGGATTAATTTCCTTAGTTTAAAATAAAAAGTGCACCAAAAGTGAATTACAAAATGAATATGAATTAATTTAGTGATTTGACGGCTACGAAATAGTTGTGAATCTCATTCCTGCATGTCTGCTCGATGGTCCAGGGGTTTGATTCTTCTGCTACTTTTTCTCTTCCTTCATCTTGTAATAATAATATATCAATTTTTCCGTCTTTTTTAGGATGGAATTTTTCGTTAGTTGAAGCCCTACTCTTGCTCTTGCCAGGGGCCGCAATATAGCCTAATGGCTGAAGGCGGTTTCTGGGACCTCTCCACGGTGATCCTCATCCACATGGTGGCACATTGTGTCATCGGGTGTGTATCGCTTGTGTGATGTTCTGGTGGGGTATAAAGTCAGTCAGTCAGTTCTAATAATACAGTTCCAAAGAGTTATAAGGATGCGTTAATTTTATTTAAATTAAAAATAAAACTCTAGTTTTTTAAGATTTTTACGGGGCGAAAGAGTTGAGAGCCAGGGGATTTACTTTATGCACTGGATTCAATCCCGTATAGTGTGGACTTTCTCTGCAGATTGGCTAACAAGTGCAAGAGTGTTACATGCAGCACTAACTCCATAGCTCTAGCAATTACCCAATACATTTATGAAACATGTGTACTCGTGGACTAAAGGACGAAATCTAAAATTAATTTTTAACCTCTAGGGAATAAACATAAAACAAGCACAAACCTTGGCGTTTGCATTAAACAAAGGAGGATTGATACTGTTGTAGTGAGCAATCAGATCACCAGTGTAGCTGGCTGATGGATCTTTAAATATGGACAGGGATTGAATGCTACGAACATCGGCCTCTGGTGCATCAGCTCTGCTAGCATCACAGTAGACTGAAAAGGTTCCACCAGCAGGTACTGAATTGATTGACACAACTGATGGATGATTCCCTGTTTCAAACAAATAAACATTTAAAAAATTTATCCATTAAAGACAGGAGATAGCACGCTTTAGGTTTCATGATGTTATACTATCACAGTGGGTATCACTGCACATTGGGCATTCCCAAGCCACTTAGTCCTTCTTGGATTTAATCAAAAGAAAAGTTGCTTTGATAGGGTGACCATGTCCTCCCCTTTTAGTCGGGACAGTATCCTTTTTTCCCCCAGGTAGATCTAGACCGTTACGTCGATACTACCACACATACACACGCACGCATGCAAGCAAGCACACACTAACACACTCACACGCGCATACAACGCGCCAACTGGGTTATTTATACAATGGTCTCCCCATTTGCACACCACCGGTTGTAGGTCAACTCCATTGATAAGTTGGTTGGACTAGTCTATCGTGGTCGAGGTTATAAGTGTCGCAGTCTGTTGTTGCCTAGTATTTACGTTTTTATTTCCCAAAAATGCCCGTGACATAGGTTTTGTCACTCCGTAGGGGGTTTGTGTGTTAGACCCTGTATCTAAATGTTTTAGAAGTGTGAAGAAGTGGCATGGTGAAATATACAACACGCGTTATAAGCGCGAGTGCGGAATATCCCCGTGATCTTGTGTGAAAGTCTAATCGCTCCAGGCCTATCTATCAGAAGTGAGGTGGTCAGTAGGTCGTCAAATCAGAAGCGAGCTAGTGTGTAGCGGTGTGTAAATGGGGAGACCAGTGTAAAATTTACCCGCCACCTGTCCAAACTGATCAGTTTTTTTTAAGTATGGATGCGAGTGTCTGGGCAGACCTAACAACGATACCATCAAAGTGAAAACAGGACGTAATGTGACAACTGTTTACTGGGGCTGGCCTGCTTGCTTGTTGTACCCCACCAGGACATCACACTAGGGATAAACACTCGGTGTTACAAAGTGACACCATATGGACGAGGATCACCCGTGAAGAGGTCGTAGAAACCCCTTTCAGCCGTTATGGCCACGATTGTGGTCCAGCTATATTTATACTGCTATATATATATATATATATATATATATATATATATATATATATATATATATATACTGAATGACAAATAAACATATTAATCTCATCACATCTTGATCCTCTTGTACCGAGGTGAAGTATATTTTACGGGAAAGCGCCTGTTTATAAAACACATTTATATACGACGTATTTGCAAAAATACAGAATGTATAAACGAATATAAAGAAAATATCTTCTTTGCTTAATCGGGGCCGGGGCGGGGGGGGGGGGGCACTTAACCACTATAGAAATGTTGTAGAGAGAGGGTTGATCCAAATACCCCTTACAAACTAGGAGGGGGAGGGGGTCAATGTGCCTGGGCTGTGATTCCCCTGATTGTGAGATATATGTCGAAGCGTCGAGACTTATGTTATCCTTTGCTTGTGCAGCATATTGCTTGGGCCTTCTTTTCTTCTTCGTCTTCTTCACTTCCTCTTTTACCGCTGTGGGTGTCGAGGGAGATATAAGGTTCTGTTTCTAGCTCTTCTGGCTGCCTCGACCATAGGCACATCGTGCTGTTGTAGAGTTTCTCTGATGTTATTCCTCCATCTTGTTCTTGGTCTACCCCGTGCTCTACGTCCTTCTTCTCTTTTCATGTATGCTTTGTATGGTATGGTGTCACAAGGCATTCTTTCTAAGTGGGCAAACCACTTCACTTGCTGTCTTTGTATGTAATCCAGAATTGGTTCTGTGCCGACTTGTTCTCTTATGATCTCATTCCTGATCATATCTCTTATGGTCACTCCTACAGCCCTTCTCAGACATCTCATTTCCGTGGTTACTAATTTTCTTTTATGGTTTGTTGTGAGTGACCATGTCTGGCACTGGTAGCACAGAGTTCGAATAAATATGCTTTGAATAAGATGTCTCTTTGTGCTGATTGGGATTGTCTTATGCTGTAAGAGGGGGCCTAGCTGTCCCAATACTTGGTTTGCTTTACTGCATCTAATGTCAATTTCTTTATCCAATTTCCCATCTTCGGTAAATGTAGTTCCCAGGTATTTAAACTCAGATGCCTGTTTAATGCCTCTGTACTCTATTGCTATGTTTAGATCTGTCTTCTTTTTTCCTATTGACATTACTTCTGTCTTTTCAGTGTTGATTCTCATATTATTTGTTTTACATTCTTCATTCATGGATGTTAGATGTTGTTGCAATTTCAAGGCTGTATCTGCTATCAAGTTCTGGTCATCTGCAAAGAGTAATTCGTTGATCTTACTAAGATCTTCATTCATGGGCTTGGCATTCTTGCATATATTGTCGATGTAGGTGATAAACAGCAGTGGTGATAAGACACACCCCTGTCTTACTCCAGATGTCACTGTAAAAGGGTGAGATGTTCCCTGATTTATTCTAACTACACTTCTACAATCCCTGTATAAACTTTTGCACACTTCGATGAGGTGTTCGCTTACTCCATATCTTGCCATTATTTTCCATAATAATTGTCTGTCAACTCTGTCAAATGCCATCTCCTGGTCTACGAATGCCACAAATAAGTTCTTATTGTATTCAATGTTCTTTACTATTAACTGTTTCAGTGTGAAGATTGCATCTGTGCAGCTTCTATTTCTCCTAAATCCCATCTGTTCTTCTGCCAGCTGTGGTTCTATCACTGGTCTCAGTCTTGTTTCTATTATCTTGGCATTCATTTTGCCAACATGGCTTAAAAGAGAATTGCCTCGATATTGACCGCATTCTCGTTTGCTTCCTTTGTTCTTCCACAATGGTATAACTATTGCATGTTGCCAATCAATAGGGGCCGTTTGTTGTACCCATGCTGCATTGAATATTCTGTGAAGCCATCTGATGCTGCTTTCACCTGCTGCTTGAATTATTTCTGTTGGTAATCTATCAGCTCCTGGTGCTTTATATTTGGAAAACTGTTTAATGACTTTTTCTATTTCATTAATTAGTATGTGTGGTTCTAACATTGTTGCTCTGTGCTCTTCAGTTGTTCTTTCCTGATGAGCTCCTAGCGGATTAAGGAGCTCATTGAAGGGTTCCCTCCATCTTTCTGGGCCTTCTTTTAATGGTCTTTTATCACAGTTGGAAAACACTAATTAGGTTCAAAAATGTTTTATCCCTTCTGCAATGATAATATTTGTCAATGAAAAAAGCTGCAAACTGATGAAGGGGACAGGAAGTCAGACCCGTAAGGCACAACTCTGTCTGTCTGTCTGTCTGTCTGTCTGTCTGTCTGTCTGTCTGTCTGTCTGTCTGTCTGTCTGTCTGTCTGTCTGTCTGTCTGTCTGTCTGTCTGTCTGTCTGTCTGTCTGTCTGTCTGTCTGTCTGTCTGTCTGTCTGTCTGTCTGTCTGTCTGTCTGTCTGTCTGTCTGTCTGTCTGTCTGTCTGTCTGTCTGTCTGTCTGTCCGTCTGTCCGTCTGTCCGTCCGTCCGTCCGTCTGTCTGTCATCTCTCTCTCTCTCTCTCTCTCTCTCTCTCTCTCTCTCTCTCTCTCTCTCTCCCTCTCTCTCTCTCTCTCTTCATATAGTTACATCCATCGAAAAAAACAGAACAAAGAAGACACAAACAATAGATTGCACAATTTATAGCCTGGCATATTTCGCCTTATCTCGTAGGTGAATACTGCAGTAACAATTACAGCAGAGAAGAAAATAAGTGAAACCTTTATAACCGAGGTATAAATTTATATATATACATATATATAAGGCAATAGTAGTCAGCCTTTGTTGGTTACTTTATCGAATACTACTTCCTAAAGTCAACGACGAATGGCGTTAGCAGTCATGAATATCCACAATCTTCTGCCTCGTTTACTTTCATTCAATTTCGACACAGATAATACTCCATGTCGTGATGTCAAACGGTGCAGCATCTTCTCTCTCTCTCTCTCTCTCTCTCTCTCTCTCTCTCTCTCTCTCTCTCTCTCTCTCTCTCTCTCTCTCTCTCCCTCTCTCTTGTCTCCCTCTGCCAATCATCCCGTCCAACCCCCCACTGTCGCAATGCAATCGAATCTACTTATTTCATGAAATTGATAAAGAATGTACATTTTCTTTTAATGATGTGGGGCAATCAGTTCTCTTTGTGGGTTAGTTTCATTAAAGACTTTTTTACTGCTCTTTTTAATCTGCCCACTGTATTTTCACAATTCGCCTGTAAAACCACATTTCCGCCGCTTCTACTCAATTGTTTTCACTAATCTGTCCCATGTCCATGATTCACATTTGTATATCAGGATATAATTTATACAACTCTTGTTAGAGACTGCAAAAGCAGTCAAAAAAAGAAGACCTACATAGGCTATTTCTCAAGAACTGTCATAGTATACCGTCAACGACACATTGACCCTACTGGTTTAAGTAAAATAAAAAGTAATGATCACTTTTCACGCCTTAGGCGCATCGGGCATATGAGAAGAGCACCCATATTTTTACAGACCATCGGCACTAGGTAGGTAATGTGGTCAGCATTACGCCAGCCGTCTTTACTTCCCCACGACATCCATCCTGGTACCCATTTTAGGCTGGACAAATATACCATGATAAAATATACACGCAGCCAGCAGTAGGTTTCGATCGCGGTATGTTGGAATTACGTGTCGGACTGTCAACGCCACGGATGCCGCTGCCATTGGTATAGGAGGAGCAAATTTGTTTAATAATGAAGCTGTATAAAGGAAAGAAAATGGCAAATGATTTTCTCTATTAAACCAGTAACTATTGCTGATTTAAAAAATTGTAGTTTGCCTCTAGAAATAAATATGTGGAATGTTATATGTACTTACGTGTTACTCTTATGATCTGGTCCCGTGCTTGTACAGATGTTGTTGCACCAGTTGTTAAATAATAGTCAATCGCGCATCTGTATGTTCCGGCATCACTACACGTTGCCTTGTCCACATTCAAAACGATTTTCATTGTAGCGGTAGTATTGATACCAGAGTTGCCCCCACTGACTGTATAGCCCCAGTTGTAAGGGCGGTACTAGAAATTGAAACTAATCAATATCAATTACTACAATACTGACATTTAAAACATCTTTTTTCCAAAACTAACAATAATAGGGACTTTGCAAAAATAGTCTGAAGGAGAATAACTAAAGCAATTTAGATGGTAAACAGCAAAATGAGATTAAAGTGTTATCTTAGCAAAAAAGACATTTAAACATTGTGAGGGTATTGGCCTATATCTTTCCTGTAGTAAAATTTACATAGGCATGCATACACATGTCATTTTTATAACAGACTCTGAAAGCACGATGAGAAAGGCGAAGACAGGGATGCTTCGAGCAGAGTGGCAAGCTTCATTGGGAAGGTCACAAGAAGTGAGCATAATTTGGATCTTTTCTCCAGGCTGGCGTGGCGGGGAATGAACAGGTAGACGGATTGGCTGGATCTGAAGTTATGAAGTAACCTGTTGTGCTTTTTTTGGGGTGGGTATATGTTTGATCGTTCGTTTGCAGACAACGATAACTGGAAGCTGGAAGCTCCACATACGGATAGGAGGTTGAACAGTCTTGAGAAGGACTTGATGATTCCTTGGGTGAGCTCAGGATCAGAATCTCATGTGTCGGCTCTTCGTTTATAGAAACCTTTTTGAATGGTGAGGAATGCCCATGATTTGCCCTAGCCTTTCTTTCGGGGCCTCAGTGAGTTGAATGTGGTCGATTTTTTTTTTCAAATAGATCGATGGATGTATTGAGGACCGATGACCTATCCAGTGGCAACACATGTACATAAAGGGACACAGAAGATACCACGCCAAAATAGCTAATTCATATCCCACAAACTAACCGGGGAGGCTGCTCTAATGTACACCTCACCGAGGAAGTCCGATGTGTCAACAGTATCTTATTCTTCTTTTTTTTCTTTTTTTTTTATTTGCCCCCTTTTCCGTTTTCTTCTTCTTCTTCTTTTTCTTATCCAAAACTAAAAAGACCAGATTAAGGATTTACTCAGTACAGCAGAACTAACTGATCAGATGGTAACTCTGGACTCCCTAGCGTAAGGAGGTAGTGTAAGTATGATGAGTGCATAGATGTGAACATGGATACATACACAAGGATGAGTGCATGTAGTATGAGTGCATTTATGTATAGGATGGATACATAAGACACGGTGTATGTAGGAGGATAGTAAGGGATCACGTATGGACAGGACAGTTGGAATATAGCTGTGCGACAGATACAGTTGAACGAGTACATGGATATAGAAATGTGTTACTGTATGCATGTATATGTGGGTATGCGTGTGCATGTGTGTATATATATGGAAGCATGTATATTTATATATTTGTGTGTGTATGAATGACATGAACCCATAAATTGTGTCATCAACACACACCATCCACCAGAACATGATAAGACAGTACCGGACAGGTCACATACCAGTAACGGGACATAACTTAAAAGTGACACGACCAGACGAAATTACAGACATAGCCACAAAAACGCACAATACATGGACGTGTGGATGTACTTGTTTTTTATGAATGTAAGTACAGGCATTGGTAGACGCATATGAAAGAGTTTGCGTGTGTACGTAATGTCAAAAAGGTATGCATACACGGATAAGTATGAAAGGACGTGCAAATATGTAGTGTTGTCTGCGTGTATGAGTACTCGAGTGCATGTACGCATACACCTAGTTGGGTGCGTCCATATACTCCGGGGATTCATATACAAAACCATCCCATTCTACAGCATGCATACAAAATGCACATGACCGACAGGACTCACAACAAGATGTGACTGCTAGCAAATAGGGAAAACAAGTGACTCGATAATGACAGACTAGAAAGCATAACCACCAATACCACCCCATCACTGGGATGATAGCAAAGGTTGGTAACGTGATATACATAGTCCCGGCAAAAGGCCACGCTAGAATCCAGCAAGACGGCAACGACGAGAAATGACTGAGTGGCCTTCCGCCCCCTTTCCTCTCACCTTTCCCTAACTCTTTCGGATGCACTATGAGTTTAACCTCCCAAACCCATTCCCACAGAGAGCGCTTGAGTTCGTTACCCAACATGCCACAGCAATTCTCATCGCCGAACATTTCGATCTCAAAGCGTGAGCTGGATGCTCCGGTTATATGGTATTTACGTACACCGGAGCTTAGCTATCAACACAACCCGATCACATAATAACAAATAAGGACTGGGCCCGCTTAAAGACTCCACATAAACTCTCACACACATATCCATTACATGACTAACCCGTTCATATTACAGGAAGACAACTATAAGACCACTTTGGTCACACGCGGAAAATTTTCACATTTCGGAACTATTAAAATTCAATAACTGTTTTCAGTACTTTTTGGCAAAATTAAAATACTCAAAATTTTAAAACAATAAATGGTGGTCCAAAGGACGTTGTGTATGGAAGCTCGCTCTCCTTCGAGATACGCCTAGCCAGATCAAAGGGAGACAAAACAAACAGGAAACACCAAGAAAGAAGAAGGAAGACATGCACCAGTGACAACAGGACGAGCGGTTTGATTCGGATGGAAGCATCAAGCCCAGAAATGGCACAAACACTAGTATTCAGTCACGAAAGTGACGCAAATAACCCAGACCACAAATATAGGCGGAGACTGTTAGCAGCCTAGGCTAGCTAGCAGCAGTCTGAACGTTGTCGAGCTTTTTTTTTTTCAAAAGGACTTGGACTTGGACTGTTCTTCTTCTTCTAATTCTTCTTCTTCTTCATCTTCTTCTTCTTCTTCTTCTTCTTCTTCTTCTTCTTCTTCTTCTTCTTCTTCTTCTTCTTCTTCTTCTTCTTCTTCTTCTTCTTCTTCTTCTTCTTCTTCTTCTTCTTCTTCTTCTTCTTCTTCTGCTTCGGTGTTTCCTTCTTCTACTTCATCTTCTCTCTTTCTTCTTCTTCTCTCTTTCGTCTTCTTCTCATTCTTCTCTTCCTTCTTCTTCTCCTCCTCCTCTTTCTTGTTTTTCTTTTTTCTTCTTCTTCTTCTTCTTCTTCTTCTTCTTCTTCTTCTTCTTCTTCTTCTTCTTCTTCTTCTTCTTCTTCTTCTTCTTCTTCTTCTTCTTCTTCCTCTTCTTCTTCTTTTTTTTTCTTTTTCTTGATATTCATAGCATGCGTATTATTATATCAACATAACATGATGTACTGATAAAATACAACTGCGATGTGAAAGATGGGTGGTTGGATAGGCCGAATGTAAGATAGGCCTGCGTGCCCAAATTGTGACCCTAAGAAAAAAAGTTTGTTTGTTCGTTCTTCTTCTCCTCTTCCTCCTTGTTCTTATTACACATCCCTAAACCTAGGATAGACCTAAACAAAACAAGTTTCGCGAACTCCGCAGCTCAATTGTGGAACTATAAAAAACAGCAAATCAAAAACACCACTAGTCCCTATACAGACAATCGGAAACTGTTTGAATATTATCTAAGCACAGATTGTGTGCCCCCACAGAAGATTTCTAGAACATGTTAGAAATAGCGCACATTCTTCCTAGATTTGTTGAAACTACTACGGTTTACTGTAGTTAGAAATGTGCACATTCCAGTGCTTGTATTGAATATTTTGATGCTATTGATGTTTACTATTACTTGATGTATGATGGATGAAATGATGTGAGAACGGATGGAGACCTCGAAGGGCAGAATGTACCCCACCTGGACATCACACAAGCGAATTGTTTGCTGTCACCTGCTCTAGGCTACAGAGTGACGTGAAGTGGTCAGTTCCATTTCTCACTGCCTTTTCTTGCCAGATGTTTCTTAGAACATCCTGCACAATTATACATATTTTACAAACCTGGATCAAACCCCAAAAAAGTACTAGACATAGTCCTGCCACTTCCTGGGATCAAACCAGCACCTTCTTTCTGTGTTAAGTACCCCGACAACAAATACGATTTACACAAATAAATAACAATACAAACAAAGGAACAACAAAAATTAGCATTTTCGGCCATTTGGCTAAGATCAAAGTGTAGCTCTACTGCACTAGTCTGGCCAGGAGGACAGGGATCGGCCAAACCAAGTCACGGGTGAAACCCAATCGCCATGAGCCATCTCTAAAAACTCATGCCGGGCGGTTTCTTCCCCGTTTATTCTGGATTACCGACAAAATATTCCTCGGGCAGTCGAACGGCCAGGCTGAGCATTTGGGAGACCGACCCCGTAAAAAAGAAATTAAAGTTACAAACCGTTACAAATGAATCATAACCGTAGCTGATGTACTGGGCAAATAAAGAAAAATTGTTGTACGATGGCACAGCTCGATAAATGGACAATGCGTGTACACGATCAAAATACTGTGGAATGGAGGCTCTACTTGCGTCACAGTAGACTGACAATCTTCTTCCTAGAGCGACTGTATTTGTTGACACAATTGATGGTTTCACTATATAAAGAAGAGAAAAAAAAACAAACAGGAGTAGTAGTCTATTTATTATAGATGCATCGTTCAAAACTTCTGGGTTGTAATTTGCAAAACTGAGAATTTGGAATTAAGTATACATCTAGCCAGAAATGATAAGTAAGAAGAATAATATGACCTGTGAACGACCACTGTGTTGCTGGAACTATCAGCATCTACACCTTAAGACATTTACTGCAGGAGACGGAGCACCTATGGGTACGCCCGGTGTTCTACATCAACTGGGATCAACTGGTAATTAGGATATAGTATTTTTAGCCTTCTAAGATTGTGGAAACTTTTGTCTGTTTTCAACTTTTCACTGCCCAGTATTGCATAGTTCATATGTTAATAATACCAGATTGTTCTCCTTGTAGTCCATGATGTGTGTCATTGGTAGACATGTCTATTTTAAAAAAGTATGTTTCGAGGACGTTCAGTGAGTTCTGACACAGATGACCTTCCATACCATGATGTCAAACTCTTAAGCATCTACTTTATTGGTCTTCCTCTACGTCTCTTCCACTCCAACCTTCCCGCCATCCTAATGTCCTCCACTTTTCTTTTTCTCCTGACATCAACATGTAAGGTGTCTCCTTCTGATGTGGGCAATCAGTTCTCTTCATGGGTCACTTTCTTTCAAGATTCCTTCACTACTCTTTTTATCTGCCTCTGGAGTTAAACATATAATAAATTTATAAACTGTAAGTGTTAAGTATAACATTTTATCTGCGTACCTTAAAAAAAATTATGATGATCAAGTTGTTATCATTTTAAAAGTTCATCAAGAGTTTGGATTGTTGTTATTATTTCGCTTTGCGATACTTATACCAAACACCCAAAACAAAATTATCATGAATCAGGTGTTAGTAAATAAAGTCATAAGTGCCGATTGAAATATAGAAAAGATGGCACATACCACTTGTTACATCAATGGTCAAGTTGCCGCTCTCTTGCTGCTGGAGGTAGGTTACAATACATTTGTACGTCTGCTGGTCATCCCCAGTGGGTACTTGAATTCTCAGCAATGAATCCCACTTGTACTGTGCACAACCAGTGTTGCCAGTTTGAAGTACTGGAGGTTTGTCCATAGTTTCACTATTAGCTGGCATAGACAGTGGCTGATCCATGTCATACTGATCCTTAACCCAGAACTCCCACTTGAAGGTCACACCAGTCGCTGGTCCCTGAATGAGAAGATGAGATGAAATATGTAGCTAGGGTGTATCCATGGTTAAAAAAAAAACAAGAATATTCTTTAATGGCCACTACAGAGATAACAGGCGGGATCTTGATCAACATCACCCAAATGTGCCGATTGGTCTGTAAAATATATGTCTAGCCCTATTTGCCTAATAAGCCTAAGGCCATGAAAAAAAGGTCCTTTACTGTTACTTTACTTACAAGAGAAAACAATGTGTGGCTCTATGGCCATGATGTCAGCAAATGGGTTAAACAGTTTCACAATCCTCTCTGTTCTCGTGGCTTTCAGGCAGTGGTATGAGAATCGCACTATTGAAATGACAGGGGCCTTACCACATAATATTCCGAAAGACAATATTAGGCATACTGCAGCCTACCTTTATTGTGTAGTAGGCGTACATTTTTTTTTTTCTAAAGAAAAAGAAATAAATCTCAGGGTCCTATTTCTGAAGTCTAGCCCAGGATGAGGGTGACTTCCCTTGCCATTCAGGCCTCGTAAGGTCACATGACCCCTTTCTATCTTGCAGGGGAATAATGATGTGGCTTGGTTTGGCGTTTGCTCGGCGTATGCAATGTTTTTAAGGGGGGGGGGGGGGGGGTTGGTATTGATGTCGTGACAAACAAATTTAATGTAGGGGAAAGCGCCTCAGGGAAGATTCTTGTATATATAATCTGGAATGTTTTTGTATTTCTACGTTCGTTGGCGGTGGCTTTCCCTCGAGAGAAAGAAAGCAATTACACGGAACGTTGGAATAGAAAAAAAAAATATCGCTGTTTCCATACTCCCGAGGTGTGGCGCAGTTAGCAGAACGGGAAAATAATCACGCAAGCGTACGATGTGGAGACGGGAAAAGAGGGAACGGTTAAAGCGTTGACAATAAAGAATACGTGACACCCCTGCAACATAGGGGATGTCCAGGGACCTTTCCAAGGCATGAATGGAAAGGAAATTACTGTCATCCTGGGCCGGACTTCCAAGGCATGAATGGCAAGGAAAATCACTCTCATCCTGGGCCGGACTTCGTAAATTGAACCAATATCAGAATTGTTTTTAATTGATTCTGATATTTAAAAGACACCAAAAAGTTAAACTCTATCTGCAGTAAATACAACATGAAGATTCATGCAAACAAAAACGAAACAATGCAAGTTAGTAGAACCCCTGGCCTACTACATATACAGCTGAATGGTTCTGGTCTGAATAAGGTTAGGGAGTTTAAATATCTAGGAAGTATGATCACAGAAGATGGTAGAATTGACAGAGAAATAGACACAAGATGTCAGAAAGCAAGAGCACTTATATACCTATTGTTACCATTATTAAGACATCCAAGCATAACTTTGATTGCAAAGAGACAGATTATAAACAACATATTCATTTAAACATTAGGTTACAAGTGCCAAACATGGAAACTATCTAAAGCCAACATACACAGCTTCACCACCTGCGTGATAAGATTACTGGGAAAAGCAGCCAGCCTAACCATCTGAGATCGAATGAATAATGGAACTATCAGGCAAAATGTGGGAACGACACCTTGTATTAGATTAATCGAGGAACAGCAGATCAAGTGGTTTGGTCATCTCGTTAGAATGCAGCAAGATAAAATACCATCACAATCACTTCATCTCAGAAGATCAGCTACAAGAATAAGAGGACGGCCGCGGAAACAAAAATAGATCGACAACATTAAAAACATTCTACGCCCTTACGGCATGACAATAGCCAATAGCAGCCAACGTTCACTGGATCGCAAATTATTTCTCTCCCCCGCCCCCCCCCCCCCCGACCGCTTAATGGCAGAAGTTCTTTATGATGATAGTGATCATATTTTAAAAAATTAATCTGATATTTATGTCACCTACTTCGAGTGAGGAAAAAACCATATAAATCGTGAGGACTAACAGAATGACATGGTAATCGTGTAATCTGGTAATCTGGGAATCCTAGTTTCAGCTTCATAGCAAACGGGTCACCCCATATATGCTCCGCTCCTGTGCCAACACAAAACAAACGCAGCTCACAGTGTCACGCCATGCACTCAACTCAGAAGCTGGGCGACGAAACTACATCCTTCCAGTCTACAAATGGAGCAAAAATGCAACGGCCACCGTCTGGAAAAAAAATATTTGCCACGGCTTAAAAAAAAAAGGTCGGCCGTACCTAGCGTCCATTTTGACGCCATTTTGAAGAATTATATGAGGGTTAATAAACAGTCACCCCAGCAGTACCCTCATTATTAGCTGGGGAAGGGACTTAGGACATTACATCCACCAGCAGGCGTCGCCCCTACAACGACCTGCCTGCCATCGTTAACGACTGTTAACCCAACAGCCATGCAGTTCTTTGGCACGAAGGAGACACCTTGAACTTGGGTTTCGTACTGCCGACTCCCTACTAAGATGTTATTTTATGTTCTGTTATCACAATTAATGTCACTGCACATTGGACATACCCATGCGTGCTCAGTTCTCCGAAGCAGCAGCCACTCTAAAGTACTTCTACTAATTGTCCCCATGAGAAGCTGGTTATATTGTCTCCTTTCTCGGCCTCGAAGACGGCAAAGACGTGCATCACCATGCTTAACTCCCATGTCACGCAATCGTGTTAGTGTCAGGGATTCCTCATTCTCCACTAGCCCAGTTCGTACAGCGTTGACTATGTCTGCTCTGTCCATACTTTTTCCCGCAATCATTAGTGCAGTGCTTGCCAGTTGGTCTGCTCGCTCATTTCCCTTCACGCCCACATGACCCGGTGTGTAGATCCAGGTTACGGAGGTTAAGTACGATTTCCTGATGCTTTCTATCCATTCAGAGCGCATACTGCCTGTTGCTATCTTCTGAAGCATATTCATTGAGTCTGAGACAATTACTACCTGTGTGGCGGTTTGCTCGGATACCCATGCTAAAGCTCTAGAAGCAGCGGCTATTTCCATTGTCATGCTTGACGTGGTAGTCTGGTAAGCGCCGCTGTCCTCATGTATTGTTTTCCCCTTTCTTTGCGCTGTGTTTGCCCATGCTGAACTTGATCCGCGCTTCACGGATCCATCTGTGTAGATGATGGTATCTTCTGGGTCTGAATGCTGATCTATCAGTTCCCTTACTTCTGTGTCTACCGCCGCAGGAATTTGATCCCTGCAGTACCTTTCGAGTGTGATGACAACCTTAGAGATGCCATGCATGTCTACTGGTGTATTCGTCCATTCTTTTCCGTGGCTGATCACGTCTAGGTCACATACCTGCTGGATTAAGTCCTCAGCCTTTGCCATCCAAGAGCGGCCCCTTTTGAGACGCGTTCCTTTTGTGTCGTGAATAGCTTTGTGTAATGGGTGGTTAATATCTGCCGATACCCTCATGTAAGCCTTGACCTGTGCCACTTTGTATCTGCTTGTCATAGTCGGCAGACCCAGGATATAACGCATGGCGTTGCAGGAGGTGTCTTTTGTGCAGCCGAGTATGAGTCTCATGGCCTCATTCTGTACTCGGTCCAGTCTTTCTAGCTGGGTTTTGCTGACAGTGAGGAGGCCAAGACCATAGTCAATGACGCTAAGCACAAGCCCTTGATAGAGAAGGAAAAGTAGACGTTGTTCAATATCAGCTGCTGCTAGCATGACATGGCATCATGCGGGCTAATAGACTGGAATGACTGAGGCATACTGGGAGAATTGCATATGACAAAGAGTTTAAAAACTGTGAACGCAACGGACCCGAACGGTAGTAGACCACAATGAAGTGATGTAGAAGTAATTTCCGGGCAGGCCTACAAACTTTTGACGTGAAACTAAATGAAAAGAGAAGGCCAGACACAGAGATTGATGGAGAGGGGTGATTTTTGCAGCAATGAACCCCAAAGGTTCAAAATGCTGAAAAAGAATAAATGACATAAATAAATACATATTTATAGGCAGGTGCGTCAACAGAGATTAGCATTAGTTACATAGTACACATCTATAATCAAATGTAAGCAAAGATTTGCAATAATCACACAAATAATAATATAATAATAATCTTCTTTTTCTTCTTCTCCTCCTCTTTCATCATTCATTCATTCATTGAGTGACACACATGAGTTATGCTAGTTTACATCATAGCTGGCACAAGAGGATTTCCATATTATGGCCAGACTGCAGCAAGTCATTATCCTTCGCCTTAGAACAGGGCACAATCGACTTCGCTGCCACATGTACGCAAAATTTAAGATTGGTGAATCAGACATGTGTACCTATGGAGAGGCACTTGAGACAACAGATCACATTCTCTAAGACTGTCCCGGATTCAACGCTTCCATCCAAAATTTCTGGCTGAGAGACCCTTGTGGAAGTCAAACTTTACGGACCGCTTAGTTAATTACAAAAGTCAGTGAAGTTTATACTAGAGACAGCACTGAAGACATAGATAATATATTTCAAGCAAACGAAAGAAGAAGAAGAAGAAGAACATCATAGCAAAAAATACCTGCACATGCTGTCCGACACATCTGACTTCGTCAGGCATTTGTTTTCTGGGTTAGCGTTCCTAGTTTTTTGTGTGCGACGGTGAGGGACATTTTACAGCCTTATTTGTTACGGTGGCTTTGTTATATCCTGATCTACGGGTGTTCTTCCTTGCTGATTCTTATTTGTTACGGTGGCTTTGTTATATCCTGATCTACGCGTGTTCTTCCTTGAGGACCAGTTTGAGAACCAGTCCAAGACCGCGATGTGCAGGATGGTTGGCCCTTAAGGAAAGGCAGGAGCAGAACGTAGGCATTCCCCAACATCCACGGAGGCATCAATAAGTGCACAGCTGATATATTATGCTCTGATACTTGGCTCATGTAGGAAAAATCAGCCCTCATGATTTCAGGCGTATGTGTCTGTCAATTGCAATTTTTTTTTTTTTTTTATGCTCTGTTGCATTTTGTGTGGCGTTTATGAAAAGCACCATCAGGAATGTCTTTCCTGTATGGTCATTTGACTCTACGAGTGTGGTCAGGTAGCAGATATTTGAATCCTTTGTGTCAGAAAATAGTATAGTTGAGCAAAATGATTTCTGAACCTTTGCTGTCATACAACATGCTGTAGGATACATGATAGATGTGCACTTGAACCTAAGTTTCCGTTTAGTAGGGCTTTAGGCTGACAGAAGTTTGGACCAAGGTTAATCACATAGCAGGGCTCTGGATCTGCAGACATGTGAACCAAAGTTTGCCATTTAGTAGGCTACTAGGCCAGCGGACATCATTTATGTTCCAAACGATATTTCTACAGATACTATAACCCCTGCATAGGTACTGAGAGCCAGGGGATTTCTGGACACTGCATCTCTGACAGCCACCAATTCCGAGATCCACTGCCATCTCGGTTAAGTCTAATAAAGACCCTAATCTGTGGCTTACGACACAGACATGTGGCAGGAATCTTGCATGAGGATTCACAAAACCACCACAGAGTCTGATGGCACCTGAGATGAGGTACGAAGTAGCTCCTTATAGACAGTAAAAGGCCTAAACTTCCCCTCATGCCTCTACCAAAACCTACTGCACCACCAACTACATTTGTAAACAGAAACTAGCATCAGTAACTATTTAAAAACATGTCCTTATTTGATACTGAACTGGTTAAGGCTAGTGATTCCAAAACTGTGCGCCGCGACGAACGCGGAGCCGCGACTTCTGCACAGGGGCGCCACGGAATATTCGAAGATACACGCGTTGTTTTTTTTTTTTTTAATCTCTTACTTACAAATCGTCATACTTTTACTCAGGTTAGGGCGTCGTGAAAAATTTTCAATTGAAAAAAAAAGGCGCTACGACTAAGAAATGTTTGGGAAACACTGGTTTATGCATTATTATGTTTAACAATTTAGCAGTCAGACAGTGGCTTGTGTGTCTGCTTACTGAGAAAAGTCCTCTTCGTTCATTAGCAACATCAACTTCCACTTTTACCATACACTTTTAGTCCCATGTGTGATATGCTATTGTCCAAGTAAAGCCTGCAACGCACGATCTGATACGACACATACTACTGAAATCGAGTCAGTCATTTTCAATTTCAACATGATCTATTTTTCATGCAAGGTGTGTAAGTGCTGCCTCTTTTAAAGTTATGAACTCATATTCTATTTATTGTGTCTATCATTTCTGTTGGATATCTTCAGTGAAACTTCGTCACACTGAAAAAGTTAAGCGTCGTGTGAGGAACTGTTTGGGGTGCGGTGCTTGAGGGGCCGGAACGGCTAATGTCAGTCCATGTGAAGAAAAAAATGTCTAATATTTCCGCTACATCCTCTTCTAGGGCACCAATCTTGCTCTAACATCATATCTTCGTAGGCCTGTGTTTTTAGTTTTAGCTACACTCAAATGAAATGACCAAACCATCTGATCTGTGTCGCAATGAATTTGGTGGAAGAAGTTATTCCTACAATATTACTGATAGTAAACGTCACGCTCGTTCTTGTTTTGGATCGACAAGTACTATAGCAACAACAACAAATATAGGATTTTCTGTCAAATAGTGATGTTGAACTACCAAGATACATCAATTTATAATCAAAATATCTCAGGTTCTGTTGACCACATTTAAAAATTTTTAACTGCACATGAAAATATACTTATGTGTCTAAAAGATTAGCGGCATAGAATGTTAAAGCAAAAAATATACAAGATATGACTGCCCCTTAAGCTAGCAGCTTTCCTCAGGCCTATTATCTCCCATGTGTTAATTTAAATTAGTGAGATTTTGACAATGTCTAAGTCTGGCGCTGGCAGCAAAGTGTTACTATGAGAATGTTGTTTGTTGAACAGCATCGTAACTGACATAAATGAATACAGATTGGTTAGTTGCTCATCCTTTACAGGATGTTGCAGAACCAACCCCAACAGCCCCTAGCTGATGTGTGTTTTTTCTAGGCAAATTTACGTCCGGTAGTTTGCCATTGCTTCTGGACGGTCGGCTTTCTTGATGCCACTGTCAAAACCAACGCAAGGCGCATGGCCCACATCTGGGATCGAACCCGGCATACCGGCATTACGAAACGTTCGCATCGACTTAGCCACAGACCCGACGAATACAGATAAAGGAAGCTAATTATTATTACAATTTTTTTTTTAATATGTGCTGGAATGGCAAGCAAAGCTAAATGCGCATTAGTTGTCTCACACAGTAGGCTTGATCGTAGCCTCAATAATTCAGTGGCCTAATGCCAGTCTACAATCCCAACAGTATTCGTTCAAATCCAGATAGACCGATTTTAGAAAATAACTGACCTGTCTCCCAAGGTATACCCAGTCTAAAATGGGTACCAGTCAATCCTGGGAAGTAAAAGTGGCCAGCAAGAAATTGCCTATATCACATTTTGAGTTTCACCTGGTCTATAACACAGGTCTAGAACCATATACCCGATGCCCCACTGGTATGAAATGAGTCGTTTTTTTTTTTTTTTTTATATCAATATCACTGACAGGTTTTTGTGTTAGTTTCTGCTCTTTCTCTCTTGTATTCAATAATCTAGCAATAGAGGTTCAATAATTTAGATTAGAAAAACAATTAGGATTAAATTCAGTTGAAGTGAAATACAGAGAAAGGTTGAAAATGTAAAAACTTACAATAGCCGAGCATATAAATGTGACATTGTCATCCACAGCAAAATCATTTTGATACGGGTCGGCTTTTAATTCAAAATTGGACAGTCCAACTGCAATGAAAGCCAGTTAATCAATTTTAAGACATATTAATAAATAACTCTCAACTATTTAAAAACACGTGCCTTCAGGGAAAACAGTCAACAAACTTTATTTCAAAAGGGTCATAAATTGGGCATGCAAATTCGTCTTATTTGTGGCCCATATAACAATTTACATAAAATGACTATCAAGTAAATAAACAAAATCATTATTGGTAAAACATCAATGCAAACATTCAAATATACATACAGTAAAACTTTGATTAACCGCCCCTCACTTGCCTGTCAGCTTTAGTTATTCGTTGTCGTCTCAAACAAAAACGTGTATCAACAGACAAAAACGTGTATCAACAGACAAAAACGTGTATCAACAAACAAAAACGTGTATCAACAAACAAAAACGTGTATCAACAGACAAAAACGTGTATCAACAGACAAAAACGTGTATCAACAAACAAAAACGTGTATCAACAAACAAAAACGTGTATCAACAAACAAAAACGTGTATCAACAAACAAAAACGTGTATCAACAAACAAAAACGTGTATCAACAAACAAAAACGTGTATCAACAAACAAAAAGGTGTGAGTATCAACAAACAAAAACGTGTGAGTATCAACAAACAAAAACGTGTGAGTATCAACAAACAAAAACGTGTGAGTATCAACAAACAAAAACGTGTATCAACAAACAAAAACGTGTATCAACAAACAAAAACGTGTATCAACAAACAAAAACGTGTGAGTATCAACAAACAAAAACGTGTGAGTATCAACAAACAAAAACGTGTGAGTATCAACAAACAAAAACGTGTGAGTATCAACAAACAAAAACGTGTATCAACAAACAAAAACGTGTGAGTATCAACAAACAAAAACGTGTGAGTGTCAACAAACAAAAACGTGTGAGTGTCAACAAACAAAAACGTGTGAGTGTCAACAAACAAAAACGTGTATCAACAAACAAAAACGTGTGAGTATCAACAAACAAAAACGTGTATCAACAAACAAAAACGTGTGAGTGTCAACAAACAAAAACGTGTGAGTGTCAACAAACAAAAACGTGTGAGTGTCAACAAACAAAAACGTGTGAGTGTCAACAAACAAAAACGTGTGAGTGTCAACAAACAAAAACGTGTGAGTGTCAACAAACAAAAACGTGTGAGTGTCAACAAACAAAAACGTGTGAGTGTCAACAAACAAAAACGTGTGAGTGTCAACAAACAAAAACGTGTGAGTGTCAACAAACAAAAACGTGTGAGTGTCAACAAACAAAAACGCGTATCAACAAACAAAAACGTGTATCAACAAACAAAAACGTGTGAGTGTCAACAAACAAAAACGTGTATCAACAAACAAAAACGTGTATCAACAAACAAAAACGTGTATCAACAAACAAAAACGTGTGAGTGTCAACAAACAAAAACGTGTATCAACAGACAAAAACGTGTATCAACAAACAAAAACGTGTATCAACAAACAAAAACGTGTGAGTGTCAACAAACAAAAACGTGTATCAACAAACAAAAACGTGTATCAACAAACAAAAACGTGTATCAACAAACAAAAACGTGTATTACCAAACAAAAACGTGTATTAACAAACAAAAACGTGTATTAACAAACAAAAACGTGTGAGTATCAACAAACAAAAACGTGTATTAACAAACAAAAACGTGTATTAACAAACAAAAACGTGTATCAACAAACAAAAACGTGTATCAACAAACAAAAACGTGTATCAACAAACAAAAAAGAATATCAACAAATAAAAACGTGTATCAACAAACAAAAATGTGTATTAACAAACAAAAACGTGTATCAACAAACAAAAACGTGTATCAACAAACAAAAACGTGTGAGTGTCAACAAACAAAAACGTGTATCAACAAACAAAAACGTGTATCAACAAACAAAAACGTGTATCAACAAACAAAAACGTGTGAGTGTCAACAAACAAAAACGTGTATCAACAAACAAAAACGTGTATCAACAAACAAAAACGTGTATCAACAAACAAAAACGTGTATTAACAAACAAAAACGTGTATTAACAAACAAAAACGTGTATTAACAAACAAAAACGTGTATCAACAAACAAAAACGAGTATCAACAAACAAAAAAGTGTATTAACAAACAAAACGTGTATCAACAAACAAAAAAAGTGTGTCAACAAACAAAAACGTGTATCAACAAACAAAACGTGTATCAACAAACAAAAACGTGTATCAACAAACAAAAACGTGTATCAACAAACAAAAACGTGTATCAACAAACAAAAACGTGTATTAACAAACAAAAACGTGTATTAGCAAACAAAAACGAGTATCAACAAACAAAAACGTGTGAGTGTCAACAAACAAAAACGTGTATCAACAAACAAAAACGTGTATCAACAAACAAAAACGTGTATCAACAAACAAAAACGTGTGAGTGTCAACAAACAAAAACGTGTATCAACAAACAAAAACGTGTATCAACAAACAAAAACGTGTATCAACAAACAAAAACGTGTATTAACAAACAAAAACGTGTATTAACAAACAAAAACGTGTATTAACAAACAAAAACGTGTATCAACAAACAAAAACGTGTATTAACAAACAAAAACGTGTATTAACAAACAAAAACGTGTATTAACAAACAAAAACGAGTATCAACAAACAAAAAAGTGTATTAACAAACAAAACGTGTATCAACAAACAAAAAAATTGTGTCAACAAACAAAAACGTGTATCAACAAACAAAAACGTGTATCAACAAACAAAAAACGTGTATCAACAAACAAAAACGTGTATCAACAAACAAAAACGTTTATCAACAAACAAAAACGTGTATCAACATACAAAAACGTGTATCAACAAACAAAAACGTGTATCAACAAACAGAAACCTCCGAAACCTTTTTTAAGTAATGTAGGTTTGAAAAATTACCAGTTTTTCCTAAACTCTTCTTAGTCGCGGCGCTTTTTTTTTTTTTTTTTTTCAATTATAATGTTTCCACGGTGCCCTTACCTAGGTGAAATTATGACTATTTGTACGTAAGAGATAAGAAAAACATGTTTCTTTTAATATTCCGCGGCGCCTCTGTGACGATGTCGCGGCTCCCCGGGGCGCTGCGGCGCACAGTTTGGGAATTACTGGTATTACAATACATTTCTGTACATTATTTCTATTATTATTTATCTCCTTCTTCTTCTTCACGTTCACCAGCTGTACACTCTGGCGGAAAGTTCTGGTAGCTCGTCCACTACTGAACTGCAGTCCTGCTCCAGAACCTTGAATACAGACTGTTGGTTCCTTGCCTCTCTGGCAGATGCACTCCGACTTCAAAGGAAGCTCCCCAATTAGTCGACTCTTACAACATGCTTTTGGGAAGGCAGTGGGTCTATTCTTGTTTACCCCACAATGGGGCCCTGGAACCCACACGGGGGTATTATTATTTATATTGATCGTTTTGTACAATTAAATACAATTTGTATGTATTATTTCTTTTTGAAGGATTTTATTTTCATTTTCATCCAAAGCCTGCAATAAAATTACGTTACTGTACATATGTATTAAGAGATTTCTGTTACCTGTCGATTCGGTTATGCGTCACAGCCCTGGTCCAGCCCGTGACGGTTAATCGAAGTTTTGCTGTATATGTATCGTAGATATATAATACACACATACTCATTCACCTGACTTTTATCATATTCAGTTGTCTGCTCAAATAATGTGAATATCACATATGTGCAACTCTCCATCTTCCTTAAAACTGAACAGAGCTCTGTTTGGGGGTTATAGTACTACATGTCAAGCTCTTAGATCCAGTACTGACTAACTTTCTACCCCATCACGACATCACACAAGCGATAAACACCTAATGACACAAAGTGCCACCATGTTGGTGAGGATCGTCGTGGAGAGGTCCCAGAAACCGCGTTCAGCCTTTAGGCCATATTTATAGCCAGGCTATATTGCGGCCCCTGGCAAGAGCCAGAGTAGGGGTTCAAATAACGAACAATTTCATCCTAAAAAGGACCGGAAGTTAACTCTTTGAGTCCCAATGAACGCATCATACGTTCATATGTTTCTACATACAAGCCCAATGAACGCATGATGCGCCAATTCTTTTTACTACCCCCTGGGCCTGTAATGCTAAACCCCCTGGGACTCAAAGAGTTAAACACTCCAGTAATTTTGCAACCCGTTTTCCAATATGGCTCGAGAGGGAGATACCTCTATAGGTTTCACAATCTCCTTTATCTCCCTACTTCTTCCATTTAGGGACAATAATAGCTCTTTGCCAGCAGCTGGGACAGTCCATGTCTCCCAAGCAATGTTGAAGTCAATCAGACTACCGCTGTTGTCATACACACAAGGATCACTTCTGCTGTAATACCAATATTTCTTGCAGCCTTATTCCTTTTACTTTCTTTCAGGGACATTTCAACCTACACTTCCGGTAAATCTGGTTCGTGGTCTTTTCAGGCACTGATTTGGTAGGACGTAATAAAAACACGACACAATTTGACTATAAAGCTCAACACAGGGAGTGGAAAAGACTTGCACAAAAACAACCGAACGTTTCGACCAAAATCTTTATCAGTGAAGTACTAAATACAATGCAAACTTTTAAACAGCAGACAAGAAAACACAGGTTCTAAACAACCAAGGTCAGCAGTAAACCAAAAAATAAGTACGGGGGATGAGGGTGGGGTATGGATATAAGGGCTTGATTATGAAACAAAATAAAGTGATAAAGTGTTTAAAATATTGAGGGGAGAAACATAAACAAGTTAAATAAATAAAAAATAATTAACAACATGAAATACAGTTGTGTTCAATATTAATCCATCCAGAACCGAGAATATTAAACCTAAAAGAAACAATTTTCTATCTGATCCCCGTAGCAAGATTTTATAGCAGTGACTGAGATATAACTTTTGCCCTCATCGTCAGAACCATTAAAATGGAGGAAGACATATTTAAGTGCCTTTTTGGTAATATCTTTAAAAAGTTCACGGAAATGCTCTGTTAGTTTTCTACTTGTTTACTCAGTATATGCCTTTCTGCATTTTTTTTTTTGCAGATGACTGCATTGTATTTGGTATGCTATTTATCCTGTGGTCACAACCTGACAGTTCATTTAAATATTCTTCCCATCTACTTTTTTATATCTTGACAGCTTGGAATTAAAAAGTAAGGATCTCTTTTCACGCCTTTAGGGGAATTGGGTAAATGGGAAGAGAGCCCATATTTTTACAGAACGATCGGCACTAGGTGGGTAATGTAATCAGCATTACGCCGGCCCTCTTTACTTCTTCAGAACACACATCCTAGTACCCATTTTAGACTGGGTCGATCTGCGACGCCCTATACTACGATAAAAATCAACGCAGCCACCAGTTGGTTTCGATTGTGGAACGTTGGAATTACGAGTCGGACTGGCAACGACTATGCCACTGACGTCGCTATGACAGATGGGAAGTTTTGTCTTAAAATTGTTAATCATAGTGAATGAATTACATGTTTCTTCCCTCGGCCTAATTGCTTTGATTCTTCTGTAAAACTTACTTGGTGACTTAGTTTCACAATTATAAGAATGCTTCTTGTTCTGCATAGTCTACCAGAAGATTATGATCCTGCTGCTTTCACTTTCCTTTTGATGTCTCTTCTTACTTTTAATGTTTGATGTAGTCTTAGTCTGATTTTGTCTTCTGCCACTTTTAGAAACGTTTTTTCTTTGATATATTTTTAAATATTTTCAATCCATTACAATGTTTTTTTTTTTTTTAATGAGTGCCCAACTTTTTAATGCTACAGTTTATTTATGCTTTGCTCGGGATGAAGGTTTTAGAAGTCTGCCACTCCCCTTCTGTGTTGTTTGCTCCTCTTAAAGTGATGAAGTCCAGTTGCTTCCAGCAGAAGTGTCCTAGGATTATTCTCCTTCACTTTCATCAGCTGTCAACTCTAGCAGAAAGTTCTGTTCATCCACTCCTGGGCTTGAGTCTTGTTCCAGAACCTGAGTGTTGCATGCACATCCATTTTACAGATCTAGCTTATGTGTATGCAAACTATTGGTTCCTTGCTTCTCAGGCACTCTCAATTTGAAGGAAGCCCTCAAATATTCAAATCCTATGACACACTTGTTGGGGAGGCAATGGCTTTGTTTTGGTTTTTCCCCACAATGGGACCCCTAAACTCATAAAGGGAGTTCTATAAATTATTAGTATTGAAACTTTCAGCAGGAACTGACTATATATTCTCATTGGAAGCTCAGATAACACTGAAATATAATATAAAATTTACACTTCTGTAAAATTTATGGAAAATACCATATATACAAATCTGGAATTTTATATGTACTCACCTGTTGCTGTTACATTCTGATCGGCAGCATAGACAGTAACTGCTGGACCATTCAGTACAAAATAGTCAATCTGACATCGATAGATTCCAGCATCATTACATGATACATCATTTACATCCCACACAATCCTCATTGTACCTTGGTTGTTTGCACCATTGCCGGCCCCACTGAATGTAAATGTCCAGTTTCTTCCAGTAGGATTGTTCTAGAAATTAAAGTACATAACTACAAGTGACTACATTTCTAAAACTACTCTGTGAGTGTGCGAGTTCATGCGTATGCCTGTTTGCCAATGAAAATGTATGCTAGTGTGAATATATGCTGGCTTGTCTGTATGCCGGTGTATGTGTTTGCTCAAAGTATGACCTCCCAGCATGACGGCATGAATTTAAAGTATATATATATATATATATATATATATATATATATATATATATATATATATATATATATATATATATATATATATATATATATATATATATATATATATATATATATATATATATATATATATATATATATATATACACACATACATGTGGGTGAGTGTGTGTGTGTGTGTGTTATTTATATGCAAAATGTTGGTTCCTTGCCTCTCAGAAAGGAGTACTGTCGTTGAAGGATCACCATAATGACTATCATACAAGTAGACAAATGTGTGTTTGGCACACAGGCATTGGAGCATTCGCACGCACTGTATATGCAGATTGTGGTAATCTAAACGAATACACACTCTTATGCTAACTATTGGTAATAAATTGTAACATGATGACGATAGAATTTAAATGAATTAATGGTGCTTTTAGTCAGAATATGTTCGTAGATAAACGTCTGGAGGAGGGATTAAGGGGGGGGGAGGGTAGCTTTATTTTCTTTTCTATTGAGAAGAAGATGATTCCATAAATAGGTCGCAGAGAATACTAAAGTAGTTTTTAATTTATTTAAGATATAATTCCAAAAATTATCAGATGCCTTTTTATGTGGTCAGGTGGACAACAGAGTTGTTGTTCTTCTTGTCTTGAACCCATTAAAGGTTCATAGGCCCTCAGCGATCTTGCACCAAGTCAGTCTTTTCTTTGCTATTATGTACAACCCACCACATTTTTTCCCTCTCATGATCTAATTCTTTCTCCGTGAGCTAATTGACCTGCCTTTACTCTGTTGACATGTGGTTTCCTGTGCAAAAGACATTCTAGTTACACTGTAATCAAGATTTCTCAATGTGTGTCTTATCTGACACCGTCTTTTCCTCATATCTTGTTGCACTGGAATGTTTAGTTCTCGCCCTAGGTTCAACATTATAGAGCCATACAGATGAGACAAAAAATCTGGTCATGCTGGGAATTCGATCTGGGATCATAATCTTGGCAAGCAACTACACAAACCAAACTGCCACTAAGGTGAACACAATCAAAAAAAAACAAAATACAAATAAAAAGCACAAACCGTAACATTTGGACTAACACCGGGGGGAATACCGGCTCGGTACTGAGCAATATTGGAATAAGTGTTAGTAGCTGTCAGGTTTCGATAAATGGTCAACTGTTGTACACCAACAACTCCTTGTGGAGCAGCACCAGTAGCTTTGTTGGCATCACAGGTGACTGTAAACTTGGCTCCAGGACTGATTGTATTTGTAGACACAATTGATTGCTGACCTCTCACTGTAGACAGAAGGGGGAGAAAAAAACTATTCCATAAAGAATATATATTAGCAAGTCTCAGTCAAGTTTCATGTATAGAACTTTTGCTATACAAAAAAAAAAAAAGTCCCATTGCAGTTTTTCATTTAAAGGGTTTTTGATGGCTAAATATATAGATTGTTGTTTCCTTGATGCAGCAGAATGTTCAGGCCAGATATTTTTATCAAGCACCAAAAGTAGAAACAAACTGTCATCGGAATAAATTAATAAGTTACATAATGCTCTTCTTTAAACTTCTGCCAAAATGTTGCTTGGCACTCATAAAAAGAAGCCACAAGGTGTCCATTTTTCTCCATGAAAACCTGTAATTAATTTAGCTTTTTGTTGAAAAAAAAAGCCGGCGGGGGAGGGGGAGAGGAGGGGGGGGGGAGAAGGGGGGAAGTCAGTAACAGACATGCTAAAGATATACTGTCTATCTAAGTACGATTGTCATTCTTTGGAATTTGACGATCATCTGCTGAACTGCTCTAAATAATAGGGATTTAAGCTGTCGACTATATAGCAGAGGAATGTAACTGTAATTCTATGATAGTACGATTGTAAGTCTTCAAGCTTGAAGATTACAGACTTTCTGATAACCTGACCACAGATAATCTGTTGACTGTATACCAAAATTATTGCCATAAACAGTGTCGTATTGTGCATGGGCAACTCAACATACTGTCTGCACCAGATCATGTATAAACACCGGATCTGCATCCAAATTTAGAACACCAACCAGGATTTCAAACACTGGGTGTTGTGTTTAATCTGACCGTGGTAAAAAAAAAAAAAAATTTAAATCAAGAGAGCCCTAACACTGGGTTACGTGTCATAGTTCAGTTTACTAGTGAACTTTGTGGCAAACCATTTTAGAACCACCCCCACCCCAGAAGACATCAAGAACATCGAATTAGAATTATTTATTATAAAGGATGCCATAATAACGTATTCCGAGGAAATCAGCCCCATCAAGTCACAATGACAAATCAGCAGAAGTAAATATAAGATGTCCAGCACATGTGTGTACAGGTAGCGAATATTGTGTACATGTAGTGAACACTGTAATCCTGAAAGTCATATTGTCAAGTAAGATTATACACACCTCCTCAGACAGTATTTTAAACACGCTCACTGATCCTAAACATCTATATGACACTTGACCAAATAATATCACTCGTACAATGCTTATGATAAATACATACCCAACATTGCTCATGCCAGGGTTGTAAATGCAGATTTATAATTCAGATATACAAAGGTTTTTTTCTCCAAGTATTCACTGCTAACCCTGGCAGAAATTTCTGGTTGTTTGTGCACTTACGGAATTTGTCTTGTTACAAAACTTTTATGTTAACATCCATTTTACAGATCTGGCGCATTTCTTCTTCTTTTCCAGGAGAAAGTTTTTAGTATCTTAAAAGTCTGGTGTAGCCTTGTGCCACGGGACCGCTAGGGTAGCCATGAAGGTCATCCTAGGGTCACCCCGAAACGTTCTGGCCAACGGGGCTCTGGTGAAGCTGCGAAAGGAATAGCAAGCCGGCAGTGGATATAATACCGCTAGGTTAGTTGCGTATCCTTTACAGGACGTTGCAGAACTAACCCCAACAGCCCTTTATTGTTGTGTGGTTTTTCTATGCAAATTTACGTTTAGTAGTTAGTCATTGCTTCTGGACGGTCGGCTTTCTTGATACCACTGTCGAAACTAACACAAGGCGCATGGCCTGCAGCTGGTATCGAACCCGGCATCTCGGCATTACGAGGCCACAGAGCCGACACAACAGGTACAGTGAGATATAAACGGACATTTTATCATGGCAGAGTTAAAGGACTGCGAGACAGAAAAGCGAAATACAAGATTGCAACACCTAACACCGCAGGCCTGGGAAATAAAGCAGAAAAGATTACTAAAATAATGCAACGAAGGAAAATCACGTTAATGGGGCTAGCTGATATAAGACGCAAAGGAACTGGAAATATGAAAGTTCACAGAGATTTCCTCGTCACCAGAAGAGAAATGTAAAGACTAAGACTTCAGAAAAGAAAATTTTAGAGTACTTTGTCATTGGTATTATGGGCACTTCTTCAAAACGGAAAATGACATTGTATCATGCTCCGAAGTAAACTGTTTGACTAATGCTGTTAAAATCAATACAAATCAATACTAACCCACAATGGCGACGACTGTTCTTGTAGGGCGAAAGTTTTTAAAATTATTTTAAAGCCTATGGTCGGGGGGGGGGGGAGCGCAAACATAACCTAACGGTTTAAGGAGGTTTCTAGGACTTGCACCCGCGTAATTCCCATCCGAAAAATGGCACTTTGTGTCACCTGGTGTGTTTATTTTTTAGTTTGTTTATGTTTATACAACATCATGGCACAAAGATGGTAACACATCAGTGCTCCGTTCTACTTCTATCTCTAGCCCGAGTCCGTAAAAAATCTCAGCGCAGTGCACGAACTCGGTAGCATCGGCGAGGGTCCTGAAATACTTTGGGTAGATTTTTAACTCCAAATGTTTGCCTGGGCAGCGCCGTTAGGCTACTCTTTTCGATATCCAACTGCCATTGGATGTTTTACGTGCGCAACAATACACAGGCACGTCCGATCTCATTACCCAGAGACCATGGGAAATTACTAGAAGTCCAGGTGAAAAAAATCCTAGCCTTGGCTGGGCATGAACCCGGGACCTCCAGCACTCGAGGCAGTCACCATGCCTCGAAAACAGGCAGATTCCGCCCCCCCCCCCCCCGGGTCAGTAGGGTTTATCGCTCGTTATGCGGTCCTGGTGGGGTTAAAGGTCATTTATGTATGTATATATACATATATTGTTATTGAACAAAATAGTATTGCTATAATATTACCCGTAGCTAGGAAAGTGCACAACAGCAGTAAACCAAAGGCTAAAGGTGGCATTCTCGTCAATCTCCTGTCTTGTACGCTGTACACCCCGAATTGGAGAATTAACTGCTAGTTTTTTGAATCACTTAATATGTGTTAACACCCGGAAGTTTATTGGCGAATTTATATGCCCTTCTGGCCCACACTGTAAAAGATCTCCTTTTTTCAGGGAATTGTATTAATGCGCCACCACCTGCCTAAGAACTGTTCTCACTTCATGTTAGGTTTGCAAAGGAAGGGGAATGGGGGGGGGGGAGGGGGGGTTGTCCTTTTTTGAAGAAGTTCTATAACAGTTTTATATAAAATATGTGTCTGAGAAAACTTGTATCATCACGTCTACATTAGAAAAACAGAGATTTAGAAGCGGATTATTTCATTTGAAGACGTTTTTTTTTTGTTTTTTTTTTTTTCAAATCCGGGATCATGTTATTTCAAGGAACCAAGCTGCCACGTCCTGTTCTAGATTTTTGGCTTTATTTCTTAAAATTCTAATTTTAAAAAAAAATATTTTCTTCAACTCTTGTAGTATCAGCCCGGGCAATCATAAAATAATCACTGCTGGATAATTACAAGGGCTGTACAGAATATTCGCTTCGTATTCGCTTCGGGGCCGAATAGTGGACATAATAACTATTCGGTATTCGGCCGAATAGTTTCGGTCAGGCCGAATACGAATAGTGGTTACATTACACCCGTTTCTAGACTGGTGGAAAATAAACAAATGAAGATTTCCCACCTTGGTTCATACTGTCAAGCGTTCTCTTTGTGCACCACATACGAGAGTACCAAATGAACGTCTGTTTAGTATAGCTCGAAATACCTTCAGTGAGAAAAGAAGCTTCCTTAATGCTGACAACATGGAACTTTTTTTTTTTTTTTTTTTTTGAAAGCTAATGCCGCTTTCATGGATTAACTAAGCTGTCAGTGACAATTTACAAGTTTAGTTACCTGTTATAAAACTAAGAATACTTTCATTCCTAGGTATTAGTTATCACAGACTGACTGACCGAAGGACGCAAAACATGAAATGCTTTTAAATATTTACTATTCTGTACTACATTTAGTGAAGTAAACTTTCAGCGTACATTTGACATTATTGATGTGTGTGTGTGTGTTTTTTTTTTTTTTTTAGATCTATTCTATACACTATTCGAAAATGGAAGAATGGGCCTGCGTTTGAATAGTGAGAAGACAGAAGTAGTGAATAAAATAAAATATAAATATATATATATATACCATTGACTTTTATTTCACATTTACTAGTAATTATTTTACTTATATATATATGGTTTTGACAGTGTTATCAAGAAAGCCGACCGCCCAGAAAGCAATGGCAAACTACTGGACGTAAATTTGCCTAGAAAACCCACACAACAGCCAGGGGCTTTTGGGGTTGGTTCTGCAACGTCCTGTAAAGGATACGCAACCAACCTGCCTGTCCTATTCTGTTTCTTATTTCAGTTATGCATCTTCCATCTGATGTTATCAATGTGCCCAGATACTTAAATTTCTGTACTTGTCCCAAAATAAAACCATTGACTTTTATTTCACATTTACTAGTAATTATTTTTACTTATATATATATATATATATATATATATATATATATATATATATATATATATATATATATATATATATATAAGTAAAATAATTACTAGTAAATGTGAAATAAAAGTCAATGGTTTTATTTTGGGACAAGTACAGAAATTTAAGTATCTGGGCACATTGATAACATCAGATGGAAGATGCATAACTGAAATAAGAAACAGAATAGGACAGGCAGGTTGGTTGCGTATCCTTTACAGGACGTTGCAGAACCAACCCCAAAAGCCCCTGGCTGTTGTGTGGGTTTTCTAGGCAAATTTACGTCCAGTAGTTTGCCATTGCTTTCTGGGCGGTCGGCTTTCTTGATAACACTGTCAAAACCAACACAAGGCGCATGGCCTGCAGCTGGGATTGAACCCGGTATCCCGGCATTACGAAACGTTTGCAGTGACCTAACCACAAAGCCGACATAGGAGAGGCAAAAACTGCATTTTATAAAATGAAGAACATCTTATGCAATATATCTTTGTCATTGAAGGTTAGAAAATAATTCTTGCTTGCTACATACATCCAGTTTTAACATATGGCTGTGAGTCCTGGACAATCGATAGGCAGGCCAAACAATTTCTTGAGGCCTCAGAGATGTGGTTTTACGAACAATGCTTAAAATACATTGGACAGCCACACACACAAAAAAGCAACCAAGAGGTTTTGAAAGAGGCGGGAGCTCGAAAACAACTACTCACAGACATCAGATGGAGACATTCATCATTTTTCGGCCATGTTTTAAGATGAAGGAAAATGGAATGTGTGAAGACCACTGGAAAGATCTGTGGAAGGAGAGATAGGGGAAGACAACGAGAGAAGATTCTTGACAGTCTTGTTGCATGGCATGGAGGTGTGTCAGCACACGAACTAATACATGCTGCAGGAGATCGCAAAATAATAGCCCATGCCAGTCGGCAAGGCACCTGATGTTGATGATTCACTATTCGTATTCGTATTCGGTCGGATAGTTGGTCCAGCTATTCGTATTCGGCCGAATAGTGAAAATCCCTATTCGGTACAGTCCTAATAATTACCCATGCTGTATTATTACCCAACACACTGGCAACTATTGTCCCTCTATTAACTACAGTGCAACGACGGAAAATGCAATGGTACAGACATGTAATAAGATCTAACGATCTAATATACATATAACCAGATTGTGACTGGTACCATCAGTATTGGAACTCCGCGCTAGCTGCTAAAGATGAGGACGGAGCACGCATGGGAATGCCCCGAGTGCTGTAATGTCAATTCTTGACTCAGCTCAACTCAACTCAGTGTGATTAAACTTCATGAAATTATACCAGGAATCTTGTTCGTGACCTGTGTGAGCTGTATTCATCTGTGTGCAAGACTGAATAAGTACTAAGTACTTTGAACAGACAACGAGCATCAACAGAGAGAAACTACTTGATCAAAAAGTGAAAAGTGTAATTCTGAACTAATTCAACAAGTATTTTGTAAAATATTAATTTGAAATGTGTTGTATGGATGGCATTTCTCTTAAAAAATTGAAACTAACAAGGCAGACATAACACTGAGTATAGTGAAGAATAGAGTAACAGATGTAATATATAATAATAAGAAATGTTGGAATTGATATATGATTGTATAAAATATTATGGAAATAAATACTTTGTGTGTGTTGAACCACGACCGGCTCCAGCTGACGGGCCGTGCTGCTGACGTCACCGGGTCGGGCTAACGATGCGTTAACGCAGCATTTCTCAAACTGGGTGCTGAGGCAGCCTAGGGTGTCCTGAGCGTATGCCAGGGCTGCCGCGTAATAAAGAAAAGTCGGCTAAAAATGTGAAATAATGAAGAAGGCATGTAGATACTTAAAGATAAAATTTAAGTTGTCTTTCCTTGCCACTGTCGAAAATAGTTTATATCTTGTTTGAGAACCGCTGCGTTAATGCATCGTTAGCCTGACGCGGTGACGTCAGCAGCACGGCCCGTCAGCTGGAGCCGGTCATGATTTGTCTTGCGTTGGTTTCGACAATGGCACCGATAGCTGATAGTTCAGGGGCAATGGCAAACTATTGAACGTAAAATTTGCCTAGAGAAACCATAAAAGTCAAATAATGCTAAAGCTGGTTCTGCAACGTCCTGTAAAGGATACGCAAATAACATATTGTGCAAGTAACTGACTAATCGGAATTAGGTGGACGTTATGGATAGCCACCACCTGCTGCCTTTACTTTCCAGGACTTTACCTCGATAACCATTTTAGACAGTTTCTTCTTCTTTGCGTTCACCGTCTGTAATCTCCGGCGAAAAGTTAAAGTTGTTCGTCCACCTTTAGACTTTAGTCTTGTTCCAGAACCTGAATGCCACTTGCGCATCCTTTTTACAGAACTGTCTTACCCGTATGCAGACTATTGGTTCCTTGCCTCTCGGGCAGATGCACTTTGACTTCGAAGAAGCCCACAGTGGACTCTTACGACATGCTTTTGTTTTATCATAGTCGACGTCATTGCACATAATTCACTCCCATGTTGCCGCTGCCAACATCCAGCCCGCCAGTTTTACCACGTCAACATTCAGTCCGCCAGTGTCAGCATTCATTTTGCCACTCACAACGCTGAGTTAGCCACTCACAGTATTCAGTTAGTCACTCCCAATATTCAGTTTGCTACTCCTAACATTCAGTAAGTCGCTCCCAGTGTTCAGTTAGCCGCTCCCAACGTTCAGTTAGCCGCTCCTAATGTTCACTTCGCCACTCCCAATGTTCAGTTAGCCACTCCCAACGTTCAGTTAGCCGCTTCCAGTTTTCAGTTAGGCACTCCCAATGTTCAGTTAGCCACTCCCAATGTTCAGTTAGCCGCTCCCAATGTTCAGTTAGCCTCTCCTAGTGTTCAGTTAGCCACTCCCAATGTTCAGTTAGCCGCTCCTAGTGTTCAGTTAGCCGCTCCTAGTGTTCAGTTAGCCGCTCCCAACATTCAGCCCGCCAGTGTTAACATTCAGTTAGCCACGCTTAGTATTCAGTTATTCATTCACGCCCAATATCCAGTTTTGCCACTCCCGGCATTCAGTCACCGTGTGTCAACATCCAGTTAATCTGTCCCAGTACTCATCTAATCTGTCCTACTATTGATTGGGCCGGTCCCAGTATTCAAGAGCCAGTAGTAACATAATTCACTGGGTAATATTGTTAACATTCTACCCCACCGCAAACTTTATAACATTGCAACAAGTATGAAGGAATCCACGCCCAGAATTTATTCCCTTCACTTATTTATGTTAACAATTTTCGGAACATTTGTTTGGTTGGCTATCGTTGCCGGTTTTTTCCCATCCGGGATGCCTGCCGAAAATGTGATAACCTCTGAAAGTGTGATAATCCCTGAGAAATTGATAATCCCTGAGAAATTTAGCTTCTCTTCATGGGTGACAAAACAACGTGACAAAGCTCCAGTAAAGGTTAATATAACCTTTTCATGCGAACGCGCTTTGTAATGCCGGGTTTGCTGGGTTTGATCCCAGCTGCGGACAATTTGTGTTTGCGTTGGTTTCGACAATGGTACCGAGAGCTGACAGTTCAAAAGCAATGACAAACTATTGAACGTAAAATTTGCCTAGAAAAACCACAACAGTCAAAAAATGTTGGTTCTGCAACGTCCTGTAAAGGATACGGAAATAACATATTATGCAAGACATATATTTTTTACTGACTAATCGGAATTAGATGGTCGTTATGGATAACCACAACCTGCTGCCTTTACTTTCCAGGACTTTACCTCGATACCAATTTTAGACCGTTTCTTCTTCTTAGTGTTTACCGTCTGGATTCTCCGGCGGAAACTTCAAGTTGTTCGTCCACCTTTAGACTTTAGTCTTGTTCCAGAACCTGAATGCCGCTTGCGCATCCTTTTTACAGAACTGTCTTACCCGTATGCAGACTATTGGTTCCTTGCCTCTCGGGCAGATGCACTTTGACTTCGAAGAAGCCCACAGTTAGTGGACTCTTACGACATGCTTGTGTGTTATCATAGTCGACGTCATTGCACATAATACACTCCCATGTTGCCGCTGTCAACATCCAGTCCGCCAGTTTGAACACGTCAACAGTCAGTCAGCCACCCTTAACATTCAGTCCGCCAGTGTCAGCATTCATTTTGCCACCCCCAACGCTGTTAGCACTCACAGTATTTAGTTAGTCACTCCCAATGTTCAGTTAGCCGCTCCCAATGTTCAGTCAGCCGCACCCAACACTGAGTCTGCCAGGGTCAGCATTTAGTTAACAACGCCCAGTATTCAATTAGTCACGCCCAATATTTAGTTTGCCACTCCCAACATTCAGTAAGTCGCTTCAAGTGTTCAGTTAGCCGCTCCCAACGTTCAGTTAGCCACACCCAACGTTCAGTTAGCCGCTCCCAATGTTCAGTTAGCCGTTCCCAATGTTCACTTAGCCGCTCCCAATGTTCACTTAACTGCTCCCAATGTTGGCTAGCCACTCCCAATGTTCAGTTAGCCGCTCCCAATGTTCAGTTAGCCGCTCCCAATGTTGGGTTAGCCGCTCCCAATGTTCAGTTAGCCACGCCCAGTATTCAGTTAGTCCCGCCCAATATTCAGTTTGCCACTCCCAGCATTCAGTTAGCCAGGTATACCGTTAGCCACTTCCGGCACTCAGTTACCGAGTGTCAACATCCAGTTAACCTGTTCCAATCCTCATCTAGTCTGTCCTACTATTGATTGAGCCGGTCCCAGTATTCACTAGCCAGCAGTAACAGAATTCACTGGGCGATATTGTTAACATTCTACCCCACCGCAAACTTTATAACATTGCAACAAGTATGAAGAAATCCTCGCCCAGAATTTATTCCCTTGACTTATTCATGTTAAAAGTTTTCAGAACATTTGCTGGGTTGGCTATCGTTGCTGGTTTTTCCCACACAGGATGCCAGCCGAAAATTTGATAACCCCTGAGAATTTGATAATCCCTGAGAAATTTAGCTTCTCTTCATGGGTGACAAAACAACGTGACAAAGCTCAGACATTCCGTTCAAACATGTAAGGAGATTAGAACTGGGGCACCCGTAACGATCATGCCAGCCTGTGTGGGTACAGTTGGTAAACTGAGCTCTCTGAACATAGTTTTAATTTGTTAACTCATTTATCTTAATCTTCTTCTTTCCGTTCCCCATGCCAGTTTGTTTTTGGATAAGAAGACCACATACATCTATGAAGTTTGTGGTGCGACACATCTCTTCCACCATTCCACGTAATTGGTTTATATTGGAATGCCAACCGGGCAAACCTGAGATCGCTCTATTGCATGTAGAGAGCATATATGTAACACACAGGTTCCACAGTTGTAAAGATTAATGTACCCTTTTCACGCGAACACGCTTCGTAATGCCGGGTTTGATCCCAACTGCGGACAATTTGTCCACGACCGGCTCCAGCTGACGGGCCGTGCTGCTGACGTCACCGGGTCGGGCTAACGATGCGTTAACGCAGCATTTCTCAAACTGGGTGCTGAGGCAGCCTGGGGTGTCCTGAGCGTATGCCAGGGCTGCTGCGTAATAAAGAAAAGTCGGCTAAAAATGGGAAATAATGAAGAAGGTATGTAGATACTTAAAGATAAAATTTAAGTTGTTTTTCCTTGCCACTGTCGAAAATAGTTTATATCTTGTTTGAGAACTGCTGCGTTACCGCATCGTTAGCCTGACGCGGTGACGTCAGCAGCACGGCCCGTCAGCTGGAGCCGGTCATGGTTGAACAATGTAGTAGTTTGCACAGCCATGGTTTAAAGTAATAACGGGGGAAGTGATGATTTGTAAACATAACCATTCACTTTTGGGGAACTGAAAGACAGCTCCTTAAATGTGGAACAAGTGAATACCCAGTTGAAACGATCCTCGGTATTGGTAACCGGTGGGTGGAGGGGGGAGGGGGGTCTTTGCATAGTCACAATAGTGTTTCTTAGCCAGTGATAGACTCCCACACCCATATATAGGCAGACTGTGGGATAGGGTGATGTTTTGCAGTGCCAGTTGTGTCTTCTGCACTAAATTGGGAGTGTCTTGGGGTGTTGATCTAATCGAGCTATGTTACACATAAAATAAGGCAAATAATTGAATGTTGAATCCTGAATTAGGAATAGTTATCACAGCACTCGGGACACTCCCGTAAGCGCTCTCTCCCCATCTTCAACAGCAAGCGAGTAGTTTCTATTCCGATGGCACCAGTAACTGTCTGATTGTACATCCATCTCGCCTTCCCGATGATTGTTGAGCGTCGGCCAGATTCCCTGGTAACTGCCCGCTTTGCCAATATCCTCAAACAGTAATGATCTGTGTGTGCCTCTGCACTGTTCACTCTCTTTCAAAAAGGCCCTAAAAAAATCTAGCTTTTCACACATCAATTCACCACCAAGTCGTGGAAAGCCGGCCAGTTCATCTCTCTGCACGTTTCCCAACATACCGGCACAACCTGGAGAAAATATCCAAAGGATACTAACTATCCGGGACCTCTGAAGCTATGCCTGTCACTCTGTACGGAGCATGCCTGTCTCCTTCTTTCTTAACACACACTGTGAGTCAGTTACAATTACGACATGTGTGTACAGCTGACTCTCAATCCAGCGGAAAACAGCAATGACTGACTCCACCTACATTTTCAAACTTGACTTTCAAAAAAATAAACCAACATTAAAACCATATACCTGGGAGTGACAAGTAAATGGTTACTAATAATAACAAACAGTTCTTAGTCATTCAGTTTGACAACACCGGGTTAGAAATCATGTTTAGGTACTCTTTAGATGTGAAATCTTTATTGTGCTTTTTAGAAATTCTAATACCAGGCTAAACATATCCTGTTTAGATAGTTGTAATCTTGTTTACGACAGCCATAAATAGATCCGCTATCTTTAGGTTTTCGGCCGACAAAAAAGAACTATTTGACAATACTTTTTGGTCTCTCTCTCTCTCTCTCTCTCTCTCTCTCTCTCTCTCTCTCTCTCTCTCTCTCTCTTATTCTCTCTCTCTTTCTCTCTCTCTCTCTCTCTCTTATTCTCTCCCTCTCTCTCTCTCCCTATCTCTTTATCTCTCTCTCTCTCTATCTCTCGCCCTCTCTCTCATCTGTGTGTGTGTAAGCCCTCTTGCGGGACTCAGCCGGATTGTTTGTTCATGTCTCTGTCACAATGTGACTTTCTCGTTCATTGTGGTGGTGTGGGATCCTGTTGTCTGTGTTCGTTGATAACGACATTGATTAAACGTCCTGTTTCCCATATGCACGCTTTTTTCCTTCCCCTTCCATTTCTTAAGATACACATTTATAGTTTGTATTGCGTTAATTAATTCTACGGCGTGTACACTATATGAACCATGAGCATAAAATAATTTAGACTTCTGTAGTATGATAGAAACGCATAGGTATACACACAATGTCAGATATACACACAGTGTCAGGTATACACACAATGTCAGGTATACACACAGTGTCAGGTATACACACAGTGTCAGGTATACACACAATGTCAGGTATACACACAGTGTCAGGTATACACACGGTGTCAGGTATGGTATACACACAGTGTCAGGTATACACACAGTGTCAGGTATACACACAGTGTCAGGTATACACACAGTGTCAGGTATACACACAGTGTCAGGTATACACACAATGTCAGGTATGGTATACACACAGTGTCAGGTATACACATGATGTCAGGTATGGTATACACACAGTGTCA
This sequence comes from Candidula unifasciata, assembly GCA_905116865.2. NCBI lineage: Eukaryota > Metazoa > Mollusca > Gastropoda > Stylommatophora > Geomitridae > Candidula > Candidula unifasciata. The sequence continues at coordinate 426,327 of CAJHNH020000202.1, read as the reverse complement.
GGTATACACGCAGTGTCAAGAATACACACAGTGTCAGGTATACACATTATGTCAGGTATACACATAGTGTCAGGTATACACACTATGTCAGGTATACACATTATGTCATTTATACACACACACTGTTATAGCTGCACATTTTTTTTGCACTAAGCAAAAGAATCCTCTCTTGTTGTGTTCCTCTCTCTCTCTCTCTCTCTCTCTCTCTCTCTCTCTCTCTCTCTCTCTCTCTCACTCTCTTTCTCTCTCTCTGTTTTGTGGCTAACTCGATGCGATCGCTTTGTAATGCCGGGGTGCCGAGTTCGATCCCAGCTGCGGGCCATGCGCCTTGCATTGGTTTCGACAATGGTATCAATAAAGCGGACCGTCCAGAGACAATGGTAAACTACTGGACGTAAATCTGCCTAGAAAAACCACACAACAGCCCACAACAGACAGGGCCTGTTGGGGTTGGTTCTGCAACGTCCTGTAAAGGATACGCAACTAACCTTAGTATCATAGAAGCGTCAGAGGTTTTCTTCAGTGTGCAAAGACAAAATTCTTTCAGCTCCCACATCTAATTTGTAAGAGAAGTAAGCACCCCTCCACCAAATGGAGACATCTATTCAGATGTTTTTTTTTTTTTAAATACGTATCATATTCATCATAAGGTGCCTTGCCGACTGGCGTAGGTGATCATGCCTCTCCACAATCCGCGATCTTCTGCAGCATGTATCAGTTCGTGTGCTGACACACCTCCATGCCATGCAACAAGACTATCAAGAATCGTTTCTTGTTGTCTTCCTCTATCACTCCTTCCACAGATCTTTACAGTGGTCACAACATATTCTGTTTTCCCTCTTCTCATAACATGGCCGAAAAATGATGATTGTCTCCTTCTGATGTCTGTGATAAGTCTGTGATAAGTCTGTGATAAGTCTGTGATAAGTCTGTGATAAGGCAATGGGGAAACCACCGCTGTATTATTCCTAGAAAATCATGCCTCGAAATCATATTATGTTTTTTTTTTCATTCTGCGTATTATTATTATTATTGTTGTTGTTATTCCTGATTTTAGAGGGGGAACCATTTAAAAATCGTTACGTTCAAACAGCATCCCTGAAAGAGAAGCTTTAGGTTATAATTGTGACAAGGTTGTGTGCGTCATATAAAATCGCTTAGCTTAACATGCCACAAAGAGATCTGAAAAGGACTCTAGCATAGTTGATGCGATCAAAGGAGACAGACCCAAATACTGTCCCGAAGTCGACGACGAAGTCGTCTGCCGGCGAGCCAATGAGCAACCCGGTCGCCGATCTTAATATTTTTATTATCATCATCCTTATTATTGGAAGTCGCCACGGTATAGCAGCAAGTCGCTCGCCTGCGGATAGGAAGGTTGTGGGTTTCTGTCGAGACAGCTTTTTTTTTTTTAAGAAATGACCTTGGCTCCCAGGTCGACCCAGCCTTGAATGGATTCCAGATATAGTCCTCGAAAATAAAGGATGCCGGCGTGATGTTGACCACATTACTCACCGAGTGTCGATTGACTTGATTGACTTATTAAATATAAGTCTAGCCCTATATGCCCCATACGCCTGAAGTTGTGTGTGGAAAAGGCACCTTTACTTTCTTCTTCTTCTTTTTCTTCTTCTTCTTCTTATTATTATTTTTATTATTATTATTATTATTATTATTATTATTCATTGTAGTCAAGCCGTTAGCCTGGTGCTCTGAATGTCGCGGGTTCATTTCACAGCGGCGCCGTTAAGTTGACGAGTGCAGTTTTATCGGAGACTCCTGTGAATCGTCGCCTGAGCTACGGAGGTTTTGCTCTGTGCGATGCTCTCGGCAGGCTGCTAGCTGTTCTCAACTCCATTATAGGGAAAACAAGTATAGACCCACTACCTCTCCAACAAGCATGTCGTAAGAGTCGATTAACTGGGAGTTTTTTTCGAAGTGGGAGTGCGTCTGGCTGATTGGCAAGGAACCAATAACCTGCATACTTTTCATTTAGATATGTTAAACGGATTTGCACGCAAGACTTAGGTTCTCGAACAGAGTCCAGAGGTGGACGAACGACCAAAACTTTCCGCCGGAATTTACAGCCAGTGAACCCGAAGAAGAAGAAGAAGAAATGTCAAATAATAAAAGAAACAATCATCAAAAACTAGTAATTTAGTGTCCAAATATATATGTAATGTTTGACATTGTTTTGTCTTGATGATATCTATTTGTCTTCGTCTGATGGTGGACACGGCTCAACGGAGATCACTCTCCACGTCAAGCTGGCAGCGCTGTTTTGTTTTCATGACTGCTAAAGCTGACAATAATGCTTTACTGCAAATCTGCTTGACGCAACCGTTTGAACATTCTCATTGAGAACGCGGGGACCGCATAAGAGGCTTGCTTTCAAATACACTTGCGACTCGCTGCAGCCCACGGTCGGTGTACGAAACAGGGCGGTTCCCGGGTTTCACCAAGCCTTCTAGGAAATGGGTACCAGAGTTGACACTCTGGGGTAAATGGAGGAACGTCGCTGTAGCTACAGAGTTACGTGCGAACGGCTACACAGGCGGACAATTCTTATCAGCTGTCCGTATTGGTGGCAGAGCACTTATGGTTTATAACCGCGTGCAATGACGCTAGTTCACATCTCCCGACTTTACCTTTACCTTTACATTCCCATGCTCCCCCCCCCCCCACCCCGCTAGTAGGCGCGAACCCAGTTTTGGGACCACTGCTTTAAAGAGTTTAGCCACCAAAAAGTTATCCTTAAGCACTTGACCATCTTCCAACAGTCTCATATCGTGGTGAGGTCAAACATCTATTTGTTATGGCGCAGTACACCTGTGTACTGTTAGCACAAAATAACCTTAACTTTGCAAGAAGAGACTAAGTGAGCTGATAAGATAACAATGCAACAAACTGGTAATCTCCGTCAACGTTCATTTGTGAAAACATGTCAGTCTGTGATGTGTTGGTAGTTAGTTTAACAATCCCGTGGCTTACCGTGTGTTGTGTGACTGTTATTTTCTCGCAGGCAACTATTTGTCTCTGCTGTGTCAAGTAGGTTAGCACGTTTATGTTGACGCTTGCTGGTAAAGGACTGTTTGCAGAATAAGGAGAGAAATGGGCCTGTTACGACTGAGGAAATGCTGGGTATTTAACATCGACTGTTCATCAACATGGTTGTCTACATCGTCGTCATCATCATCATCTTTACCAATGACAACATTTTCTTCTAATTTTTCTTTTTCTTCTTCTTCTTCTTCTTCTTCTTCTTCTTCTTCTTCTTCTTCTGCTTCTTTTTCTCTTCTTTTTTCTTTCTTCTTTTTCTTCTTCTTCTTCTTCTTCTTCTTCTTCTTGTTCTTCTTCTTCTTTTCTTCTTTTCTTCTTCTTCTTTCTTCTCTCTTCTTCTTCTTCTTCTTACTTCTTCTTCTTCTTCTTCTTCTTCTTCTTCTTCTTCTTCTTCTCTTTCTTTTCTTTTTCTTCTTCTTCTCTTCTTCTTCTTCTTCTTCTTTCTTCTTCTTCTTCTTCTTCTTCTTTTTCTTCTTCTTCTTTCTTCTTCTTCTTCTTCTTCTTCTTCTTCTTCTTCTTCTTCTTTCTTCTTCTTCTTCTTCTTTCTTCTTTCTTCTTCTTCTTCTTCTTCTTCTTCTTCTTCTTCTTCTTCTTCTTCTTCTTCTTTTCTTCTTTTCTTCTTCTTCTTCTTCTCTCTTTCTTCTTCTTCTTCTTCTTCTTCTTCTTCTTTCTTCTTCTTCTTCTTCTTCTTCTTCTTCTTCTTCTTCCTCTTCTTCTTCTTCTTCTTCTTCTTCTTCTTTCTTTTCTTCTCTTCTTCTTCTTCTTCT
>CAJHNH020000202.1:310000-420000 GCA_905116865.2 Candidula unifasciata | reverse complement strand
ACTTGATTAAGCTTAAACGAAAACACGTCTAGCAACCTGCTGAAGTGGACTGATCCAAGACCGTCTCCAGCTGACGAGCCGTGGCGATGACGTCATCAGCTTGACGTGACGTCACCAAACAGGGCTAACGATACGTTTTATCTGACAATCCTTTTTTTTTTTTTTCCTGTCGTTCCCCACACAAATTATATGAATAAACTTGAGAATTATGCATATATATAGTTACAGACAATATGAAAGCATATAAAAATAAAGTACAACAGAAACTACTTAATTTTTAGCTGCAGTGTGACCTATAATGTAGTCATATAAGCCTGTGTAAATTTAAATTATTGAGTGAACTTAGCTAGTTTTCTTTTTCTTGGACGATTAATCCAGCAAGGATATATCGTTTTAGACTTTTATATAGTCATTTAGTCGGCTCTGTGGCTACGTCGATGCGAACACTTCGCTTCGTAATGCTGGGATGCCGGGTTCGATCCCAGCTGCGGGCAATGCGCCTTGCGTTGGTTTCGATAGTGGTATCAAGAAAGCCGACCGTCCAGAATCAATGGCAAACTACTGGACGTAAATTTGCCTAGAGAAACCACACAACAGCCAGGGGCTGTTTGGGTTGGTTCTGCAACGTCCTGTAAAGGATACGCAACAACCTATAGTCATTCAGAAAAACATTTGTTAGAGATGGCAGCGCTTTGGAAGCAATGTTGACTTTAGAACAACCCTCTACACAGACGCAGCCTATTTCATCGTTGAAATATACATGTAAACTGCATGAAACAATATGCATAGGCAATTTTTTTTCCTAATGTTTGTAGGCTTGAAATCGTGTTTCCAACTCAGCAGATATAAGTTTGTGTATAGCTGAATGGGCTGCAAAAGTCAATAAAATTATAAACTTTGAAGGATACTTCAAACCTCCACGGCCAAGCGTGTCTTCTTCTTAGTATTCACGAGCTGTTAACTCCAGTGGAAAGTTCTGTTTGATCGTCTTTTTCTAGGTTTCGGTTTTGTTCCAGGACTTCGAGTTTTGCGTGATCATCCGTTTTACAGATTTGGCTTCTATATACATTGCAGACTGTTGATCTCTCGCCTTTCAGGTAGATGCGCTCTGACTTCGACGAATATCCTCAACCCTCCCCAGTTAGTTGTCTTTTACCACTTCCTTCTTCCAGGCAGTGGGTCTATATCTACCAACTCTCCCGCCCATTTTTTCGCCCCAATTATTGGGCCACAGAAGAAACTAGGGGAAGTCTGTTTGTGAGACAGTCCATGGTATTTACAGTCGTTCAAATGTGAATGCCTGTTTTGCCTTATCTATTGTGTGTACTTATGTTGTCGTTTCTAAGGTTAAGGTTGGGGTTAACAGTTAGGTCTATTTATGGGTGAAAGAAATGTTTGGAGGTCTTTGTGGTGAAGTTGGGACATCGTTTGTCTAGCCCTGTGAACACTGATGGGCTGGTTCAGGCTCCTTCGCCAGCGCCGGTATGTTGCTGGAGCAGTGAAGGGAGATTGAACAGTGTGAGATGGAAACAGAATGAACGTGACATTTTAAAATGTTATTAGTTGATAGTGTTCTTGAGAAAGTCCCAACATGCCATCAGATGATTACAACCAGAGAAGAAACAGTGAAGGATTCGGGCTTCCATAAAGGAGCCAAATTGTTCTTGTTCTTGTAGTAGCGGGCCAGGTGAAGGGTTCCGAACAACAAGATCAGGCGATATTTGTCAATCTATATGACTATGGATCATTACTGTTACCCCACCCAACCCCAAGGCTTCAGCGCCTATGTTAACAAGTAATTAACAACCAAGGAACCTACGATATACCAATAATACAGTTGCCATATTATTTGAAAAAATTAAATGTGATTACAAGAAGTGACTGAAATAATTAGAACAGAAAGTCAAGCCAAATATCTTAATTCAAACATTGGAGAACAAAAGGTGACGGTCCGCGTACACACACAAATGTTCCCTACGATGCAGTATCAATGTAAAATGGAAGTCGTCTGTATCAAGTCAATGTGCTGAAGTATGTGTACTTATAGATAAGAATAGAGGAGGATGAGAAGTTATGTGTAGTCTAGGCCTAGTAAAGACAGCGTTTCACAAGATACATAATATTATATGGAATATGGTGACATTTAGGGAGAAAAAGGACGTTATTTAAGAGATATGCGGTGAAGAGCAGTGTTCTTCAACCAAACAGAGAAATCGAATGTATTTTATTTCAACGCTTCGTCTATAAGAAACAACGCTCCAGGCACGTATATAAGATTGTATAGCATCTAAGCGGCAGCAGCAGTCGCTTGCAATTTTTGTGACATCTGACATTGCACAGCCAAAAAGTGCAACCAAGAGATTTTGAAAGAGGCGGGAGCCCAAAGACAACTAATCACAGACATCAGAAGGAGACAGTCATCATTTTTCTGTCATGTTATGAGAAGTGGGACAATGGAACATGTGGTGACCACTAGAAAGATCTATGGAAGGAGGAGAAGAGGAAGACAACGAGAGAAGATTCTTGACAGTCTTGTTGCATGGCATGGAGGTGTGTCAGCACACAAACTAATACATGCTGCAAGGGAATCGCGGATTGTGGAGAGGCATGATCGCCCACGCCAGTCGGCAAGGCACCTGATGATGACGATGATTCCAGCCATAAACTGCTATCTGCATTTGGTTTTGTTGCTGTCAGATGGGCCACAAAACTGATACCCCTGTTTCTCGTGTCGGTTCCGGGGCCCCATTGTAAAAAACGAAAATAGACCCACTGCCTCCCCAGCAAGCGTGTCGCAGGAGTCGACTAATTTGGGACTTCCTAAGAGGTCGTAGTGCATCTGCCCCAGCGGCAAGGAACAACTAGCTGCACACAAATAATCGGGTAAATCGGATGTATACGAGAAACTCAGAACCTGTCACAAAGGGAAACTCCAAATGGACGAACAGGACACTTCGCCGGAGCTTACAGCCGGTGAACAATGAAGTAGTTACCTCTGTTCTGGTGGGCCGCGGGTGTAAAAAAAATGTTGAGGAACACCGGTTAAACAACCAGTTAGTGATGTCAGCGTAAAGGGTAATGAGCGAGCGGACCAAGTGGTCAGCAATGCACCAGCGCATGCTGAAAGAGGCATGGACAGAGCAGACATCAACTGCGCTGTGCAAACTGGGCTAGCAGATAATGACGAATCTCTCACATAACATGACTTAGTGACCTGGGAGTTAATCACGGTAAAGCACGACCATGCCGCCTTCAATGCCGAATTAGGAGACATAAGCAACTCCTTTTGGGAACTCCCAGTATATGTGCCTTGCAGTGGCTGCTGTATCCAAAGTTGAGTTGAGTCAAGAATTGACATCACAGCACTCGGGGCATTCCCATGCATGCTCCGTCCTCATCTTCAGCAGCCAGCTGATGGTACCAGTCACAATCTGGTTAAATTTCCGTTTTGCCTTTCCTCTGAGTGTAGTCAGCCGGCCACACTCTCTATTTACACCTAGGTGCCTTATTCTCTCCATACCACAATAATCTTCTTTCTCAACTGATCCCGTTGCTTGTTTCCAAAGAGCCTTGACCACATCTGCCTTGTCATGTATCAATTCACCACCCAATGGTGCAGATCCAGCTAATCTGCCGGGCTGTTCATTACCCACCACGCCGGCATAGTCTGGAGAAAAGATATGTATCCAAAGATTTAGGCCAATGTGCAATGATCTCGATTTAGATAATATAATAAAACAAGAATAGCAAGAGAATCAAGAGGTATCATGGACATGAAAAGGAAAAGGTAGAAGCTGCAAAATTGGATTATATGGAAGAACGACCCCGTGTGGGTTCCGGGACCCCATTATGGGGATAACAAGAATAGACCCACTGCCTCCCCAACATGCACGTCATAAGAAACGACAAACTGAGGGCTTCCCGTTGGAGTCGAGGAACCAACAGTCTGCATTCCTGACTCAAATCTGTAAAACAGACTTGCACGCGAGGATCAAGTTCTGAAACAGGCCTAAAGTCTAAAGACAGACGAACAACCAGAACTTTCCTCTGATGAATGCGAAGAAGAGAAAAGACTGACGAAAACACCGTGGACAAATTAAAGTAATAGAAAACGTCATGAAGATATGTTGAAAGAAATTTACTCCCGAAAAGAAATGATTCCTGGTAAAAAAAAAGAAATTTAAAATAGAAGGTAGGTCTATACGCGTTACGGCTTGTTCGATGTGCACACGGCCATGCAATATTATCATGTTTCATGTTGCAGTATACAAGAAAGTACAAAGAAGATCCATAACTGACATTTATGTAGATTAAGTACGGGCAATCATCATTCCGATGCCTTATTAATACAATATATATAATAAACAAACAGACAATGTATTGATCGGCACTCATAGAAAGAAGTCGAAAGATAGAAAGACACATTAGACAACATAAAAATCGAAAGCTATACCTACCGTGCCGGGAATCGTACCTGTCACCTTCAAATGGCGTATGCGCCTCGCTCTGGAAACAAGTATACTGAGAACATGACTAACTAGGCACCCCTGAAAAAAGGTGTCTTCATATGCCATGTCTATCGTGCAGCTTGAAATCCACCACACTGGAATACGGACAGAATTAATCTCCAACCATTGAATTGCACCATAGGTTAGAGAAATGTATATTCATCAAGCATAGGTCTAATGATAGTCTCCGTCTGATTTTTAAAAAGGGGATGATTAAATGAGTCCGACTGGCAAACATTTAAAAAAAAAAACATTTTCTCATTTCTGCCACCAGTACGGACAGTTGATCAGAAATTGTCCGGCTGTGTCGCTGTCGGCGCGTAACTCTGTAGCTACAGCGACGTTCCTCCATTTACCCCAGAGAGAGTGTCAACTTTGGTACCCATTTCCTAGAGGCTGGGTTAACCCCGACACTCGCCCAGTTTCGAACACCCACCGTTGGCTACAGCGAGTCGCAGCTGGATTTGAAAGCGAACCTCGTATCGACTGCGCTAACGCGGCTCCCACTACTATTGTAGTTTTATTTTATAGACTTTTGTGAGCACTTACCAATCAGGTGTCGTCTTCGAGATGAAGGTGGGATGCAATGGATCTCCGACGCGCTTTGCTCTTGTCTTGGTGGGGGTGGGGTGGAAGGGTAAATCATCGCAGAGCACATAACAAGGTCCCATAATTAACGTTTCCCTTTTTCCATGTGGGTTCCGGGGTCCAAATAGGGGAAAACAAGAACAGACCCACTGCCTCTTCTACAAGCTTGTCGTAAGAGTCGACTGATTGGGGGCTTCCTTTGGAGTCGAAATACATCTGCCTGAGCGGCAATGAACAACAAATGCACACAAATAATCCAGTAAAACGGACATACACGCAACACTCAGGGAATCGCCGTGACGGAGCGGCTACACGCAGGCCGCGGACCGGAAGACGGTGGGTTCGGTCCCTGGCGGAGCCGCACTTTTTCAGCCTTGAGTGGGTACCGGGTGCAGTCCCGGGAAGTAAAGGCGGCCGGTGTGATGCTGACCACATCACTCATCTTGTGCCGATTGGTCTATAAAATATAGGTCTAGCCCTATATGCCCTATACGCCTAAAGGCGTGGGAAAGGGTGCTTTACTTTTTTTACACGCAAAACTCAGGCCCTGGCAATAAAGCCAAAGTTCTAATGGACGAACAACAAAGACTTTCCCCCGGAACTTTCAGTCGGGAAATGAAGAACAAGAAGAATGGGGTCTCCCTTCAAGTTCTTATTTTTGCAGATATATTGATTTCTTTCTAATATTTTACATCGGTGTCTCTTCTCCTCAGTATGAAATGTGAGAAAATCTAACACTAATGAGTTCTTAGGCAGGTGTCACTACCGTGTCTCACCTGGCGTATTGATACACAGGTGACAGGGGAAGAAAGTAGATCATCGCACAAGCCGCCACAAGCAGGAATGCCAATGCTGGGTTTTTCCCCCAAGATCTTGGGGTTTTTTTTTTTTTAGTTGCCGTCTTGGTTTCTTGGTTTTTATTTTGAAAATTATTGAAAATCTTGGGGTTTCAGTCTTAATGATGAAAAAACTACAATTAATAAATATTCTAACAAGAATAATGTGTGTACACATATCTATAATAGTTTTACCCCCAAATTATATTTTGGAATGTCATACAAACACTTAAAATAAACTCAGTGTAATTAATGTAACAGAATACAAAGGTTAACTCCAGGGCTATTCAGGAAAAAGGTAGCAGACCATCAAAGAACCAGATTTACGATCCCCAAGTAGTGTCCCTTAGGTAACAGATACTAGGGGTGGAGAAGCAAAATAGATGAAGCCTGGGACTTTTGATCGTAAACTTTACAGAAGAAAGAAGGGACCTGACATTTAATTATTGAAGAAAGTTTGGGAGGCTTTACCTCTCTTCTAGGGGTTATTGATCTGACATTGTAGCGTCTTATTATTTGAATTGAAAGAAAGCAGATTAGCAGAAACCAACTAAGGACTACTAGGGAGGGACCTTCAGTTAAGTTTTCACTAGGTTTTTGTGTGTGTGTGTGTGTGTGCTGTGTTGTCGTTTGTTGAACTGTGCTATCAAAATTTACTCTGATTATAACCTTGTTGAATTCAAAATGAGTGAACAGATTACACCATCGAAGAAAAGAAAATGGTATGCTCAGTGTTTCAAAGAGGAATGGCAGTATTGGTACCAATTGAGAAGCATAAAAGATGGCTTCAAATGTAAAATTTGACATTTTATCCGCTTTTATGACCAACCTGACTATTTTGCCTCACTTGTCAGCAGCGGTTGAGCGCATATTTTCCCTGACAACTGTATCAAAACTAAACAAACGAATTCTCTGAAAGCCGACACCGTAAAAGATCGAATTCTTGCAAGGCAAGCAATCACAAAAGGAAATAGCGACTGCACGACATGGACACCTAATATAGAATTGCAAAAAGAATTGCAAAGTGGTGCAGTTAGTCAAAGATATTTAAACAGAATGAAAACACAGAAATAGACGGTGACAATTGAAATTGGTGAAGAAGGAGAGAGAGTAACAGTTTAAAAAAGGTGAGTATATGTTCAGTTTCATAACTATAAAATACTTTTTGCACAATGCTGGGTTTTTTTATTTTATTTTTTGTTCATATCTTGGGTTTTCGTCAGCCCCATCTGGGTTTTTGACAAAATCTCATTGGCAGCCCTGGCACAAGCAGGCGGCAGTCACAGACGCACGCAGACGCAGAGTAACCAAAAGTATGCAGTACCGCCATTACAGTATAGGCTATTAGTGATCAGACTTTTTTAAAATTTGAAATAAGTTGCATGAAATTCTCCAGTTCGTTTTATACAACATACAAGACATGAGAATGTCACCTTCAGCGTTGAGTTTTCTGCTGATTTGCACCTTCATGGCCACAGGTGAGATGATATCAACTTTCAAAACAGTTTTCACCGTTGTTTTTGTGTTCCCATTTCCTGGATATGTCACATACCTCCTAAGAGACCTATGGCGTGCCTTACTTGAGGACCATGCTTGACAATACCCCCAACTCCGGTTTAAACAGTAAAACCCAGGAATGTTTAGTAATAATAATAATAGTATGGTTATTAAATCAAGATTGTTTACTTTATTGATTTGAAATGTAAAAATTATTCGATGCTATATCAATCATTGAATCGGCTTGTAAAGTGTCCAACTCCAACAATACCAAAACCCGGAAATGACTGAATTCATTTTTGTTTGTCACATATAGAAATATATAATTAATATAATCCTTACCCGCACAGGACAGAACTACTGGCTGGCTGGCATGACTGGTAATGTTATAGGTGCCTCAGTTCAGTTATAATTCTTTTGGGGGGAGGTTGAACTGGATTTGCCCTGTTGGTAAAACCAATGGTTTGCTAGCCAGATTGGGACTTGAAATTCCTATTATTTTTTATTTTAAAATCAGGGTGTTAAACAGTTGCTTGAGACATCTAGGAGAAGGAATTTTATCATGATCATGTATGGTTTAAGTTGACTAAACAAATTATACGAGAAGGAAGGTCTGCACTGAATAGGAATGTTTACATTCCCCAAGCTGTTATAGATATATTTACATCTTCATTGACTCATCTCTAATAATCAGCAGAACCTGGAGACTCAGGCACCTTAACTCTTTGAGTCCCAGGGGGTAGTCAAAAGAGATGTAAAACGATGCATCTTGCATTCCTTGGGAATCAAAGAGTTAAGGCCTTTCTCAATTATAAAGGTTTTAAATTTCAAAATTATGTTCCTTTCACTATTGAGTTAGAATTTAGTTGCATATCCTTTGCAGGATGTTGCAGAACCAACCCCAGCATTTTTTGGCTGTTGTGGTTTTTCCTGGCAAATTTACATCCAGTAGTTTGTCATTGCTTTCTGGATGATCAACCCTCGATACCACTTGCAAAACCAATACAACTCCTGCTGCTGGGATTGAACCACCCAGTACCTTGGCATGACGTAACACCTTTGCATTTGACACGCTTAAGCCACAGACGCTGACCAGTAGTCAGTATCTGTGTGTTTCCTTCTTCATTTTGTAAGTGTGTGTGTTTGAGGTGGGGAATTTATATATATAGGGGGACATGTATGCTATATATACACTAAGGCTGTCCCGAATAGTGATTTTCACTATTCGGCCGAATACGAATAGTGTATCATCATCATCAGGTGAATTGCCGACAGGCGTGGGCGATTATGCCTCTCCAGAATCTGCTATCTCCTGCAGTATGTATCAGTTCGTGTGCTGACATACCTCCATGCCATGCAACAAGACTGTCAAGAATCTTCTCTCGCTGTCGTCCTCTATCCCTACTTCCACAGATTGCAGTGGTCACCACATGTTCCATTTTCCCTCTTCTAATAACATGGCTTAAAAATGACGACTGTCTCCTTCTGATGTCTGTGATTAGTTGTCTTCTGGCTCCCGCCTCTTTCAAAATCATCGTTCGCTCGGCCGTTCGTTCGATGTAATTTAAACACACCTTCATATTCTCGTTAGCAATAACTTCAAATTTGATTTGGGCGAAGACACCCTGGAAGAACAAAAAATGAATGATCTCTCTCTCTCTCTCTCTCTCTCTCTCTCTCTCTCTCTCTCTCTCTCTCTCGCTCTCTCTCTCTCACACACACACACACAACCAAAGACTCGCATGCACACACACACACACACTGGAGTAAGGTAACCACTATTCGTATTCGGCCCGACCGCAACTATTCGGCCGAATACCGAATAGTTATTAGGTCCACTATTCGGCTACGAAGCGAATATTCGGTACAGCCCTAATATACACTATATTTCCCCAGAAATTATGTATAAGATAATCCCATATAAAAGCTACAGCTTGATTTTGGGCCAGAAATTTTGAGGGAAAAAATATGGTTTCACTCACATTGTATGTCTTCTGACATTGAATGACACAAACAATAACATTCAAAGACCTTCTGCTTATAGCTTGCAGGCATCTTTTGGGGCATGTCTGATGTGTGTATGCATGCTTAGTGAATTTTGTTTTATGAATCTGAACCATCGGTGGTGCTCTCCTTTGGAATCAGTAAAAAAAAAAAAAAACAGTGTTTTGAGTTTTTTAAAAAAAAATTTTTTTTACAACTCACGAAGTCGAGCCCAGAAAGAGAGTAACTTCCCTTACTATTCATCCCTTGTGTGTCCTAGGGTCTGTCCTATGATGCAGGGGTGTCACGCTTAGTGAACATCCAGCAACATAACTTATTTGCGCTTTGTCTAGGCTGCATGCAGTCGTAGGTTACGTAAGTTAAGGCCGTAGCTTAGGGGGGTTTGTGTTAGGGCCAGTTCTATATGTTTTGGGATGGTTAAAAGCACTCACATTTTGGATTATCATCATCATCATGTGCCCTGCCAACTGGCGTAGGCACTCATGAATCTCCACAGATCACGATCCCTGGTTGCCTAGAACAGCTCTCTTGATGATATCATGCCATGCCATCATTTCAGCCCCATCAATTTCTCTTGGTCTGCCTCTACCCCTTTTTCCACTGATCTTTCCAGTTGTCATGATGTTCTCCAATGTCTCTCTTCTCATTATATGGCCAAAGAACAGTGTTTGTCTCTTTGGTATTGTTGTATATAGAGATCTACTTTCATTAGCTTCTTTCAAGCAATCATTGTTAGTTACTCTGGCGGTTCAAGGTATTCGTAACATTTGCCTCAGAAACCACATCTTTATTGCTTCCAAATTATTCCTTATTTGTTCACTGAGATTCTAAGATTCGCTGACATAAAGCAGAACAAGTTCCATGTAAAATTTAAGCACCCTCTTTCTGACATGAAAAGAGAGTGATTTATTGCATTTTTTATTTTCTGAAATGCAGCTTTCGCTTGAACTAATCTCCTTTTAATTTCTGTCACACATTTTCCATCCGATGATATGATTGTTTCCAGATATTTGAATGTATTGACTTGGTTAAGTCTTTTTTCTTCAACTGAGATATCACAAATGGAGTTATCTTCTTCCTTGATATAACCATTACTTCCATTTTCCTAATATTCAATGAAGTCCTTTCTTAGCACTCTCCATCCCCACAATATCCAGCAGTTGTTGTAAATCAATTGCATTTTCAGCTATCAAAACTGTATCATCAAGGAGTACAGAACACACAATATTGCCGGCCTGTGACATCACACGTAAAATTGGTTGTGTTGCTGAATGCTCACTAAGCGTGATACCCCCACTACATAGGAGAGGCCCCTCAACACAACCAGGGATGAATGGCAAGGGAAGTCACTCTTTTTTTTTGGGCCCGACTTCATGAGTCGTCCCTTTTTGTCACCAGCAATTCTTCTCGCCTTATGCTGAACCACCTTGGTGGACATAAGAATTTTGATTGCTCTTTAATCCAAATCTTCAACTTCCTCTCGACATCAGGCCATTTTGCTGATTTGCCTCTCATTGTCTTCTTCAGGGGTATCTTCAGTAGGGTTTCTACTTCTTCCCATAGACAGTCTTGGATTGTTTCTCGTAGGAGTAGGACCACATTTACTTTCAGCTGCATGATTTCCCTTGATCACTTTTAACTGTTTTGAGTCCCAGGGGGTTTAGCATCAGAGACCAAAGGGGTGGTAATGCAATTGTTTAATTTCACAAGTGTAAAACATAAAAATGTACTATACGAATTTTGTACAACATACACAATTATGCATCAAACTGAGACCAGAGATTGTTGGGGAATAATAATACAATACTTCTTCTTCTTCTTCACTTCCTCTTTTACCCCTGTGGGTGTCGAGGGAGATAAAAGGTTCTGTTTCTGGCTCTTCTGGCCGCCTCGACTATAGGCACATCGTGCTGTTGTAGAGCTTCTCTAATGTTATCCTTCCATCTTGTTCTTGGTCTACCTCTTGCTCTACGACCTTCTTCTCTTTCCATGTATGCTGTGTATGGTAAATTACAATACTACTACAACAAATTAATGCATTAGGAGTTGAATATTAGTAAATAAACAGACTGGATGTTTACATAAATTAGTAAAATAATAAAAAAAATTCCACTTACCAACATGCTGTTCAAGGAAAACTTAATGAAATATAACCAGAATGAATAACAAATTAACATGAACCACTTAATTGTTGTTGTTTGCGCTCACCGGCTATAAACTCCGGGGAAAAGACCTGGTTGTTCATCCATTTCTGAACACTGGCCTTGTTCCAGGACCTGATTATGCGTGTACATCTGTTTTACAGATCTGACTTATTTGTATGCATTTTGTTGGTTTCTTGCCTCTCAGGCAGATGCACTCTGACTTCAAAGAAAGCCCTCAAATAGCTGACTCTTACGACATGTTTGTTGGGGATGCAGTGTGTCTATTCTTGTTTTTCCCACAATGGGAGCCCCAAAACTCACACGAGGGGGACCCACTTAGTCATAAGTAAAATATAAACTCAGTCTGTACGTTAGATCTTCTTCCAGAGAATCTGTTGAAGCTTTATAACAGAGCACTATTATTTTGTAAATAGAACTGACTTCCCAAAACAGTTATTACCTTAACACAAAACAAAGTTTATATCACACTAAATTTGTAATTTTGTAGCTATGTTCCTAAATAATAAGATAAATAGCACTAGAAGTGACACTGAAGAAAATTGCCTTTTCACTAATATTTATTCTAATTGTGCCAGCTGACTTTGCTATCATTGTACCCTTCGCACGAGGTACACATTAGAGCTGTCCCTCATCATAGTTTGACTCTTTAAATGACTGAAACAAGTCTACTTTGCAACGTTATCTAGCTTCAGACAAATCAAATCAAATCAAACATGTGCTTTATTTTAATCTAAGGCTTCTAAAGCCATAAATTATGTAGGTATGCATGTAGAATACTGCTCGGGGGCCATATTGTTTTCAAACACTTAGTAACTCTGTAAACCTCACAAAATACTATATTTTTGGCTTTTAAACCACTTTTCCAAATGAGTCTGATGATCAACAGCCTGCTATCAGACACAAAGAACTGAAAAGGAAGTTGAAATTGTGAGCGGTCAGCGTTTTATTACTGGTCAGTGGTAAATTAAAAACCTTCACTTGTCTTGCGTTGGTTGGCCGCTGGGTTGTAACCAATTAGCGCATGATGTTTCTTGGGAGTTGAGGTTCCACGCATGATCATCCGTGAGAGGGAAGTATATCATGTATGGTTCAAGTTGACTAAACAAATGATGCGAGAAGGAAGGTCTGAATGGAAAGGAGTAGGAATGTTTGCTTTTCCCAAGCTGTTATATTTATTTACATACTGATCAGCTCAACCATAGTCATCAGAACAACCTAGAGACTCAAGGGACCTTGCTTAGTCCATTCAAGTTTTATGAATCTGATCGTTCAGCCAGCTCTACTCTCCTTTAAAATCAGTAACTTTTTTTTCACAATTCTCCTTGCCTCATGCTGAGCCGTCTTAGTGGACACAAGAATTCTGATTGCTCTTTGCTCTTCAATCTGTATCTTCAATTCCCTCTAAAATAGCAAGCCAACTTGCCTCTTGTAGCCATCTTCAGTAGCATTTTCAGTAGGGTTTCTTCTTCTTATAGACAGTCTTAGATTGTTTCTTAGTTGGAGGAGGACCATATTTACGTTCAGCAGCATGATTTCCCCTCACTTTTGCAAACTGGGTCACTTCTAACTTAAATTTAGCACTGTAAGAAAATCTTTTCGGAGACATTTATGGCAAAACATAAAGGAGGAAAAATAGACCCTTTTCCACACCTTTAGGCATATTGTGAATATATGGCTAGACCTATATTTTTATAGACCAATCGGTACTTGGTGGGTGATGTGATCAGCATCATGCCGGCTGCCTTTTCTTCCCAAGACTGCACTGGTACCCGCTCAAGGCTGGGAGTTCACCTAGGAGTCAAGGTCATTTCCAGCTCCAAGGTCATTTCCACAACCTTCCGATCCACAGGCAGGGGTCTAGCCGCCAAACACCACAGTGACTCCCAAGGCAAAACATAATCTTGTGAGAAAAGTGTGAAACAGTGAGCATCAAGACGGGCACAACAACTTTTATAGAGGGAAAGAACATGTAATTTTGTAATTTTTTAAAACATTTTATGTCAACTCTGAACCAGCATACCCAGATGAGGCCCTGTATGGGATATTATCTAACGAATCATTTTGTACACATGGACTGCTATTGTATAAGACAGGCGCATTTTTTTTTTTTTTTTTTTGACCCTATATTTGGGGAAAATAAGTGAGTCTTATACTTGGGGAATTATGGTATACGACAGGGCTATTCAACTAAGTTTACACGCGGGCCAAAATGTTGAAAATAGGGATCGTCGCGGGCCAGTGGCCTAAGCCAAGTGTGGAAAGATTATCAACACTACAATCGGGAAAACTAGATGTGTAAATTTAATACACTCTAATCTAAAACAGTTAGGTGCCCTAGGGCCTAGCCTACGGTAATATAAATGAAACAGTATTGTAAACCATTATAATGTAAAATGTACTACAATCTTATGTAATGATTAAAAAATACTCACTTTTATTTGAAATACACGTATTTCCAACTTGTTGTTTGAATAATAAATGAACGTATGCATCGTCACTTCAGTTGCATTGTCACAATAAAAATAGTAATACAATTAATAATAACTGTCCCCAGTTCGTTTCATATAGCTTTGTACAGAAGAACCGAAAGCTATAATGGGGTAAAATGTAATTAATGGGAAAAATTGCATTTCCGTTTTTGAGCTAATTTTATAAAATTTGGTTGGTGAGAAGTCAGAGCAATTCTCATGCAATCCTGCAGCTTATCATTGCTCAGTGAGCTCCGACTGTTTGTCTTGACGTTCATATGTGAAAAGCTTGATTCACAAGTGAAAGTTGAACCAGACATGGTGAGTATGAAAACGGCAACCTTTCTAGCATTAGGGAACTGCTCCTGTTGAATTGTTTCGGACTGAAATTTGAGGGTACCACTTTCTTGAAAGCCTTCATTCAGTGCGCTGGAACTTTGCAAATCCACAAGTTCTAAATGCAGAGAACCTTCAACAGAGGGTAACAGCTTTTTAGCATTCAAAGAAAAATCACCCGCAGGGGGAATTTAAAAAGGATCTCGAACGAATAACATTACATTGTTTGGGATACTTACTTTTTCCTTCCACGTATGCCGCTAAGCGTTGTGGGGAGATGCAAGTTCCTGTCATAAGCAAGGCGGGCAGCATCCGATGTTCTGAGGCCATGCTTTTGTCAGGTTTCGGAGACCCCGTCAATCCACCGTTTCCTTGGTCTTCCTCTTGCCTTATATCCTGAGCTTCTTTGGTTGAAAATTTGTGATGTTATTTGGGATACTGAAGTCTTCAAATCTGTTGTTGAGATTGTTCTAAAGCTTTTTTAATAAATCTATCATTCGATTAGTTATGGTTGCTGAGTCCAGTGTTGAAGAAATAAAATCGTTCAAGTTTGGGAAATGAAGAAGTTTGGCTGTTTGGAGATCCGTTACAAAGGTAGCTTATCTCGAAAAGTGTTCAATTATTTTTCAACCAGATCAAATGATTGTCTTGTGTCTTCCTTGCAGTTGCAAGTTCAGTGTGTTCAAATAAGCAAACAAATCATTTAAAAAGCAAACATTTGCCAAAAATGCACTGTCACGTAATAATTTCCTATACTTTTTCTGCCTTGTTATGAGAACAGTTTCCAAGAAAACATATTATTTCTTCTTTGATACTCCAAAAAACGATCAAGTGCTTT
The DNA here is from genome assembly GCA_905116865.2 of Candidula unifasciata. Taxonomy (NCBI): domain Eukaryota; kingdom Metazoa; phylum Mollusca; class Gastropoda; order Stylommatophora; family Geomitridae; genus Candidula; species Candidula unifasciata. The sequence goes on along the minus strand of CAJHNH020000202.1, from coordinate 404,760 downwards.
CCCTTTACTCAGCCAACGAACGTCATTGTGCAGAAGTAAGTCTTTGCAATCTGCTTCTGTTTCTTCAAGTAACTGCCAAAATAACCTGTGCTGAAGACTTGATGAAGATCCAATGAAATTGATTATTTTTATCACCATATTCATTGTTTCCTTCATCTCGTCGCTCAGTTTGCTGCAAAGAACACTTTGATGGATAAGACAATGTAGCGACTGCATCTGAGGTGCTACTGCAGAAAGTCTGGCGGTCACACCTTGGTGCTTACCTAACATTGACGGCGCCCCGTCCGTTACCAGTAAACAATTTTCTTTTCAAATCAAGTCCATTTTCTATTTAAAAAAAAAAATAACTTAATCTTGTCAGAGATAACTTCTCCAGTTGTAAAATTTTCGAATGCTATTAAAGCTAGAAGTTCTTCATGAAAACATTTTCCATCGAAAAAATGCACATATAAACATAACTGAGCCACGTCTATGATGTCTGTAGATTCGTCAATGGCAATTGATAAAAATTCTGCCTGCTTTATGTTTTCAATTAAAGATTCAAAAATTTCAGTTCCTAAATTTTCGATTATGCGTATTGTCGAAGTATCTGACATAGGGATTTGCTGAACTGCATGTGGCACGCTTGTTTTTATTTTATCAACTGCTATTTCGTTCAGAATTGCTAGTATGCATTCTTTCACAGTTTCTGAGTCAGTGAAAGGCCGCTTCTTTTTGGCTAATAACCACGAAACATGCAAAGAAGCCGCTGTGGCTTTTTCTTGTTGACTAAAAGCTCGCACAAACATTTTGCTGCTATGCTGATAAGTAGCAATCAATGACTCAACCTTTGATTTCCTAGCAGTGAAACCTTCTGGATATGATTTTCCAAAATCAGCGTGTTTCGTCGTAAAGTGCCGCTTTACGTTGTACTCCTTTACTGCCGACACACATTCGTTGCATAGCAAGCACATTGGTTTCGAATTAGGCATTGTTGGTGATATAAATAAATATTTCAGTGTCCAGTCATTGTTGAGCATACGATTTTCACATACCCATTTAGCTTTTTTACTAGTACCAGCCATGGCATCAAGTATGTCACTTAATTATTAAAATTTAGATAAATTAAAACACTGTTACTGTTTCAGTTTGTTACTACAAATCGCGTCCGGCAGTCTGCGTCTGTCTGTGACTTGCACACTAGACGTTTACAAAATATCTGATTATAATCTAACAAGATCACTAGTAGGAGGTGTTCTGCGATATCCAGTGTCACTAATATTCTGCAGCACCCATTGTCATTAATCTTTGTTTACAAGTTGTCAACTTTAAGGGATAGTTCCTCGGTAATCTAAGCGCTAACTATCTGGATCGGGATTGGATCTCCATACGCCTCCTGTCAAATAAATATATCACCTTCATTGACTGTCCAATGGTGCGACTGCTGCCTACCATGGTTACTTGATTCTTTCCAGACTATCTTATTACCTTTGGCTCCAAACAGGCAAGTTCTGCTATTTCAAGTAACTTTTACCGTGAACTAATTGCATTTCCATACATGAGACATTCCCGCAGTAGTGGTATTGTCTCTTCATACGCCCGTTCCCTTCTATCTTCGCATTTAGAATTTAGAGATCCCTGACAAACATTTTCTATTGTCACATTTGACACAACCGGTTTTTTAAGATTTATACAGAAACATTGATTGGTTACATCTTTTTTAAATATACTGCATTTCAGTGGCAACGATCGGCGGGCCACTTGCTAGGTCTCCGCAGGCCGCCAGTTGAATAGGCCTGGTATAAGATATATATGTATATATAATGTTCTATAGAACACACTTCAACAAGGCTGCCTGCGCCCCATGGCTGAAAATTTGTTAAGGTTCTAAACCTTCCAAAAGTTATCTTTTTATAAAAGATAACTATCCACTGCAGAGGTGGGTACAATTTTTTTTTGAAGATTTTTTTGTCAGTAGACTGCAGCTTACTTTATTCATCTGCATAAATATTTTCCTTTCTGAAAAAAATAAATTATTTTACTTTTGTAAGTTCTAGGCGGCGTTTGTAAGATTTTAACTGTTTATTTTGATTTTTTCATTAAAAATGGGTATTTATATTCTTCTTAGGTTCACCAGCTGTTGATTCCTGTAAAAAGTTCTGATTGTTCGTCCACTTATGGACTTCGATATTGCTCTAGAGTTTTTTTTTGTACACATCTGTTTTACAAATGGGGTTTATTTGTCTGTGGACTGTCGGTTCATTGCCTAACAGGGCAACGTTCTCTAGCCAGCGGAAAGCTGCAGTGACCACCTACACCTCCATTCTTAAGCTATCATGTGCTAGTCTCTACTACACCAAACATCGATCATTAGCTTTTGTTAAGAACACCCAGGAACTTTTTTTGACACTGAACCATCTGTATAATTAATCACATCACTCAAATGAGCATTATCTTGAATTTATTGCTGAATTTCCACTTCCGATGCATCTGCTGGTCACTCCCGGCACTCCTGGCTCAGTGTGAGTCTGCTTGTTCTGCTGGCACTCTGAACCACTCCTCTCCTCGCCTAATGTTCTTCACAATGCAAACCTATCCTCTGCCTGGGTCATCCATTAATTATTTTTTTACAGTCTCATTTTAAGGACTGCTTGACCAAAAAATATGGCAGAAACATTGTGCTTCCTCGAGAAAACAAAAGTTCTGTTCTATTTCACCCTATAAAAACCTCCAAATGGAAAACTGCAGTATTAGATAATAGGACTTAAAAATACTTTTTGTGAGAGTTGTTTATTTTAAAAAAAAATCAATTGTAGCAACACTTCTGTACATGCAATGTGACTGAGACTTGCTAATATCTGTTTTTTACAATTAGTTTTTTCTTTGTCTACAGTGAGAAGTCAGCAATCAATTGTGTCTACAAATACAATAAGTACTGGAGCCAAGTTTACAGTCACCTGTGATGCCAACAAAGCTACTGGTGCTGCTCCACAAGGAGTTGTTGGTGTACAACAGCTGACCATTTATCGAAACCTGACATCTACCAACACTTATTCCAATATTGCTCAGTACCGTGCCGGTATTCCCCCTGGTGTTAGTCCAAATGTTACGGTTTGTGCTTTTTATTTGTGTTTTTGTTTTTTTATTGTGTTCACCTTAGTGGCAGATTGGTTTGTGTAGTTGCTTGCCAAGATTATGATCCCAGATCAAATTCCCAGCCGTGACCAGATTTCTTTCTTCTGGCCAGTATGGCTCTATAATGTTGAGCCTAGAGCGAGAACTAAACAGGCCAGTGCAACAAGAGATGAGGAAAAGATGGTATTAGATAAGACATGCATTGAGAAATTGTGATGACAGTGCAACTGCAATGTTTTTAGCCCTGGAACCCACATGTCAACACAGTAAAAGCAGGTAAGTAAACATATGGGGAAAGAATTAGATCACGAGAGACAAAAAAAATGGGATGAGTTGTGCATAATAGCTCGTGAAATTAAAAAAATTGCATTACCACCCCTTTGACCTCTGATGCTAAACCCCCTGGGACTCAAAGAGTTACAGAAAAGAAACAATCATAGACAAGTGGTAGTTTAGTGTCCAAATATCAGTAACACATTAAAACAGATAATACTAATTTAATTGCTGCGCAACATACACATATTATACCTCAAAGTGACCAGGGATTGTTGAGGAATAATTTTAAAACACAGCTACAACAAATAACTGTGTTAGTAATTAAATATTAGCAAATAAACAGATGGTATGTTAACAAAAATTAATAAAATGAAATAAAAAAAAATTCTACTTACCACCATGGCACTCAAGAAAAACTGGTTAAAATGTATCCAAAATTAATCACAAATGAATATGAACCACTTAGTGATGTATAAGTAAAATTTAAACTCAATCTATACATTAGATTTTTTTTTTCAGAGAATCTTTTGAAGCATCATTACAGAGCACCATTATTTGGTAAAGAAAACTGACTCCCAAAACCATAGTGTCTTCACACAAAACAAAGTTTATATAACACTCAATTTGCGTGTAATTGTAAAGCTATGTTCCTAAATAATAAGGGGAATAGCACTGAAACTGAAGAAAATCGTCTTTACAATCATTTTTTATTTTATTTGTGCCAGCTGGCTTTGTTATTGTTGTACCCTTCGCATGAGATACACATTATAGACATATCTCTCATCAAAGTTTGACTCTATAAATGACTGAAACATGTCTAATTTGCTACGTCTATCTAACTTCGGAAAAACCTAAAAAAAAAATACTTTATTTAAATTTGAGGTTTCTATGGCCGTAAATCATGTTGGCATCCACGTAGAATACTGCTTGGCGGCTATATTCTTTTCAAACAAACCCTTAGTAGCTTTTAATGCACGTTTCTAAATGAGCACGCCTGATATCAAACACAAAGAACTCTAAAGAAAGTTGAAATTAAGCAGTCCGCGTTTTTAAAACCGGTCAGTGGTAGATTAAAAACCTTCACTTGTCACGCGTCTATTGGGCCACCTGATTGTAACAAATTAGTGCGTGATGAGTTCCCTAGACATAGCTTAGGGGGTGGGGGGAACATTGTTATTTGACTCTTTGATTTATATCGATGTTTTCCAAATTCTTATTAGCAATGATTTCTTGTCCTTTTCTTTTTAATCACATTTTATTATGCTGGAGGAGGAAGGGGACATAGAGGTCTTGCCATATAATCAAGGGGAGCACTTGAAAAAGGGTTGGAGACTTCCACTTTAGAGAGTCTCCATTGTTGCTGATTATGGCACCGAGGTATTCAAAGTTAAATGCGGAGAATGAATATGATTTTTAAAGGAACATAATTTAGACATGCTTTATTACAACTGTTCTGTTGCATTTCTGTTGTAAGATAGCCGAAAGAGCTTGGATCGTGGACTTTTTCCTACAGGTTTTCATGGCCTTTGGATTATTTTGTTTGGACAGTCTTCATTTCTGTAATGACTGTTCCAATTCGTAAACAATCGGACATGGGGTGTCGCAACTTCGCCTTCAATCTTCCCCGCTTATATTCCTAAATCACCAGACTTATATTTCCTGTCTGTGATCGGAAATGGTTCTACCCGATATCTGGTTAGTAGCTAATCTCAGGTCCTCTTGTTAGGGATATATGGTCCGACACAAATTTTCCTCAGCCTCTTTCGTTCAGACGAATTCCTATTTCTGCAATGTTTATATTCACTCTGGTCACTGTGGCTCCAGTCACTTGCAGACTTCTCACTCGTGCACTGACAGTCAATTCAACGAATGAAAAAAAGACAACATTGAACGATACGGTGTGTTGTTACTCTTTATTATTCACACGCTGTTTCTTCAGCCAGTACATGGTGAGGAATATAACATCTGAGTACTCACATCTACGTGGATCAATTTAAAATGATCAACTTAACCTTCAGACGAAACTACAGACATCCATTACACAACAGAAAATGAAAACTCCATGACGGGCGAACACACACAATCAGCGTTGGCAGACAGCTTAGGTCATTTCTTGCTGATAGCCAGGTAGGGAGTTAAAAACTTCAGACATATCTCTCGGCATACTTGATACAAATACTTCTCCACTCTACATGCATACAGTTTCCTGGCCCAAACGAAACTGCCCACTTGCTCTTTCTATGGCATTATATAATCTTTTTTCGCCCATGTTATAATTACACCCACATACAACTTTCTTGTGTTCTCCAATTCGCACAGGTTTTATTTGGTCAACATTCTCCCTGTGCATCTTTGCTTCGTACTCGTTACATTATCTCATTCATATTAATTACCCGGCATCATTCCTTTTGTAACATAACTTATCAGGGAGAAAATGGTTCACTACACCCTACAACTACTCATCTTTCACATAGCAATTATATTTATTTAATACATAAGTTCATATATTCATATCATCATCATCAGGTGCCTTGCCAACTGGCATGAGCGGTCATGCCTCTCCATAATCCACGATCTCCTGCAGCATGTATCAGTTTGTGTGCTGACACACCTCCATGCCATGCAGCAAGACTGTCAAGCATCTTCTCTCGTTGTCTTCCTCTATCCCTTTTTCCACAGATCTTTCCAGTGGTCACAACATGTTCTATTTTCCCTTTTCTCATAACATGGCCGAAAAATGATGACTGTCTCCTTCTGATATCTGTGATAAGTTGTCTTCGGGCTCCCGCCTCTTTCAAAACCTCTTGGTTGCTCTTTTTGGCTGTCCTAGGTATTCTAAGCATTCTTCTGTAAAACCACATCTCTGAGGCCTCTAAAAATTGTTTGGCCTGCCTACCGATTGTCCAGGATTCACAGCAATATGTTAAAACTGTATGTATTTAGCAAGCAAGAATTCTTTTTCTAACTCTTAATGACAAGGATATATTGCACAAGATATTTTTCATTTAAAAAAATGCAGTTTTTTGCCTGTCCAATTCTTTTTCTTACTTCAGTTATGCATCTTCCATCTGATGTTATCCATGTACCCAGATACTTAAATTTCTGTACTTGTCCTAAAATATCACCATTGACTTTTATTACACATTTAGGAATAATTTGTTTCTTTGATACCACCATTACTTCTGTCTTCCCATTATTCTAACTGAGACCCATTCTTCCATTTTCTAACACCACAATGTCTATCATTTCCTGTAGTTCTTTTTGACTTGTTGCTATCAAGACTGTCATCAGCATAACGTAAATTGTTTATATTGTGCCCACCAACCACAATTACGGGCATATCAATTAAAGATCTCATTATATATTCACTGTATATTGAAAACAAATCAGGTGAAAGTACACATCCTTGTCATACACCCCTCTTTATGCTTTGAAATGTACCTAAACAGTTGTTTATTATTCTTATAGCTGCTGTTTGCTGCCAATACATATTCTTTATTATTCGTAGATCTTTCCCATCAATGTTTAATTTTTCTAACAGTTTGATTACCTCTTCATGCTTCGCACAGTGAAAAGCTTTTGTATAGTCTATGAAGCATAAGTACAAATCAGTCTTTACTTCTATAGCTCTTTCTGACAATGTCCTTAGGATGTAAATGGCATTGTTTGTACCTTTTCCTTCTACAAATCTACATTGTTCATCGCTGATTTCTGGTTTAACCCTTTTAGCACGGGAAGTTTTTCAGAGGTCTAGCCAAAAACACGGAGCATTTTTTCAGTGAATTTGGTTAATACTTTAATTAATTTTTTTGACAGATTTCTATTATTCTGACCCCTATGAAATAATATATCTATTTGAAGGATATAGATTGAAGTTCATGATTTTCACAATATCGTTAAAATTAATTGATGTATATGCAAATTATCTCATTTGCATATCTAAAAATAGAAAATATGAATTTGAATTTTCAACTTCAATGCTTGAAACATAAAACTAAAAACAAAAATTTTTTTTATTTGAAATCTTTTTATTGATCTTTAGCCTTTTTACAAATGTTGTAAGCCCGTGCTAAAAGGGTTAATTTTGTTTCTTATTCTTCTCATAATTATTCTCAGTAAAATCTTAGTCATGTGATTCATAAGACTTATTGTGCGATGGTCTTCATATTTTAAAGTGCCTGGTTTCTTTGGCAGAGCTATAAATATGGATTTTAAAAGGTCATTTGGAATATACCCACTATTATAAATATTTACAAGTTTAGTTATTATTTCAATTCCAAAATTTCCCAGCGCTTCGATTTCTTCCAGTGAGATGTTGTCTGGTCATATGATGTATTGCATCCTCAACTTCTGTAGTCATTATTGGTGGACCATCATTGTTGGTCTGCAGTTCTACGTCTGGTCTATTATCATACAATTCCCCTATATACTCTGTCCATCTGTAAATTATATTACTATGTCCCATTAATAAGTCACCATCTTTTGATTTCAAACATCCAGTGCTGTTACGTGTCATCTTTCCTATTAACATATTCATCTGTTAGTACATGGAATGTGAGTCTTTCCTGTGATTTTCCCCAATTTCTGTACACATTTGATTCAGCCAGGCTTCTTTAGCCACTTTGCATTTGTTCACTATTTCTTTTTGTATTCTAGACTATTATTCTTTATCATTCTTTTTCTTCCTTCTTTCATCCATCAACTGCAGAAATTCAGTTGACATCCATTTCTTTTTTGTAACTCTATGGGTTGGTGGGATTGTCTCTTTTGATGTCTGCTGAATTGACTCACGCAACATATCCCACTGTTCATCAATAGTCTGTATAATTTCCATTGCATTATACCGGTTTTGTACAGTGACATTGTACTGTTCCTTAATTTCTTTATCCGTTCTAAGAATTCCTAAATTTAACTTGATGTTCTGTGGTGTTTTTCTAATGTTGAAATCAAAATATAATCAATCTGATTGCGGACATTATCACCAGGACTTTTCCAAGTCCACAATCTTCGAGGATGGTGTTTAAACCAGGTGTTACCTATTATCATGCTGTGCGACTCAGCTCATGCTATTAATCTGTCACCTCTCACATTCTTTTCTCCTAGGCCATAGCCACCCGTTATTCCGTACACTTTTTCACTTCCTACTTTCGCGTTGAAATCTCCAAGTACCATTGGAGTTAGACATGGCTGTTGATCAATGCAAAAATTGTGAAGTACCATTGATACTTCACAATTTTTGCATTGATCAACAGCCATGTCTAACTCGTCATAAAATGCGTCAATATCTTCCTCTGAACTATCTGCTGTTGGGGCTTAAATCTGTACTAAGTTGATGTCAAACGGTCTGCCGCGAAGTTTTACTAATAGTACTCTATCTGATATTGTCCAAAATCCTTCAACAGTTTTTGAGTTCTTTGGATCCAAAATAATACCAACTCCCTTACTATATTCCGTCCCACCCGAGTAAATAATTCTGTACTGATCTGAATACTTTTCCCCTGCTCCTGGCCATCGCATTTCACTAATTCCTAATATGTTGATGTTCATTCTCTTCATTTCCATCTTGATGTTATCCAGCTTTCCGTTTTGTACGAGTGTTCTGACATTCCATGTACCAATGTTCATGATGTTTCTACCATTTACTTTTTCTACAGTAGCTGGATGACGGTCGGGTATCACCCGTAGAACATGATGCTCCCTACCGGACGAGGTGATTCCACCGGAATCCCCATTCACGTCGTTATCTGAATACGTATTATTTTGAGGCATGATTTTCTTGGTATAGTACAGCGGTGGTTTCCCCTTGCCTTCCGCCGGTTTGTATATGGTTTGACTCCAATAGCCTTTGCCTAAAGAGACTTACCCTGCAAGGCAGCAGGGGGGAGAGGTTATGGCGCCTCTTACCCGCCGATGGCCATGTCGTAAAGTTTTGAGTTATTTTATAGAGTTAGCTGTCCCACCAACTAACTCAACTAACTATATTCATATACATACAATGAATATGAAGTACAAAAATAAGAGTATAGTATAACAAAAGCATACACACAAACACATTAATGTATATGTGTATACATATATGTATAAAATTTACATTCATACCCACACTCAGAGAGTGCATACTGTCGTGAAGAGATAAACATTGGCATACATACAAGCCAGCATATTCTCACACCAGCAAACGTATGCACACATTCATGCTCACACGCACATACACACAGTAGTTGGAGTCCCGCTGTCATAGTTTTGGCTGTTCCAAGTCAAAGTTTCAGACACACAGACGCACACATACACAGAGTAGTTTTAGTAATGTAGTCACTGAAAGTTATGTACTTTAATTTCTAGAACAATCCTACTGGAAGAAACTGGACCTTTACATTCAGTGGGGCCGGCAATGGTGCAAACAACCAAGGTACAATGAGGATTGTGTGGGATGTAAATGATGTATCATGTAATGATGCTGGAATCTACAGATGTCAGATAGACTATTTTTTAGCAAATGCTCCATCAGTTACTGTCTTTGCTGCTGATCAGAATGTAACAGCAACAAGTGAGTATATATATATAACATTTCAGATTTGTATATATGTTATATTCCATACATTTTATAGCAGTGTAGAGGAGCAGCTGGCCGAACAGTTAGAATGCTTGGCGCTCAAGGGAAAGACCCGCGTTCGAATCCTCCATAAGGCCCGGAATTTTTTACTCACCTGCACAATTGTGGCGACAGCACTATCCATGCATCCGTAAATCCTCAGGCTCAAACACTCCCCCCACCCCCCTCTTCCATCCCCTTACACCATAAAAGTTTGTTGTTGTAAACTGGCATGTTTCATTACACTGTTGTGTGAGCTGCCACTGAGACTATAAAGTCATCCTGCTGAAAGTTTCAATACTAATCATGCACTTCAATTCTGGAACTGTCTTTACTGGTTCTTGGGTCCCGTTGTAGGGAAAACCAGAATAGACCCACTGCCTCCCCAACAAGCGTGTCATATGAGTTGACTAATTGGAGGCGTCCTTCAAATTCAGAGTACATCTGCCTAAGAAGCAAGGAATCAACAGTCTGCATACACATAAGCCAGATCTGTAAAATGGATGTGCATGCAGCACTCGGGTTCTGGAACAAGACTCAAGTCCGGGAGTGGATGAACAGAACTTTCTGCTAGAGTTGACAGCTGATGAAAGTGAAGGAGAATAATCCTAGGACACTTCTGCTGGAAGCAACTGGACTTCATCACTTTAAGAGGAGCAAACAACATAAAAGGTGAGTGGCAGATTTTTAAAACCTGCGTCCTGAACAAAGGGTAAGAAAACTGCAGTCTTGAATAGCTGGGCACTCATAAAAACACATTGTAATGGAATGAAATTATTAAAAATTATATATAAAAAAAAACATTTCTTAAAGTGGCAGAAGACAAAGTGAAATGGAGATTAATCATGGGAATGCCCAGGGTGCTGTGATGTCGATTCTTGATTCACCTCATCTCAACTCAACATGAGCATAATATACTTTAAAGATAGAGTACAGCTGTTGAGTGAAGGATGAGTGTTTTGAAGGGCTGAATGTATGATGAACCTGCTTCCCATAATGTTTTTGACCCTTTGGAAACAAAGATTGTTGACTGTTTTTCCTGAAAGTTTTTGTTTTTAATTACTAAAAGAGTTATTGATGCATATGTCTTAAAATTGATTAACTTTCATTGCAGCTGGACTGTCCAATTTTGACATAAAAGCTGACCCGTATCAAAATGATTTTGCTGTGGATGACAATGTCACATTCACATGCTCGGCTATTGTAAGTTTTTACATTTTTAACCTTTCTCAGTATTTCACTTCAACTGAATTTAATCCTAATTGTTTTTCTAATCTAAATTATTGAACATCTATTACAAGAGAGAAAGAGCAGAAACTATTACAGCAACCTGTCAGTCATATTTTTTTTAAAGGACATATTTCATACCTGTGGTGTATTAGGTATATGGTGCTAGACCTGTGTTATAGACCAGGTGAAACTCAAAATGTGATATAGGCAATTTAATACTGGCCACCTTTACTTCCCAGGATTTACTGGTACCCATTTTAGACTGGGTCTGCCTTGGAGACAGGTCAGTTATTTTTTTGTAAATATGAGTCTGGATTTGAACCAATACCTTTGGGCTGGTAAACTAGCATTTAGCCACTGCACTACTATCATATTGTGCACTACTATATATCATTTTTTTTCACTACTATCTATCATATTGTGCACTATTATCTATCATATTTTGCACTACTATCTATCATATTGTGCACTACTATCTATCATATTGTGCACTACTATCTATCATAATGTGCACAACTATCTATCATATTGTATGAGACAAATGATGAGGTTCGCTTGCCATCTCAGCACATACACCCCCGCCCCCCCCCCCCCCCCCGCCCCCCCAAAAAAATTAGCTCTGTTTATGCCAGTTACTGATTGTAATGTGTCTCCTCTGCACTTAATCTCTCTCGTGCAGATTCAACACTGGCTCTGTTGTCTGGGTGTCACAGTTCATTCCAGCCAGACTGCTCTTCTCTCCAACTGTCACACATCTTTAAATGACAGTTGACAGCACTTCACAGGTTTATTGTCAATACAACACTAGTGACAAGAATCAACAGTAGAACTGATCACTTACGCCATTCGGGCAAACTCGACTTGCTCAGGCTCTAAGTCTTCAGCCACGATTCAGATGATGGACACTGGCATGTACACTGCTGGCCTAAATAATAATTCAACACAGCTCCACTTCTTGTCATTCAAGACTAACATTCACTCAATTCTCATCCAGATCCACATTTATACTTATCACTCTGGATTCAGTTTCAGGTCCTTTCAATCTGGGGTCTAGTCACAAAATGACCTCCTCATTCTCGATCTCCCAGATCTTGCATTCATACCTGACTTGCTCAGTTCTGTCTTTTAACTATCTCCCCATGAAACCCATGCTATCAGGGACTTCCCCAATTCTGTCACTCAGTCATACCCTGATGCTATTCCTATTTATAGCATCACTACACTGATGCTGTTCATATTCATACTAACACTGTGTGCCAGTGCCAAACTTGGACATTGTCACAAACTCACTAACATAAAATTAACACCTGTGATATGACATGCTGGAGGAAAGCTGCTAGCTTAATCATCTAAGATCGAGTGAGACATATTGTCAGTTATATTATGGGAACAACTTCTTGCTCCACATTTATTCTGACACAGATCAAGTGGTTTGGTCATCTGATTTGAATGCAACCAGAACTAAGAACACAGGCATGATGTGAGAGTAAGATTGGTGCCCTAGGAGAGGATGTAGAGATAATATTAGACATTATACATCCACATGGACTGGCAATAGCTAGTGCTGACCATCAAGCACTGCACCCCAAACAGTTCCTGTCACAACACTTAACTAGGACTCACGAGCAAAGCTGCAGGAGATGCAGAAGCTGCTGCTCATGAGTCCCAGCCATCTAGTTTAGCCCCAATCCACGCCGCGTGAGCGGCTACTCTCGGCGGTGGTGGTAGTCGCCGGAAAACCACAAATTAAGTCGCCGGAAGTGCGCAATTGACACATGACTGAGTCTCTGTTAGGATGTTTTTGCAGCCACCATCTTTTGTGCCCCTTATTTGGAGGATAGCCCGCAATGAAAATAATAGACACACTAAATAAAATATGGGTGCATGACTTGAATAAAGGCAGCAGTTACACACTTTCTATGAAACATAGATTATATTGAATATGGAAAAAACTAACTAGATTTCGGTACTATTTGTCATATCAGATCATGCGTTGCAGAGTTTATGTGGTCAATAGCATATCATATAAGTTACGTTGTTTAGGACTAAAAATGTTTATGGTAAAAGTGAAAGTTGATGATGATTATAAACCAAGAGGACCTTTCTCAATAAGCAGACACACAAACTATTATCTGACTGCTAAATGTTTAAACTACACACATTAAAGCCTAAACCAATTCAGTATACATGGACATTAGAACTAAGCCAGTTATTGATGCTAGTTTCTGCTTACAAATGTGGTTGGTTATCATTACGGTCTGAGGAGAATGGCACTGCGAGGAGTTACCTGGGGATCTGGCTGATGCTCAACACTCGGGGGAAGGATGAGACAGATATACAATAAGACGGTTACTGGTACCATGGGAAATGGGACTCTTTGCTTGCTGCTGAAGATGGGGGACTGGGCACTTATTGGAGTGTCCCGAGTGCTGTGATGTTGATTCTTAATTCAACATTCCAATGTGCAGTGATTTTGATGCAGGAAGAAGCAACTGCATACCTCACCTCGGGTGTCATCAGACTCTGTGCTGGTTTTGTGTAACCTCATGCAAGATTCCTGCCACATATCCTTTGGTATGGTTTGAACAATGGATCAACATCATGGCACAAGGGTAGTAACTCATAAGTGCTTCATTCTACTTCTAACTCAAGCCTGAGTCTGAAGAATGTCAGCGCAATGCATGAACTCCATAGCACCGATGAGGATCCTGTGACAGAGTATCCTACTAAGTGGCAAACTTTGGTTCAAATGTCTGCAGACTGAGAGTCCTACTATATGATAAACCTTGGTTCAAATGTCTGCCGACTGGGAGCCCTACTATATGATAAACCTTGGTTCAAATGTCTGCAGACTGAGAGTCCTACTATATGATAAACCTTGGTTCAAATGTGCATCTATCAAATGTCCTACTGCCTACTGTTTGACAGCAAATGTTCATATATCTTTTGCTGAATAATTCTACTTTTTGACACAGTGTTCGAATGTCTGTTACCTGGCCACACTCATTGGAATGAAATAAGGATATAGGGAAGCCATTCCTGATGGTGCTTCTCATAAACATCAAACAAAATGCAACCGGGCACTTGTGGAAAAAAATGCCAGCGACATATAATTTTAACATGCATTACTCAAAGCCTCTGGCCAGCAGAAAGCTTTCTGTGGATCCCAAATGAGTGCAACCCTTAAAGAATGGAAGGCTCATTATACAGATGTAAAGTTAGGCAGCAGTGTCCATGACGTGACACTTCCTGGATGAGCTCGCTACCAGAGCACATGGCTGTATTGTACTGGTCCTCGATTGACAACACCTGTAGATCAGAGAATGACAAAGCCACCATACAAATAAGGCCGTAAAATGTCCCTCACTGCGCTTAGTTACTGATGCTAGACACCGTTTACACATCTGCCTGTGAATATGTATTTAATTATGTCACTTCTTCCTCGTCTTCAGTATTCCGAGCCCCTGAGGTCCATTGCTGCAGATATCACCATCTCCATTCATCTCTGGTAATCCTCTCTTTCCATTCACTGACTTCAGTGTTTATAGATCTGCTTGAATATTATCTCCTCATTGTCTTCTTTGTGGTCACGTGTGCACAATTTCTACCTCTCTGTCATCTGATATTATCTCAGTATGCCCCAGACATTTCAAGTCTTATTAGCCCTCATGATGCTATTTCATTCTGTTAGCCCTCATGATGTGTATGATCCCCCCCCCCCCCCCCCCCCCCCCCCCCCCCCCCCCCCCCCCCCCCCCCCCCCCCACCCCTGTATCAGAATTCAGTTTTAAAAAAAAAATTCTGAAATTTTTTCATTGCCTTTTTAAAACATGAATGTGATCTTCACAGTGAAGGTAAGCTGCAGTACACCTAATGTAGTTTTTTGGAATATTATTTGGTAAAGCCCCAGTCACTTCCATGTTGCAACTCACATACAACTGCCTGAAAGCCAAAAGAACAAGTCACACATTATCTGTATGTTTCCCCATGTGTGTTCCGGGGCCCTGTTAAAGGGAAAAACAAGAATAGACCCACTGCCTGCCCAAAAGCATGTCATAAGAGTCGACTAATTGGGAGCTTCCTTCAAAGTCAGAGTGCATCTGACTAAGAGGCAAGGAACCAGCATTCTGCATACAGATGAGTCAGATCTGCAACACTCAGGTTCTGGAACAGGACTGCAGTCCAGAAGTGGATGAACATCCAGAACTTTCCGCCGGAGTTTACAGCTGGTGAACGCCAGGAAGAAGAAGATTATCTCTGTGTTAAAATTAAAGAATATGTATGTTTCATTATTTGCTTTTGGTAAATCCTTGCTGTATTTCCTTTCTCACCCTCTCATTCAGGGACCAGCGACTGGTGTGACCTTCAAGTGGGAGTTCTGGGTTAAGGATCAGTTTGACATGGATCAGCCACTGACTATGCCAGCTAACAGTGAAACTATGGACAAACCTCCAGTACCTCAAACTGGCAACACTGGTTGTGCACAGTACAAGTGGGAGTCAATGCTGAGAATTCAAGTACCCGCTGGGAATGACCAGCAGGCGTACAAATGTATTGTAACTTACCTCCAGCAGCAAGAGAGCGGCAACTGGACTATTGGTACAACAGGTGGTAGGTGCCGGGTTTACCGTACTACATTAAGCACCATGTTTTTTGGGGGGTTTTTAACATCACTAGCAACTAAAAGTATTACAGTTTGAACTGACATACACATTTTTCAGTCTTATTTTAAATGCTTTTTAATACCACAGTGTGTGCATTGTTAGTTCCTAACAAAGTAGCTGTTGATTAGTTTATAATTGTTTTTCTATTTTGTGTAGTGCTAACAGTGTTCGTTACAATAATTTAATGCTTTTCTGACTAACTAGCATATTTCAGTCACTGCTCTCTAAATGAAATGGTAAAGTTAAGTTTTAACACTCTGCTGACCAACTTCACCAATCTGCCAGTTTCCGGTCCTGCCCCTTGGTGACTGACTGCGCAGTTGGCGAATTCGTGATATGTAGTCTGCAAACAGGCCGCCTACCAATAGTTTTCTAATTGAGCATCATCGGGGTGTTTTTATTATTCTAAAATGGTTGCGCCCATGATTGATACCACTTTAAGCTGATACATGTGACAAAAGATTAAGGCAGGTTGGCCATTACCTGAGACAGCTCACCTGATATTTGTTGTTTACTCCAATGATGTTATAGACAAGACAGGAAAAGTGGAATTCTTGAGGGCAGAATAAATAAATAAGCCAGTTCTTGCAGAAAATACAACAGCAGCAACAGCTTGATACCCTCCCTGTTCAAGCTATACCATACGGTTAAGGATTATCAACATCCCTGACAAAGACAGAGGGCTACTGCTACAGCTTCAACTCCAGTTAATGAAAGGAAGTAGCTCAGACTTCAACTAGACATGCTTTAATAATCAAGCATTCACAAATACTCATTGCAGCGTGACAATGTTTTATTGCACTGACATTGAATAAATTCACCAAGAACTTGAAAAAGATGGTGGTTTTAGAACTTCGCCTGAAATTTCTAAAAACAGCCAAAGTCAAGATGGCCACCATGATCATATGACATATTTGCACAGTAAATCTTTTTTCATGTGTAGCAACCATTTATGATCATGCTCCTAAAGTTTCAAAACCCTACGGTCGGTTTGTATTATTTTATTAGAAAACCAGTCATTTAGACAAAAATGTCCAGACACCCTTGGTAATGCCCCAGATTGCTGGTCAGCAAAGTGTTTAGCCACTCTGTTTATTTTGTCATTCAAAAAAGGTGTTCAAATGTTGTAGCTCTTTAAAAATGTCATCATTTGTGTTGTATTTCTATCAGCCTATTTAATCAGCCTGAGTTATAATTGGGAGATAATATATGGTGTATATTGATATTTCAAATACAGAATTTGTATAGTTGTAGAAAGATAAAGATGTTTTATGTGGAAGAAATGTCTTACTATTTGTGTGTGTTGGATATTCATGGGAAAAAAATAGTCTTACTATTTTTTTATCATCTGGAGATTAATTGTAATGTTCATATTGTAATATTCTTCTGCTTTCCCCCAGTTATCTAAGCATATTTAAAGCAGTTTTCTAAGTTTAAAAAAAAAATTTTTTTTTTTAGTCACTATCATATTGAGCTCTTAAGAATATAATTTTTTTACCTATTGTCTTTTTAGTTTCCTGAAGTTTTAATCCGTCAGTAATACAAATACTCTAAAAACTGGGACTGGTGCACACTTTGTACACATTCAACTTTTAGTATGCCAAAAAAAGTAAGTTCAAAATAATTTATGTAAAGAAATGCTCAAGCTCTACTATAACTCAACTTGGTGCTTACTGAAAACGGTAAATGTTCACCTACATTGAAATCATACATTCTATAACATCAGCTTAAATTAAGTCATACATCACTGCATAAATGAAATCATTCATTGAATGAAGTTCCTCATAAATTAAATCATACATATTGTGTTGTTATTACATAAATGAAGTCATGCTTATCACAGAAATTGAATCATTCATATCAGTACATAAATGAGTTGAGTCAAAAATTGACATACAACACTCGCGACATTCCCATGTGTGCTCTGTCCTCAAATCTTCAGCAGCCAGCGCAGAGTTCCAATACTTATGGTACCTATCACAATCTGGTTATATATCCATCTTGCCTTTCCTCTGAGTATAGTGAGCTGACCAGACCCTCTGGTCACACCCTCTCTCTAGGCCTTAATAATCTTGTTTTTTTTTTGTTGATTCCGCTGCTTGTTCCCAAAGGGCCTTGACCACATCTGCCTTGTCATGTATCATTTCACCACCCAGTGGTGCAGATCCAGCCAATCTGTCTGCCTGTTTATTACCCAACATGCCAGCATGGCTTGGAGAAAGGATCCAAAGTATGCTCACTACCCGTGACCTTTCGTGTGAAGCTTGCCACTCTGCTTGAAGCATCCCTGTCATCTTTCTCAACATGCTTTCAGAGTCTGTTACAATTACAAAATGTGTATGCATCTTGTTCTCTAGCCACCGGAGAGCTGAAGCTGTGATGTCATTTGCTAGGCTGTCTTGCACTAAAGATTTTCCATTTGCTTTCGCAACAAACCTCCAGGCACTTTTCTTTCTTCTCAACAGTTAACCATCTGTATAGATATTTAGATCGCTTGCGCATAAATTGTTGCGAATCAGCTGTTGACTTCCACCTCCGTAGCACCCACTGGCCACTCTCTGCACTCCCGACCCAATGTGATCATAACCCTACAAAGGTCAGAATTCTCTACTGGTACTCTGATCCACTCCTCTCCTCGTTCAGCGTTCTCCATCCAGCATGCATACTTGTCTTATTGTCTTCTGCTTGAGCCATCCATGATTCCCCCCCCCCCCCTCCCTTTTCAGCCTCTGACCCTTACCTGCAGCCAAAGCTTCACACAGAGGGTGTTCTTTGTCTGTAGCTACTCTGAGTTTTGACTTAGCCTGTAGCACCTTTAGTCTATCTGCAATAGTCGGCAATGCAAGGATGTATCGCATGCACCCAATCAGTACATAAATGAAATCATAGACTGGCTGAAATATCATATTAATAAAATGCAATATGTAACATCAGCTCAAACTAAATGAAACACATCATGACTTAATTAAATAAATGAAATCATTGATTGAATGTAATACTGTATAAATAAAATCATACATATTGTCACACCATTATATAAATTAAATGATAGAATTTATCAAATATTGCATAAACCAAATCATACAGATCATCGAATCATTACATAAATGAAATCATATATTGAACAAATACTGCATAAATAAAATCATACATTTCATGAAAGCATATACAAATTAAATCATATATTCACATGCAGTAGTCTCCCTTGTATAAAGGACCAAATATATAAATGACTTTACAGGTATATATAATGCTAAAGTTAAAACAAGGACTGGGCACAGGTTGTTTTTATAGTTCCTTTTATTCTTCAGTTGTCTTTTTCCTTTCAATATTTGCTGTTTCACTGTGCTTGCTGTTTCTAATGCTGGCTATTTAATATCAGGCAAAATTAAGTTGATAATTCATTCAGCGCATCTTATGGTTTCATAACTCCATCCCCAATTCCTGATCTTTGGGTAATGGATATAATGCCTGGTCTCTTAAAGTAAGGTCTACATAATTTGAGGGGGAGGGGGGGAGAAAAAGGAATGGCAGGTCAAGATAGTGTTGGGAAGTTGATAAATATCGCTTCAGAATTTGTTTATCATCATGATGTGCCATGCTTTAAGCTTAGGCTGTCATTGTTTGGCTACCTAACAGAATCACGGAACAGGTCAGTGTTTTTGTCTCGCCCCCATCCATGTATCCAGGCCATCCATGTATCCAGGCCATCCATGTATCCAGGCCATCCAGATATTTATCTCTTTGCCTTTCTCTGGCCAGTTGTTACCAGGTTCTCAAATCTCTTTCTTCTCATAACATGTCCACACACGTGTGCCCGTACACACACACACACACACACACACACACCCCCCCCCCCCCAACGGGCTGTCTAATTGTTCTAATAAGTTGACTTTTAACTGTCACAAAAAGGACTGCTTCATTTGTTTTTCCATCACAACATGATATTCTTTTCATTCTTCTTCTTAAAAAAAACATCTCTGCCATGAGTAAATGTACATTTGTAGAGATACAGTAAATAACCTATGCCATTTGGCAAGGCACTTGATAATGATACAGACTTTGGATTTCTTGGAAAGAGTTTTTGGATTACGTGATTGATTCTTTTTGTTTCCATCAATTGCAACCTTTTGGTTTGTTTTTAGAGGTTGGTAAATTTACTGCACTCTAATAGCCTTTTGCAATTGGTTGCTGTTTTGTTGTTTTGCTTCTTGTATTTTATTTATAATTACTCTTTACATTTAACCCTGTTCCTGTTGGCCTAATAAGACTAAATCTGGTCACTTTCAATTGTGACAGTCCTGCAGTGACCTCTTGTTTTGAAAAGAATAGATTTCAGTGGTCTTGTTTGTGCCTGTGCAGTGTTTAATTATATTAATAGGCCAGGATATCATAGTGACAAACAAATATTGGTGGGTGGCAGTGGGGTTATGATCCAAATGGCTTTTTGAAAGCCAAGTTGTCAATTTTCTGCCATAAACCTCAGTCATAAAGGTCACGGTATGAATTACCTGATACATATTTTTGCTTTAGGCCCCAGGAGATGTAGTCCATTTAAGGCTTCAATCTGTACATGTTTATTAATTATACAAAAAATGTATTGACCTATAAAAAAATTTAAAAATTGTTTTATTTAAAGGACAATTTCCTGGAAATTCCCACTGGCTTATGGCCCATTTGTTTAGCATTTGCAGGGTGAAGGGGTTAATGTGTAAACATTTAATTTTTATTTAGTTATTTTTGTTCTCTACAAAGGAGACTGCTGCTCATATCATTCATGGTTTCATTAACTTCATGTATTAAATATTTAAACCGTGTTTTTATTCCTAGCTTTGTTGAAGGAAATGTTTTAGGTATATATAGGCATACTCAAGGTGTCACTTATATCCTGTGCCCATCTTCATGTCAGTTGGTCCCTGCCCTTCCTTTCTACTACCATGCCTTCTGCTGTAATTTTTTCCAATCCGTCGTGGCCCTTGATATGACCAAAATATTGCAGCTTCTGAGACAGGATGATGTTTATTAGCCAATCTTCCTTGATGTTCAAATCATTCAAGATGTCAGTATTTCTCCTCTTCATTGTCCAGGATATTCTGAGAATCTTTCTATAGGATTTCAGCTCAAAAGCCCCTATTCTCTTTCTTAAGGACTGAGAGATAGTCCATGACTCACATCTGTATATTGCTACAGGGAAGATGCTCTCAAAATTCTAATTTTGATCTCCTTGCTGGTGCTTGGAGATTTCAATGCGAAAATAGGAAGTGAAAAAGTGTGCGGAATAACGGGTGGCTATGGCCTAGGAGAAAAGAATGTGAAAGGTAACAGATTAATAGCATGGGCTGAGTCACGCAGCATGATAATAGGTAACACCTGGTATAAACACCATCCTCGAAGACTGTTGACTTGGAAAAGTCCTGGTGATAATGTCTGCAATCAGATTGATTATATTTTGATTTCAAGAAGATTCAGGAGCAGCTTAGTTGGAGCAAAAAACTAGACCAGGAGCAGACTGATTTAGTGACCATGTTCCAGTTGTAGGAAAAATTAGAATAAAACTAAAGAACATCAGAAAATCACCACAGAACATCAAGTTAAATTTAGGAATTCTTAGAACGGATAAAGAAATTAAGGACCAGTACAATGACACTGTACAAAACCGGTATAATGCAATGGAAATTATACAGACTATTGATGAACAGTGGGTTATGTTGTGTGAGTCAATTCAGCAGACATCTAAAGAGACAATCCCACCAACCCATAGAGTTGCAAAAAAAGAAATGGATGTCAACCGAAATTCTGCAGTTGATGGATGAAAGAAGGAAGAAAAAGAATGATAAAGAAGAATACTCTAGAATACAACAAGAAATAGTGAACAAGTGCAAAGTGGCTAATGAAGCCTGGCTGAATCAAATGTGTACAGAGATTGGGGAAAATCACAGGAAAGACTCACATTCCATGTACCAACAGATAAAAATGTTAACAGGAAAGATGACATGTAACAGCACTGGATGTTTGAAATCAAAAGATGGTGACTTATTAATGGGACATAGTAATACAATTAACAGATGTACAGAGTATATAGGGGAATTGTATGATGATAATAGACCAGATGTAGAACTGCAGAACATCAATGATGGTCCACCAATAATGACTACAGAAGTTGAGGATGCAATACATCATATGAAGAAAGGAAAAGCACCCGGGCCAGACAACATCTCACTGGAAGAAATCGAAGCACTGGGAGATTTTGGAATTGAAATAATAACTAAACTTTTAAATGATATTTATAATAGTGGGTATATTCCAAATGACCTTTTAAAATCCATATTTATAGCTCTGCCAAAGAAACCAGGCACTATAAAATGTGAAGACCATCGCACAATAAGTCTTATGAGTCACATGACTAAGATTTTACTGAGAATAATTATGAGAAGAATAAGAAACAAAATTAAACCAGAAATCAGCGATGAACAGTGTAGATTTGTAGAAGGAAAAGGTACAAACAATGCCATATACATCCTAAGGACATTGTCAGAAATAGATATAGAAGTAAAGACTGATTTGTACTTATGCTTCATAGACTATACAAAAGCATTTGTCTGTGTGAAGCATGAAGAATTAATCAAACTGTTAGAAAAATTAAACATTGATGGGAAACATCTACGAATAATAAAGAATATGTATTGGCAGCAAACAGTAGCTATAAGAATAAACAACTGTTTAGAAAAATTAAACATTGATGGGAAACATCTACGAATAATAAAGAATATGTATTGGCAGCAAACAGTAGCTATAAGAATAAACAACTGTTTAGGTACATTCTAAAGCATAAAGAGGGGCGTACGACAAGGATGTGTACTGTCACCTGATTTGTTTTCAATATACAGTGAATATATAATGAGAGCTTTAATTGGTATGCCCAGAATTGTGGTTGGTGGGCACAATATAAACAATTTATGTTATGCTGATGACACAGTCTTGATAGCAACAAGTCAGAAAGAACTACAGGAAATGATAGACATTGTGGTGTTAGAAAGTGGAAGAATGGGCCTCAGTTTGAATAATGGGAAGACAGAAGTAATGGTGGTATCAAAGAAACGAATTATTCCTAAATGTGTAATAAAAGTTAATGGTGTTATTTTAGGACAAGTACAGAAATTTAAGTATCTGGGCACATGGATAACATCAGATGGAAAATGCATAACTGAGATAAGAAACAGAATAGGACAGGCAAAAACTGCATTTTATAAAATGAAAAACATCTTGTGCAATATATCCTTGTCATTGAGAGTTAGAAAAAGAATTCTTGCTTGCTACATACATCCAGTTTTAACATATGGCTGTGAATCCTGGACAATCGTTAGGCAGGCCAAACAATTTTTGGAGGCCTCAGAGATGTGGTTTTACAGAAGAATGCTTAGAATACCTTGCACAGCCAAAAAGAGCAATCAGGAGCTTTTGAAACAGGCAACTTATCACAGACTGATACATGCTGCAGGAGATCGCAGATTATGGAGAGGCATGATCGCCCACGCCAGTCGGCAAGGCACCTGATGATGATGATGATAATGATTGCTGGTGCTTAACTAAAGACTTTTAAGGCTGTTTTATGTATTGCTATGGCCATCCTCTTATTAATTTCTGTCAAACAGTCACCATTGCTTTTTATTATAGATCCTAGATATTCAAAGTTTGTGACATTTTTAATTTCTTCATCATTATTTATTTTTGGGTGACAGCCAGTTTTATCTGTGGACATTATTTTCATTTTCTTTAAATTCAAGTACAGATTTTTATCTTCACTGTGCTTTTGCGGTATCGGTATCTGTTCACAAATAAATATATATATATATATATATATATATATATATATATATATATATATTTATTCATTTATTTATTTATTTTAGGTGTAAAACATGAGGCTGAAAGAGTCGTTAGTGGAGGAACTGATCCAGATGTTGGCATGATTGTCGGTATCATCATCGGTTGTCTTGTTGCCATTGCTATTGTTGTTGGCATCATCGTTTTCCTCCGATACCGCAAGCGCTCTCAAGAAAACCGTAAGTTGATTTAAAGTGGTGTGACATTTTATTGTTACACAATTTATCCAAGTAAACTAATGCAGCCCATAAAATAAACACATTGATTACTTGCCTCTTTGTGCAGTGAAATTTGAAATGGCAAGCTGCTACTAGATATTTTGATAGTTGATTGAAGTTCTGTATTGGATAGGTCTTAAATATCAAAACTTCAGGTCCAGAGCATCCCATTGCCAGGCATAGAAAGATCTGCTCAAACAATGACTTGATGACCCAACAGCATTCAGTTTTGTGAGAAGATAAGATTGATGAATGGATGACTTGATGACCCAACAGCATTCAGTTTTGTGAGAAGATAGATTGATGAATTGATGACCCAACAGCATTCAGTTTTGTGAGAAGATAGTTTGATGAATGGATGGACTGACTGACTGACTGATTGAAGGATCAGTTTTTTAAAATTTTTTCTTATAGAGCAGAAACATGGAGAATGACTGAAACAGTTACTAATAAACTTTAAGCATCAATTTGTGCCTGCAAAGAAAGAAAGAATTAAATAAATATTACAGAATCACTCATTTGAAGCTTTGGAAGAGTATTAAACAAATTTTATAACTAGAATGTTCTTACATTGAAACTTGAAGTTCCAAAGAAGAAACCCCTCCATCCCCCACCCACCCAAAAAATTGGCGGTTCAAATGATTCTAATAGGGAGGACATGGGAGGAGTTGCACAATATGGCAAAGAATAGAACAGTTTGATACAAATTGTTTGAGTGTCTGCTTCATTCCAGTAAAACAAAGGGCAGAATAAGAAAAGGTGGATGAGAATGAGAAAGTAAAGATAAAAGTTTCAGGATCCCATATTCAAACTATGATAGCATATCTGGGGTATGATGGCTAGCTGATTTTCTGGAGATCTGTGCATGTATACAGAAGAGTAGGTAGTATTTCATGGAAAATACGTTTTTGAAAAGCTTAGGTTGCTAAAAAAATGAGATAAAATCTGTGATTTGAAGGACTTGTCTCACATGCACCTTGTCCTTACATTTAATGCCTTCACCTTCTGTTCTGTCATGATAGTCGGTATTACGTTTAATGCTTTTCCCTTCTGTTCTGTCATGATAGTTGGTCTTACATTTGATGCCTTCACCTACTGTCATGATAGTCGTTCTTACATTTGATGCCTTCACCTACTGTCATGATAGTCATTCTTACATTTGATGCCTTCACCTACTGTCATGATAGTCGTTCTTACATTTGATGCCTTCACCTACTGTCATGATAGTAATTTTTACATTTGATGCCTTCACCTACTGTCATGATAGTTGGTCTTACATTTGATGCCTTCACCTACTGTTCTGTCATGATAGTTGGTCTTACATTTGATGCCTTCACCTACTGTCATGATAGTCATTCTTACATTTGATGCCTTCACCTACGGTCATGATAGGCATTCTTACATTTGATGCTTTCACCTACTGTTCCGTCATGATAGTCATTCTTACATTTGATGCCCTCATCTACTGTCATGATAGGCATTCTTACATTTGATGCCTTCACCTTTTGTTCTGTCATGATAGTCATTCCTACATATGATGCCTTCACCTACTGTTCTGTCATGATAGTCAGTCTTACATTTGATGCCTTCACCTACTGTTCTGTCATGATAGTCAGTCTTACATTTAATGCCTTCACCTACTGTTCTGTCATGATAGTTGGTCTTACATTTGATGCCTTCACCTACTGTTCTGTCATGATAGTTGGTCTTACATTTAATGCCTTCACCTACTGTTCTGTCATGATAGTTGGTCTTACATTTAATGCCTTCACCTACTGTTCTGTCATGATAGTTGTTCTTACATTTAATGCCTTCACCTACTGTTCTGTCATGATAGTCGGTCTTACATTTAATGCCTTCACCTACTGTTCTGTCATGATAGTTGTTCTTACATTTAATGCCTTCACCTACTGTTCTGTCATGATAGTCGGTCTTACATTTAATGCCTTCACCTACTGTCATGATAGTTGGTCTTACATTTGATGCCTTCACCTACTGTTCTGTCAAGATAGTTGGTCTTACATTTAATGCCTTCACCTACTGTTCTGTCATGATAGTTGGTCTTACATTTAATGCCTTCACCTACTGTTCTGTCATGATAGTTGTTCTTACATTTGATGCCTTCACCTTCTGTTCTGTCATGATAGTCATTCTTACATTTGATGCTTTCACCTACTGTCATGATAGTCGGTCGTACATTTGATGCCTTCACCTACTGTCATGATAGTCGTTCTTACATTTGATGCCTTCACCATCTGTTCTGTCATGATAGTTGGTCTTACATTTAATGCCTTCACCTACTGTTCTGTCAAGATAGTTGGTCTTACATTTGATGCCTTTCCCTTCTGTTCTGTCATGATAGTTGGTCTTACATTTGATGCCTTCACCTACTGTTCTGTCATGATAGTTGGTCTTACATTTGAAACCTTCACCTTCTGTTCTGTCATGATAGTTAGTCTTACATTTGATGCCTTCACCTACTGTTCTGTCATGATAGTTGGTCTTACATTTGAAACCTTCACCTTCTGTTCTGTCATGATAGTCGGTCTTACATTTGATGCCTTCACCTACTGTTCTGTCATGATAGTTGGTCTTACATTTGAAACCTTCACCTTCTGTTCTGTCATGATAGTCGGTCATACATTTGATGCCTTCACCTACTGTTCTGTCATGATAGTTGGTCTTACATTTGAAACCTTCACCTTCTGTTCTGTCATGATAGTTGGTCTTACATTTGATGCCTTCACCTACTGTTCTGTCATGATAGTTGGTCTTACATTTGATGCCTTCACCTACTGTTCTGTCATGATAGTTGGTCTTACATTTGATGCCTTCACCTACTGTTCTGTCATGATAGTCGGTCTTACATTTGATGCCTTCACCTTTTCGTTCTGTCATGATAGTCATTTCTACATTTGATGCCTTCACCTACTGTTCTGTCATGATAGTCATTCTTACATTTGATGCCTTCACCTACTGTTCTGTCATGATAGTTGGTCTTACATTTGATGCCTTTCCCTTCTGTTCTGTCATGATAGTTGGTCTTACATTTGATGCCTTCACCTACTGTTCTGTCATGATAGTTGGTCTTACATTTGAAACCTTCACTTTCTGTTCTGTCATGATAGTTGATCTTACATTCAAAACCTTCACCTTCTGTTCTGTCATGATAGTTAGTCTTACATTTGATGCCTTCACCTTCTGTTCTGTCATGATAGTTGGTCTTGAATTGATGCCTTCACCTACTGTTCTGTCATGATAGCTGGTCTTGAATTGATGCCTTCACCTACTGTTCTGTCATGATAGCTGGTCTTGAATTGATGCCTTCACCTACTGTTCTGTCATGATAGTTGGTCTTACATTTGAAACCTTCACCTTCTGTTCTGCCATGATAGTTGGTCTTACATTTGAAACCTTCACCTTCTGTTCTGTCATTCTTCTTCTTCTTCTTCGATCCTTCTGTCAGAAAACTTTTATTAGGAGGCCGGTAGCCTTTATAAAAGCTATTGTGCAATCCATATCCTCTCGTGTACCATACAGTTTTGTCTTCAGTGTGGTTGGAACAGGCCAGATTGGGTCTCTGTTGTCAGCATACAGTTGACAGTGTTGGAGCACATGCTCAGCATTTTCGGGTGCCATGCTGCAGGGACACATCTCCGTATTTCCTACACCAAAAAATGTGAATATATGTTGACGAAATCTGTTGTGCCCAGTCCTTAGTCTGAATATAATACACTGTCCCTCTCTAGAAAGGCGATGAAGTGAGTCTTGGGGAGAAAATCTGGTGTGGGTATCCAGCCACCTTTCTTGGATACTAGATTGTATTAGTGTTTTCATCTCTTGGTGGGTTAAGTCGCTATTTGGTTGTACCATGTCACTGCCGCTTCTGGCCAATCTGTCCGCTATTTCATTGCCTTCAAAGCCACAGTGACCTGATTTGATGCCTTCACCTACTGTTCTGCCATGATAGTTGGTCTTACATTTGAAACCTTCACCTACTGTTCTGCCATGATAGTTGGTCTTACATTTGAAACCTTCACCTTCTGTTCTGTAATGATAGTTGGTCTTACATTTGATGCCTTCACCTACTGTTCTGCCATGATAGTTGATCTTACATTTGAAACCTTCACCTTCTGTTCTGTCATGATAGTTGGTTTTACATTTGAAACCTTCACCTACTGTTCTGCCATGATAGTTGGTCTTACATTTGATGCCTTCACCTACTGTTCTGTCATGATAGTTGGTCTTACATTTGATGCTTTCACCTTCTGTTCTGCCATGATAGTTGGTCTTACATTTGAAACCTTCACCTTCTGTTCTGTAATGATAGTTGGTCTTACATTTGATGCCTTCACCTACTGTTCTGTCATGATAGTCAGTCTTACATTTGATGCTTTCACCTACTCAGGGCTTTTCAGCTAAGTTTACCCATGGACCACAATTTTGAAAATAAGGATAGCCACGGGCTTGTAGTTTGTGCCCCAGCACAGAAGAAATCAATTATACATTACAACTAGTAATGATCTGCTGGCCTTTTAATAGGCCCCCTTGGGCAAAATCTGGCCGGTGGCTGCCAACTGAATAGCCTTGACTTAGATGAATGTACACATTTATTTTCTGTATTTGTATTTTTGCAGTTTGGTAAAATATGTCTTTGTATTTTGTCCCATTTTACAGGTTCAGGCAATAAGGATGAAATGTAAGTAGTCTTGTCATTAACATTATTTATAAGCCTCTAATTCATTCAGTACTTGCCAGTTTGTCTCCCCATTAAAGCTGTTTTTCTGACATGTATGGTTTTTTTGATGACATGAAATCTTTGGAAAGTGGCTGCTAGGCTTTTACAGGCTTTGGTACAGGCTGAAAACTGCACTGACCAATACATTTGGCATAAAGAAACCAAACCACAATTATAATCACATCTGCTTGCAGTTGGTTGAACGTGATCAGCTTTTTTTTAATGACCCAACAGCATTTCTCCCCCCCCCCCCCCCCCTTTCAATGTAAGAAATTATATGAGTTAAAAAGTCAACTTTCTTTTTTAAATTGACATTATTGCTACAATGAATAGGCAACACTTTTAGTCAAGAGAAACATTGGCGCAAGTCAAACTTAACGGGTTGCTGAATGAATTACAAAAGACAGTGAAGTTTATACAAGAGACAACATTGCAGATATAGATAATCTATTTCACGCGAATGAAAGAAGAAAAAGAAGGACAATGAATAGGGCACTAGAATAGATAATAACTATATATGAAAGGCTCTCTCTCCGCAAGGTCACTAACAACTCGAGAAGAGAGAGGGCCACAAATACCAGCATCAGAGAGAAAGTCACAATAAGACCATGCCTGGATAATATTGACAGACATAGAAGGATCTTGTTCAGCCATCTAGTGAGAATGCAGCCAGACCAAACTGCATATGAAACTGTTTACAGTAGAACATCTGGGAGGAAGGCCAGGTATGCATATGAAACTGTTTACAGTAGAACATCTGGGAGGAAGGCCAGGTATGCATATGAAACTGTTTACAGTAGAACATCTGGGAGGAAGGCCAGGTATAAATCAAGAAAGAGATGGATAAATGGTGTAACAGAAACCTCAAAAGATGAACAAATCCATCATCCATTCAAGCCACCCGAGAAACAAGAGACAAAAATAGAAAAACCATGACACTGGGCTACAACCTGGCATCAGTAAGACGACAAAAGAAGAAAAAGACATTAAAAAAAATATAGGACATCACTTTGTTGGCAGTGCCTTTGCCTTACCAACAGTTTGACTGGAGGTCATGGCAACAACTAAAGCAATAGCCTGGCTAGAAACACACTTTTACCCGGGCATGCTTTCTCACTGACTCAATAAATATGCTCAGGAAGATCAAGAAGGGTTGCATACAAAGACAATGAGTGGAGTCCATGAGTATATCTAGGCTGAAAAAATCAGCTTCATATTTGTTCCTGGGTATTCTGGTGTAAAGGGCAATGAACCAGCTGATAGACTTGCAATTGATGCTCATGTGGTAAATGGATGAGCAGTGAACAGAGCTGATATACTGAATGCTTTCAGAGAAGCAGCTCGATAAAACGAATCCAGTAATGATTGTGAATCTGCACCACTGACGAGATTACACAAACATAACATTAAAAGGGGTGAAGCCAGACAAGCGCGCTACACAATGGCCCAACGAAGAATACTAAACCAGCACAGAACTGGTGTCATAAGCCACTAAACCAGCACAGAACTGGTGTCATAAGCCACTAAACCAGCACAGAACTGGTGTCATAAGCCACTAAACCAGCACAGAACTGGTGTCATAAGCCACTAAACCAGCACAGAACTGGTGTCATAAGCCACTAAACCAGCACAGAACTGGTGTCATAGGCCACTAAACCAGCACAGAACTGGTGTCATAAGCCACTAAACCAGCACAGAACTGGTGTCATAAGCCACTAAACCAGCACAGAACTGGTGTCATAAGCCACTAAACCAGCACAGAACTGGTGTCATAAGCCACTAAACTAGCACAGAACTGGTGTCATGAGCCACTAAACCAGCACAGAACTGGTGTCATAAGCCACTAAACCAGCACAGAACTGGTGTCATAAGCCACTAAACTAGCACAGAACTGGTGTCATAAGCCACTAAACCAGCACAGACCTGGTGTCATAAGCCACTAAACCAGCACAGAACTGGTGTCATGAGCCACTAAACCAGCACAGAACTGGTGTCATAAGCCACTAAACCAGCACAGAACTGGTGTCATAAGCCACTAAACCAGCACAGAACTGGTGTCATAAGCCACTAAACCAGCACAGAACTGGTGTCATAAGCCACTAAACACAGAGGGAGATACTGAAGAGGGAATCTGAGCACTTATGGACTGGATGGTTCGATGTGTGATGATGATAAAATGTTGACTAACTAACTATCTTTGCTGCCATGCTAAGTTAACAGAGCCTCTCGTTTCATGGTCACGAGGAAGGAAGTCTGTTAATTATATGCTCAGTTTCAGTTTAGTCATTAATTCTCTTTAAAAAAAATTTTTTTACCCAAAACAATGATTACAATTGTACATGCCTGTCATATTTCTCCTGCTTCTTCAGTCTCTCAAGTTTCACAGGACTTAAATAATTATTTTTTGTTTCTTTTCTTTTTTTTTTAATGAAATTTGTAAACATTTTTATGGAGTTGAAAGTTGGATTAAGAACTGATTTCACAGTACTCAGGACACTCCCATAAGCTCTCGTTCCCCATCTTCGGCAGCAAGCGAAGTGTTCTAATTCTGATGGTACTAGTAACTGATTGTGTATCCGTCTCGCCCTTTCCGTGAGTGTTGAGCATTGCCCAGATTCCCTAACTCCTTGCAGTGCCATTCTCCTCAGACCGCAATGATCTATTTTTGCCTTTGCACTATTCACTCGCTACTCAGAGAACACACTCATTCACTCATGTTTTTTTTTTAATGGAGTGAAAGGAATATTGAGATTTTTTTTTTTTCAGAGTAATTGTACTTGAGAGTAATAAACTGTTGGCCTGAAAGGGTTAAAATAATAAAACTGGCATGTACAAAGTCAAAGGAGTATTTGGCATAACGTGCAGTAGTAAAGGTTAAGGGCACATTACTGATGGTCTTGTTACTGTGACTGTTTTATCCTTTGCTGATTTTATCATATACTGACACTGTTCTTGATTTCAGTGATGCTGCCAATGAGGCGAACCTTCATGCTCCACCTCCAGTGTTCTACCCCTCCAGCAAACAGAGTAAAGGATCTAAGGATGAGAAGGATACCAAGGTCAGTTTTAATTACACAAACAATTCAGTCTGTTGTAGTTCTGTAGCTGCATGATTATCTTCCTTGCTTTCTGTTTGTTTGTTTTTTCTACTGCTGTCTTGATGTTTATATCAGTAGCTAGTGTATCCATTCTGTTATATTGTATCTCTTGTGTTTATGATTCCTAGTAGTTGTCTTGTCATCTCTGTACATGATTCTGGTTCTTTGGTGTGAATAGTGTTAGGCAACTCTTCATAAACTTTTCTGAGATATTCTGTCTGTGGCAATGTGAAAACAATGAGCTTACCTGATATTCTGTCTGTGGCAATGAGAAAACAATGAGGTTTTCTGATATTCTTTCTGTGGCAATGAGAAAACAATGAGGTTATCTGATATTCTGTCTGTGGCAATGAGAAAACAATGAGGTTATCTGATATTCTGTCTGTGGCAATGAGAAAACAATGAGGTTATCTGATATTCTTTCTGTGGCAATGAGAAAACAATGAGGTTACCTGATATTCTGTCTGTGGCAATGAGAAAACAATGAGGTTATCTGATATTCTTTCTGTGGCAATGAGAAAACAATGAGGTTATCTTCTTAAACATTTGTATTGGGCAATTTTTAAATGGCTAAATCTAATATATAGTCCATGTACCAAAAAAACAACCAGCAGTAATTGACACACACAAATATTGAAGAGTGCAGGAGAAAAACAAAAAGTAAATATCCCAGCTGTAACCAAGATGGATTAAACAAACAGGTCATCATATTTTTTGTTAAATTCATCATCATCGTCAGTTTCCACTTCTGCCGTTAAGCGTTGTGGGGAGGAACAGTTTGCGATCCATTGCTTGATGGGCAGCAATGGCTATTGTCATTCATGTCAATGTAGAAGCTCTCTAATGTCATCAGTCCATATTCTCTTAGGGTGGCCTCTTGCTTTCACTTCAGATCTTCTCATGTGTAGCGCCTGCGTGGGTAGTTGTTTTAGCTTACAAGATGACCAAACCATTTTATCTTCTGTTTCTCAAAGAATTTTTTGCATGGTTTTGTTCCTACAGACTCTCTGATAATATCATTTCTAAATTTGTCTTTGATGGTTAAATTGGTGGCTTTTCTTAGGCATCTCATTTCACAGGTGTTAATTTTACATAGTTTAGCCTTTAATAATGTCCAAGTTTGGCACTAGTAGCACAGTGTTGGAATGAATATGCTGTTTATTATCTGTTTCTTGGCGCTGGTACTTATGTTTGGATTTCTTAATAACGGTGTCAGTTGGTATACAAGTGTGCATGCTCGTTGGCATCTTGTTTCTATTTTTCGATCTGTTCTCCCATCTTCTGAGAATATATCTCCTAAATATTTAAATTCTTTAACTTGCTTTAGACAAGTTCCATTCAGTCTGATATGTAGCGTTCTAGGAATTCTGCTGGCCTGCTTTACTTCAGTTTTTTATTTTTTTTTTTTTTTTTTTTAAATTAGTACTGCCAGATGTGCAAACTGATAACAGCTATCATGTTTCTATTAGTATAATCTGTCTAAATCAT
This sequence comes from Candidula unifasciata, assembly GCA_905116865.2. NCBI lineage: Eukaryota > Metazoa > Mollusca > Gastropoda > Stylommatophora > Geomitridae > Candidula > Candidula unifasciata. The sequence goes on along the minus strand of CAJHNH020000202.1, from coordinate 371,458 downwards.
TTTTCATCTTGAACTTCCTGTATTTTCTGAGCTAAAAATCCTGTGTCATCAGTTGAATCCATTCGTTGTCAAGGCCAACCACTCTTATATAGCAATGCATAGCTTGTGTGGCAACGCCATAGGTTGTCCATTTTTGTATCTTATCAGTGCAATTTAAATTTTTGTTGCATCTGTCTCTTGATTGTCTACTTTTATATGTTTTCTGTATAATTATTTTTAAACAGCCAGTCAGGCACACTGTTAACATTTCACATCTCACAAAGTGGTCTTAAGAACTAGTATTAAAAAATTGTATGTCAAGATTATTTGCTTTCGAAAATACTTTGTGGTTAATTGTCTAGTTTAATTTTGATATTAAAGAGTTACATTATCTTGGTCGCCGTCTAGGGTACCTTTTTCTCTAACACATAAAAATGCTTGATAGGAAACCAGCTAAATTGTGTTTGAATGTACTTCCTTCTTCTTCATGTTCACCAGCTGTAAACTCTGGCGGAAAGTTCTGGTTGTTCATCCACTTATGGACTGCAGTTCTGTTCCAGAACCAGAGTTTTGCTTGTGCATCTGTTTTACAGATCTGACTCTTTTGTATGCAGACTGCTGGTTCCTTGCCCTTCGGGCAGATGCAGTCTGACTTCGAAGGAGTCTCCCAATTAGTCGACTCTTACGACATGCTTTTGGGTAGGCAGTGGGTCTATTCTTTTTTGCCCCCTATAAACATCATCAGGTGCCTTGCCGACTGGCGTGGGCGATCATGCCTCTCCTCAATCTGCGATCTTCTGCAGCATGTATCAGTTCGTGTGCCGACACACCTCCATGCCATGCAACAAGGCTGTCAAGCATCTTCTCTCGTTGTCTTTCTCTATCTCTCCTTCCTCAGATCTTTCCAGTGGTCACAGCATGTTCTATTTTTCCTCTTCTCATAAAATATATAATAGGGTCTCTTTTTGAATGTACTGAAAGCTACCAGAAGTAGTCAGTTTTGCCTTTGCTTATTTTGCTCTTGTGTTTTGAAGTTAATAAATGTGTATAACTTATCACAGCATTATAATTTCATGCCATTTTATATCATTTAGGGTTCATAGTCTACACCTTCCTTCCATTTTATCCTGTGCAATCCTTTCTATTTCATGGGTAGGTAGATTCCATTCCAGCAGGTTAGCCTCTTTCAACAACTTTAATCTAAGGGTTTCTATTGGACATTCCTATTTCCCTAGTCTTTTTTCCCCCATATTTTAAAGCCTGTTTAATAATTCTCTTTTCACCTGTCTTGTTGTAGTGCCAGATATCATCATCATCATGTAGCAGGTCCTTTACAGAACGTTGCTCTTATCATGGTCTGCCTGAAAGAAACTTTGGTCTTTCGCCAGGTTTCCGGCCGCATGTACTTTCATACTCAAGTGCCAGATATATTGCAGTATTTTTCTTATAATTGTTGATGCTAGCGTTTCCCATACATTTCTTATTTCTTTTCCTTTTTCGTGAATTTATCCTATTTAATGTTCAACATCGTCTACTACATTCACCCATAAAAGGACAGTTGGTGTGCATTGTGGTTTACAGCTAGGCTGTAAAATCTGCATCATTCAGCTTGACATGTCAAATTTTAGCAAATCCCTAGTTACTTACTTTTCACGACACACTGGTTAATAAGTAGGGCAATGGATCGACGCCATAAAATGGGGCTCAAAAACCCACAAAGAGGTAAATGCTCATCAGTTTCCTTAGGTTTTGTTTAATTGCCTGCGTAAGGTAAATAATTTTGTTATCTAGGTTTGCAGCCATGAAGATTTTCATTAGGCTATCACTTTTTTTTTTAAACTACAAAACTGGTACATGCCTAGATCATGGCATCCTAAGTGGTTACTTATTTGTGTTTAAACAGGTTTTAAACTGTGACTGTCCTTTATCTTGTTTCTACTTGTATTTTAATTCTCCTTCCATTCAATTTTCTTGTTTTGTGTATCGTAAAGGCCAGTCATCTTATTTCTTTAGTTTTGTAGATGATTTACTTTTCTAAAAATGTGTAGTATTGTTGGGATATTTTGCTGCCTGATGACTATTATAATGCTGACCAAAATTGAATTGTAGGAGAAAAATTTGTGTCTGTAAGAGGACAGAAAGAACAAAAAACGAGAGAGAGAGAAAAAGATAAAGATAGAATGTTATGGATTCCAGAGTTAGTGAGTTAGTGCAATATTATTTTTTACAAACACATTTATAATTTCAGGTGGGTTAAATTTAAACCAAGAAAAACTATAAAAGTGACAAAAAATAGGCAGTATATTAACTGATTGTAAAGATTTGGTATGTACTGGCAAGTTGAAGATCTTGCCTGATAGGCTTTATTTCAAGAGCCAAGTATTAGGGGAAACAGCTGACAAAGGTAAATACCACTTGGGTACAGAATATGAGTTTTAATAGGTTTTGTCTATGAGTATTTATGATCTGGACAAACAAATCCATCACACTTGAATTTCACTTGTTTATTTTCTTTACCTACAGTCTTTATGTTGTAGATGGAAAGTCTTTCAGTGTGATATATTTCTGTGCTAGAAAGAAGAATTAGACATAGTTGCATGCAAATAACACTCTGCTTGTATTATTGTAACTCTAATTTAAAATTAACACTTGTCGTGTGTCACATTATCCTAAACTATTATGATAATTATCTTATTAACTTTGACATTTACTGTTTTTCCTTTGCCGTTCTTGAAGTATGTCTCAATTTGTTCCTTCTTGAAATTTTTATAACAGGTCTGAAAGGCATTGGCAAGAAGTAAATAAAACTGATAGCAAAACTATCATTAGATAAACATTTAGAAGTAATAACGGAAGATTTCTTTAACTTTTCACCATTTAATTTTCAGTTATTGGTGAACATAGAAGATGAAATTTAAAAAAAAAAAATTTTTAATAATATTAAAAAATGCCACAAAGGTAGAATTTCATAACTTTCTGACAAGCATTATGCACACTCGTAAGTTCTACCAACCTTCTCCTAAGTAAAAAAAAAATGTGATTTCTGTAATATTATATACACGTCTCTCTGTCTCTCTGTTTATCTGTCTCTCGCTGCCTGTCTCTTTCTGTCTCTGTCTTTCTACTTCTGTCTCTCTTTCTCTTTTAATCTCTGTCTCTCTCTTGCTATCTGCCATTCTCTGTTTCTCTCGCTGTCTGGATGTCTGTCATTTTGTTTCTATCTCTGTCTCTCTCTCTCCCTGTCTCTCTATCTCTTTATTTCATTCTCTCTTTCTTTTTCCTCTCTCTCTCTCTCTCTCTTTCTCTTCCCCCCCCCTCTCTCTCTCTCTCTGTTCCCTAGAACCTAATTTCTTGTAAACATTTTCTGTTCCTGGTTTCTGGGGCCTGTTTTAGAATGCATTCCTATGTCTCTGAATAGGCTCTCTGATAGGCTAAAGTTACTCTCTTACTATTTGAAACTGGTAAAATGTTTTTTTTTTAAATATATTAAAAATATGGGACGCTCTGCCCATATGCCCGATGCGCCGAAAGGAAAAGGAACTTTACTTTACTTTTTTTTTTATATATATATATATAATTTTTAAAAATTCATAAAATTATATCAACATTTTAAAATACCTGCTAATTGTTAATAGCAAAAGTTATTAATAGAAAACAAATAGTTTGACGTCAGTATTAAAGCAGAAGTAATACAATGGAATTAGAGTTGAGAAATTTCATGAACTTGTTAATTCCTGAACTATAATAAGTCACAGACAATATAGAACTCTATGTAGTGTGTGCAGTCATTAAAAATCAGTTATTCTTTAAATACGAATCTAAAATAAAGCAAGATTAATTGATTAACATTTAACAAAAAATGTTCAGAGTTTGAAATATGTGCTTGAAAAATTATGATAAATTACCTCTGCCACTGCTTTATTTAAAATTTGGCAGTTAATGTGTTAAGCATTAGGGTTAACAGCGGCAGCAAAAAAACTAATGCCCCTATTCTCTTGCCTCTGCCTTTCAGACACCTGAAGAGAGTGAGAGGCGTGAAACGCCACGCTACAACAAGAATGAAAATTATAGAAACCAGAAACCAAATGATCGTAATTATTATGAGGACAATTACAACCATGAACAAGAAGCCAACGGTGGGCGTAGAGGTCGTAGAAACCATCAGGGTGATTCACGTCAAGACAACCGCTACGCTCGTGATGAACAGCATTACGCCAGCACCGATGTGTCTCATAGTGGGGATGAATCTGCAGATTTTTCAGATAGTCCTCTCGATGGCAGATCCAAACCCAGACCTAAGCGCAGATCCCAACCCACACGCAAAGAGGGCAAAGATGGACCCAGGTCGCTTCATTATGCCGAACTTGACCTGCCTAAAAAGATGGATGGTTCGGAGAGTGGCTCCGACGCTGGAAGATGGAGAGAAAAACCCGTAGAATATGCAGAGATACGTGTATAAAATGAACATGTCTAGCTATATTCAAAAAGTGAAGCTAATGTTAACTAGCATTTTGAGAAAATCTGGACAACATGACTAAGATTTTACTTTTTTCTTTTTGAAAAGTTTTATCAAATGCAGCATTGTTTGTTGTCATTACTGGTTTTCTGTTGTAAACAAATGTTAACAGTTTTCTGTTGTAAACAAATGTTAACAGTTTTCTGTTGTAAACAAATGTTAACAGTTTTCTGTTGTAAGCAAATGTTAACAGTTTTCTATTGTAAACAAATGTTAACAGTTTTCTGTTGTAAACAAATGTTAACAGTTTTCTGTTGTAAACAAATGTTAACAGTTTTCTATTGTAAACAAATGTTAACAGTTTTCTGTTGTAAACAAATGTTAACAGTTTTCTATTGTAAACAAATGTTAACAGTTTTCTGTATATATTTTTTAAAAAAAATTCAAAACACAAAAGTGGCTCAACTTAAATTGATTTCTGTTTCACATGATTCCATGTTAATTGATTTGAATCCAGTATAATGATGCATTTATTAAACATTTGATTCAGCCAATAGTATTACACATAACAAGTGCAAGTCGAACTGAGAAAAATACTTTTTTTATATGCACATTTTTATAGCTATTTTTAATAGTTCGGGGTTGTTGTGAACAGTTGCAGTTTTAAATTATAACTAAGAAAGTTTTCACAACAGTGCGATCTAACATGTATATAAACTAAACACAATTAAAACATGCATACATTCTTACCAATGCATACATAATCAGAGAAAACGTTTTTCACCATCTTTTTCCATTTGATTTTTTGAAGGGCTGTAATGTTAATGTTTTCAGGGATATAATGTTGAGGTTTTTTCATTCACTTTACACAATCATTATTAAGTGTGACTTAAATATTTTTCATCGGCTCATTATGTGTGATTGTATTTTAGTTATCCCGAATGTACTGGTACTAAACTAGTCATTACAGACAAGTTTTCAGGGAATGGTAATTATAATTTAAACAACAATACCCTGTTCAACCCACCCAGGTTATAATTGAGATGTACACTGTTTTTTTTTTTTTTTTTAATTCAGTAATGGATATTTATTATGGGCATGTTTAGCCTCCAGTTTGGGACATCTGTATCCATGCTGTTTCTGTCTTCTCTGTTCTAGTGGAGCAGCGATCTTTATCAAGTGCGATTTCACACCTAAGAGCACATTTTCACACCTTCAGAGCACATTTTCACACCTTCAGAGCACATTTTCACACTTTCAGAGTACATTTTCACACTCCAGAGCACATTTTCATACTTTCAGAGCACATTGTCACATTCAGAGCACATAACCATGATAGCTGGCTTTGCAAGCTATGCCTCCTTAAATGCCTCTTATAACCTATTTCTTCTTCTTCTTTTTCTTCTTTGATCCTTCTGTTAGAAAACATATCAGGAGGTCTGTAGTCTTTATGAAAGCTATTGTGTAGTCCAGATCTCCTTGTGTACCATACAGTTTTGTCTTCATTGAGGTTTGAATAAGCCACACGGCTTCTCTGTCTGATCCGCAGATGGCTGTTTAGACGCCAACGCCACGACCACTCCCATAAAAATATATATATATATATGAGTCCTTCTTCAGAAAAACATCTAGATCAGTGGTTTCTAATCAATTTTTAGGCCACCACCCCCCCCCCCTTTTTTTTCTGATGAAAAGCACATATCATCATCATCATCATCATCCTCCCTTTGTGCCATGCCGATAAGCATAAGTGGTCATAATTCACTATCCTAGACAATCAGTAAAATCGTAGACAACGCCAGTGCTCAGGTGCTGCCCTTTGAAATTATGGTAGCTATCTCCATTCCTTCACCCTGCCTTCTGCCCATCGATCTTGCCAGTTGTCACAAAGTTTTGAGTCTGTTCCTTGCCTTGAAATATACTTTCTATAATAAAACAAACATAAAATATGCAAACATTTTTTTTTTATTGACTTTCTTCCTATTTTTACCACCATGCTCTGGTCTGTAATATTCTGTAGTCTTCTGTCTAATTCAACTTCGTAAATTGGTTGTTTTTTAAAATCTGTCTGGTAATTGGGACCAAAAGACTCGTATTAGAAAAAAAAAATGAAAAAAGGCTCTGATAACATGTAGCGTCGCTTACCCTCAGAAGAAACGGTGGTGATGTAAGCATTAAGCTGTGGAAGAAAATTGAATTCATTTAACTTATCCCCTGTGTGGGTTCGGGGGCCCTACTATGGGGAAAACAAGAATAGACCCACTGCCTACCAAAAAGCATGTCGTAAGAGTCAACTAATTGGGAGCTTCCTTCAAAGTCGGAGTGCATCTGCCTGAGAGGCAAGAAACCAACAGTCTGCATACAGATCTGTCAAACAGGTGCACACGCAACACTCAGGTTCTGGAACAGGACTGCAGTCCAGAAATGGGTGAACAACCAGAACTTTCGCCGGAGTTCACAGCCGGTAAGCGCGAAGAAGAAGAAGATTTAACTTATCCTCTCTGTTAATTAATAAATGCAGTTTCAAAAGTTTTTCATGCGTTTATTTTTTACATTATGATACAGCTAAATAATTTTTTTTAATAGACTTCATTTTTCTGATGATGTTCATAATTGTTAAGCTTCTTGAAAATAATTTTTGTTTTTATTAAGTTGCAAATGTACTTTGGTGTTCCAGAAGTGGCACTTTGCATATTTATCATAAGATATCCCAGTCTAATTTTATGCAGAAAGAATGTGTTTTTACTTCACAACTGGGCATTCATTTTTTAATGTGAAGTGTATAACTTTTATTGTGATTGTAATCATTTTACTGTTTGGATCTTAGTATGAGAGCTGTTTTAGTTAAGTCGCAAACATATCCAACCTTTCAGGGAAAGTTTTTTTTTTTCTTTAAAAGACCAATCTTCCAGGTTGATCGGATCCAAAATTTGTACCAGGAAATGTCCTGGGTTGTAAATATGGTCAGTGCAGCTGTCGCCCACAGAGCGTTCATTGGATAAATGTTCATCATACCTTTATCTATTTTTTTTCCCTCCTAATCTTAGGTTTTCATATTTTTGTTTTCTTCGTTTTTCAAAATCTTTGTTGATATTTTATCCCTGCAGCTCTTCTTGCTCCTGTTTTTTTTCCACACTCCCGATCTGTACGGCACTGCTGATAATTTGTTTCAGTTCATGATTCCTGTTGTTTTATTTGCCAGTAATGACTTTGGTGGAAGTGTTCAGCTGCATGTGTGTATGACTTGTCCTTTCCCGCCTCTGAACTTCCTAATTAACACCTCTTGTAACTTATTTTGTTTTAACCCTGTCACCCTCAGAAGACTAAATCTGGCCACTTCTGGTAGTGAGACAGTCTATTAAATGCTGTAGTTCTGGAGGAGGTAAAAGTGGTCGCGTGTTAGTATAAATCTTGGTTGGAAATGTGTTAATTCTATGCATCCAATTTTTTGATTATTATAAATCTTCCAACTTCTATGGATTGTTTAATCTTCAAGTCTAAGCAACGCGGAGACCATATGCTTGCCTATAAGCCCTTAGGTTATGGGTTCAGTCTACATTGAAGCAGATTTAACCCTTTTGCCTAAGATTTTTTTTAAAGATTAAGGGGGGGGGCTAACTTGACCCGTGGGTATTTCAGATTTAATTGTAATTTTTTAAAAAGTACCTAATAAATTGTTTACAAATTTTATTGATGACATTTTCAGTTTTGAAAAAAATAAAGAAATATACATTTTTTGATCAATAAACGAAAACAGAATGAAGCATTCAATTAAATACATTTCCTGGGTCCAATAATAAATGTAAATATGGTATCTCATGCAGTGACCCCATGACCTATATCACTGCGGCTTACACAAAAATTTAAGTCAACCTAACCGTACTTTTTTTTTTTTTTAAGTATTGGGGTCACAAGGGAACACCTTAATGCAATACTTTTTTAACATTTTCGCGTCCAGACCTCCTAAACACTACAGTGGCACAATTAAAACCAACGGCATTTAGCCACGCTGGGTTTTTTTTTAAATATATATAGAAGAGGTCACTACAGAAATGGTCATATATCGACTTTATGGGGCTGTTTCACAACCATATGTGACTCAAATGAGCTTTCTTATGGCAAATAATTAACCCAAGGGCTCCCCGGCTCACCTAGCCTTAACTAGGTTCCAGGAAATGTACTGGGAAATCAAGGCTGAGATGACCAATGTGCTGTTGATCACATCACGTATTGAATGTTGACTGGCCTGTTAATATGAGCATAGCACCATATGCCTGATCAACCAGTGGCGTGGAACGTACCCGTAATTTAACTTTACTTTATATATAGATCATATTTTCTGTTACTTTTATTTTGCTATCAATTATTCTGCTTTAACTATTACATGATTTTTTTTTTTTGGGGTGGGGGGCAATTAGTTTTGTACATTTAAATTTAAGTTGTGATCTGCATTCAATAATTATGCTTTGTAAATATATTTAATACCTTGCATCAACAACAACAAAAAGAATATATACAGATTTACAAACTGGTTTTCATCGGTTTTCTTTTATTGCAATTATTTACTATATTGATTGAATGAGAACAACAAAAGTGATGCAAGTATGTGAGATTATACAATGAATTAGTGAGAGTAATGTTTAAAGTTTTATTCGTACTGCCAGTGTTGTTCGGCTATGGATGAATATCTCCATACGTTGTTTCTTTAAAACAATGTTTACGCATTGTGAATTATACAAATTAAGGGCACAAACAATGCACGGGCACAAAAATATAATTTGTAGAAAGTGAAAAAAAAAAATTTTTTTAATGTCCTGCCATATTTTGCTGTATCTCCTGCGTTACTATAGTTACATTATAAACAATGTCCTGGCATACCTTCTTCATGCTTACTAGCTGCAAACTCTGCGGGAAAGTTTTGTTTGTTCGTCCAATTCTGGAATTAAATCTTGTTCCAGAATTTGAGTTTTTGCATGTACCTCTCAGTTAGTTTTTCTGTCGGGAAAGGGGGGGGGGGGGGGGGCATATTTAAACGTCCTAACCTGCACAGTCGGTGGTGACAGCACTTGATGTGTGGCCCTAAATTCTCAAGCTCACGACACCCTTGTCTTACACCACCTTAAAAAGTGTTACATATAGACAGTAGTGACAGTTGACCTCTAAGGTAGATGCACTCCAACATAGAAAACATTTCTAACTGGTATACTTTTATTTTTTATGCTTTGCTTGTTGCGTTGCAAGGTGGGCAGTGGGTCTCTTCTCTTTTCCCCTAAAATGGGACCCTAGAACACATACTGGGAATCTGCACAAGTCAAAAATCTGGTAACTCTATACCTCAGAAATGGATATTCTGTATCAAATGATATCCACAACTCAGATGATGATTGCATTTTATGTTTGGGCACAAAAATGACATCAGAAGAAGCTTGATCAGCTTTTGTTTTTCATAATGATCAAGTGCTCATGATCTCATATCTTTTAAGTAGGGATTGCTGATCCAAAGGTTGCCCTTATGTGGACTGTCATTTTCAAGGGAAACAGTCATCATGCTTTTCTGTTGTATGCAGTTAAATGGGGTGTCCAGGATCTGTACGTGTGTCTAGGATCTGTGCATATATCCAGGATCTGTACATGTTTCTAGGATCTGTACATATGTCCTGGATCTGTACATGTGTCCAGGATCTGTATGTATGTCCAGGATCTGTATGTGTGTCCAGGATCTATTCATGTGTCTAGGATCTGTTCATGTGTCCAGGATCTGTACATGTGTCCACGATCTGTACATGTGTCCAGGATCTGTGCATGTGTCCAGGATCTGTACATGTGTCCAGAATTTGTACATGTGTCCAGGATCTGTGCATGTGTCCAGGATCTGTACATGTGTCCAGGATCTGTACATGTGTCCAGGATCTGTACATGTGTCCAGGATCTGTACATGTGTCCAGGATTTTTACATGTGTCCAGGATCTGTACATGTGTCCAGGATCTGTGCATGTGTCCAGGATTTGTGCATGTGTCTAAGATCTGTGCATGTTTTATTCTCATCAAAAGTGTTGATTCTAGAGACTGTAAGGTGATGAAGTACAAATCTTTGGTGGCCCACCTGGACTTGCCCACAGGTTGAAAAACACTGTTTTAGACCCCTGTTTTGATACATGGAGCTTTAGACCAGTGTCTTGATACCTGGAACTTTAGATCACTGTGTTGATACATGGAACTTTAGACCACTAATTTTATACATGAAACATTAGACCACTGTGCTCAAATGTGAAACTTCAGACCACTGTGTTCAAATATGGAACTTTAGACCACTGTGTTCAAATGTGAAACGTCAGACCACAGTGTTGATACATGGAACTTTAGACCACTGTGTTGATACATGGAACTTTAGACCACAGTGTTGATACATGGAACTTTAGACCACTGTGTTGATACATGGAACTTTAGACCACAGTGTTGATACATGAAACTTTATACCACTGTGTTGATACATGGAACTTTAGACCACTGTGTTGATACATGGAACTTAAGACCACTGTGTTGATACATGGAACTTTAGGCCACAGTGTTGATACATGGAACTTTAGACCACTATGTTCAACCATGGAACTTAAGACCACTATGTTCAGACATGGAACTTGAAACCACTGCGTTCAGACATGGAACTTTAGAACATAGGTGAACTAATCATTTTTCAAGTTTCTGTGACTGGGTAAAGTCTAAAAATTATGAAGTTCACTGGTCAATTCTGTGAGCTTTAAATTTTTCAATTTGTAGAAATGGATTTATAATCAACAGTATCCAGGAAAAAGTCTAAAAATCGCTTCTTCTTTTTTTTTTTCCTGTGCTTTGTCGACTGTTATAATGGGGTCTTGTGAGTAATTTATGTACTTTCACTTTCTTTCACTTTCTGTGTGCTTCTCTCTTTAAAGGAAAGATGGCATTTAATGTTGTGGTAGCTAGTTTACAATATCTGCAATTTTCCAACACATCCAATTTCAGCAAGCTCTTCTATAGTTCACATTTATTAAATGCTTATTAAGGAGTAGTAGGTCTGCCTCCCAAATTAGTTTCTGAGAACCCACAGAGTTTTTCTTCTAATAAGTTTGTGTTTTCATTGAGATGGATAGTTCAACCAAATAAACAAGTTCTTTTCTAAAGTTAAAAATCACAATAAATGTCTTATTTCTGAATTTTTTCCTTATTTCAAGATTCCCACTGGCACGACCAACGAGGCCCTGGACACTTCCTACGATTCCAGAGATTCTGTTTCCAAAGGGCCTCCTCGCTATGCTAATGCTGAATCTGATGCCCAGGGACCCCCACGCTATGAGAAAGAAGTGAAGAGAGGTCGCCAGAATAGAGGATATGATGAAGAAGAAAGGGAAAGAAATGAGAAAAATGACAGAAATACTAACCAAGGCCGCAGGTAAATATAGTTTTAAAAATACATTTTTTTTTCATTTCCAGATTTCATCTTTCTTTTATCCTCCAGTGCAGCACAGGCCCTCAACCAACTGACGCCAGATCATTCTTTTATCTTTTGCTATTGCTTGAAGTTCATCCCTTTTCCTCCCCATTAATATCACTTCCTCCCCGTGTGGGTTCCGGGGCCCTGTTATAGGGAAAAAAGAATAGACCCACTGCCTACCCAAAAGCGTTCCGTAAGAGCCGACTAATTGGGAGCTTCCTTCCAAGTTGGAATGCATCTGCCTAAGAGGCAAGGAACCAGCAGTCTGCATACAAATTAGTCAGATCTGTAAAACGGATGCACATGCAACACTCAGGTTCTGGAACAGGACTGCAGTCCAGAAGTGGACGAACAACCAGAACTTTCCACTGGAATTTACAGCTGGTGAACGCGAAGAAGATGAAGAATATCATTTCACTGTTTAATTTCCTTGATTAATTTTTTTTTTTTTTTTAAATCTTCCTGTTATCTTTTAGGCCTGGGAGTTTCAGTACAAGTGAATTTGATATATTGCCTTCAGGATTTCTTGATTTGTATCCTTTCAGTCTCCTGCTAGCATCTTTTCTAAACCTCCCAATTAACTAGAGTTTGTTTCTTAACTCTGTTTTTTCTTTTTTACTTTCTCTGTTACCTCTTCAGTGTCGAGGGAGATATGAGGTGCTGTTCTGGCTGACTTGACTATAGACACACAGTGCTGTTGTAAAGTTGTTATCATGTTATCTTTCCATCCTGTTCTTGGTCTTCTCTCTGCTCTACGACCTCTTTTTGTGTTTGCTCTGTGTGGTACAGCATTTTGTTGACTTTGTAAATAATTTAGAATTGGTTCTATGCCAACTTTTTTTAATCTTACAATCTCATTTCTGATTTCATCCCTTCTGGTCACTCCTGCAGTCCTCAGACATAATTGTTTAAGTCATTCTTTATGTCTGTGTACTGTGCCAGGGCTATTGCCCAGCACTCCTGCATGGTTGATAGCACGTTGGACGTCGGGTGACAATCCCCATGCATGTCTGGCATCGGGTTCAAGCCAGGGGATGGCAGAAAAGTCACACACTCCCCAGACTAACAGTGTGCATGGCACCAAGGCTGAAGGGCCTCGATGCTCCAAACACTGAGCCAGATGAGCTATGCTCAAGTGCTTCTGGTTCAGAAGAAGAAAAATGCCAGGGCTGTTCAGCTAAGTTTACCCAGGGGCCACAGTTTTGAAATTGGAGATCATCACGGGCCAGAAATCCGAGCCCAGGTATAGAAAGATTATTAATACAAAATAACTGACAATGACCAGAGGGCCACTTGCTAGGCTTCCGCGGGCCGTATCTGTTTAAATAGCCCTGCTCTGTGCATTAGTTATGATTCGATGTTAAATATTCTAATTTGGTAGTTGATGTCTATTATCATGACATTGGAAAAATATCCATGAATGGATCAATACATTCCTTTGGGAATTCTCTTGAGGTATAAAAGAAGCATTATTGTTTGCCATTTGGCAACGCACTTGATTTTGAAAACAATCTGAGAAAAATCATGAATATAACATGGGATGCATTTTTTTAAAGTGAGGAGATCAGAGAAATAAGGTCATAGATTAATTTCTGTTTTCTGTCAGAGGCCCAAAAAAAAATAAAAAACCTAACGTGCGCAGTTTGTGGCGACAGCACTAGCCAAGCAGCAATGAATCTGCAGCCTCAAAGCTCCCCAGCCTACACCGCAAAAGTAATAAATACAAGTAGTAATTGCTGTTGCCAGATAGGGTTCTGAAGCTAAAGGTTATCTTATTTCTTCTACAGACAGCCAAAAGAGCGTGAAGAGCGCAGACACCGAAGCCGTGACTATGACGATGAAGAACCGCCACGGCGCCGTCATTACAACGCTGACGACGGCACGGACAGCCGAATTGAAATGGGTGACCCCAATATGGGAACATCTATCTAAGCTGACCTGATTTCAGGCAAAATGGATGCTATTGCCACATGAAAGAGTCCAACATATGTGGAATCTGGGTTCTCTGTAATAACTGCATGACTGCTTACCAGTAGTTAGGAGTTTATTTTAACAAGCCAATTTTCATGTTTGCAGAATTAATGGAGCAGAAGGATACAAATTGTGCAGATGTAATAAGGTATTTTTTAATATACAGCTGAAATCTGATTAACCATGTACAAGTGATAAATAGAATAGAACTGATCTCATTAAGTACTACGTGTCCTAAATAAAATAATGGCAGATGGAGTTTTAACAGGTTAACAATATGCAGGTGCAGAAAAGTTAGACTGACTGTTATCAGATTTATTGAATGTTCAAAATAGATAACAGGTTAATTTGTAAATACTATGCAAAATAAATAACTAAATAAATCCTAGCAGATTAACCACATTCGTATGTAAAATAAACCAGTTGGATCTTACTGCTTTTTATGTTTTATTACCTGGACAATTTTATATATGCAACACAATACCACATTTTTATTACTTTAAATGTATAAGTTAGTTCCTGTATTCTGAATAAAAATTATTTAAAAGTAACTTTTTAAAAATATAAATGACTTCCCAGCATGCATAAATATACACAGATTTTCAGAATAATGGAAATAATCTTCTTAGTATATAGTTTCCAAGATTCAGCTATTTTGAGTAAAATGTGAAAATGTTGATGTTTTGTTGATTACTTGAACATTCCAGTAATTTATAAATTATGTCTGTAAAATATTAACATCACTGCACACTAACTGAATTGAGGATTTCTTGAGAAGCAATAGTTGGTTAAATGTTTCAAAGATTTTATGTGATACCCAAAAAATGGCCAGGAATGATGGAAATATTTGACAGGTAAGCCATGTTGTTTTATACAGTTGTGACTTTGCCTTAAAGTACGGGTGTCTTTTTATTCTGCTTGGTGATATCCATGAGCTAACTGCTAGTTCTACAATATAATATATCTGGTAAAGTTGGCCAGATCATACACTGGCCATTCACCTACAAATATTATAGAGGTAGGTCAATACACAACATCCTAACCTGCACAGGACTGCAGGTTACAATTGGCAGGTGTTGCCCTCACAAGTGTCCCACTTATAGCTTCTTTGGAAGATGAATGGGATATCTAGGATTTGTCCTGTTGGTTCCATACACCATGAGATTCTGGAAGTCTCCTGAGTGATCAAATCTTCAGGTACCAGCTCAAAGGATGACAACAAAGAAGAAATTTACCTGATTCATCAGAAGTGTGCATGCATAAAGCATTTATTATACCACATGCATCCAAAAACAGTCCATAGTCAATCCAAGACACTTTAAAAATACTGAGCTTCAAATTAAATTGAACAAAATGATACTAATGAATGCGGCTAGACCAAACTGCATATAAGATGTTTTACAGCAGAACATCTGTGAGGAGAGCGAGGGGAGAATCAAGCAAGAGGTGAATAAATTGTGTATTTGAAACTTGCACAAAGGTGAACAAATCCGTCACACAAGCCACTCGAAGCAGAAGACAAATACAGAAAAACCACGACACTAGGTAACAATGGTAATGATAGGACAAAAGACAAAGGAAAGAAAAAGATGAATGAAAGGTACTGACAAACATCTAACTATATAAATAGCAACAACAACAAAATGTATATAGTTGCAACTCATTAGCTTAAAATGATTCAGTCATGTAGAATGATTGTAAAATAGGTGAAGAAAGTTAAGTGGTAAGGGTGCCTAAGATGGACCGTCAAAGAAAACTCAATAAGCAGATGGAAAACCAGTGTTTGGAACTAGTTTTTTTAACAGTGCATTTACAGGCTGGATGATGATCATCAGAGATGGAACATTGTGGTTGAAAAAAGAAAAATATCTAAAGTTACCCAATGAGAATGAAGATTGATTCATTGATTGTTTCCTTGAATTTCTTCTGCATTCACCAGCTGTGGACTCTGACAGAGAAAGTCTTGGCTGATCATCTGTGTCTGAACTGTACTTTAGGTCCAGGACTTGAAGTTGCATTCACACCCATTTTTCTGATCTGTCTTAATGTGCCCAGACTAGTGGCTCCTTGCTTCTGAGGCAGGTTCCAGGCCTCTGGTAAAAAACCTGGCTCTAAAGTAGGACGACCATGTGGAAATGTAGATAGGGTTTGACCTGCATAGGCCCTGGTCTTGGCAACCTGCTGCAGCTGGTGATGCACCTCACCATTCCTTCATTGAATTCAAGAACTATCGGACCCGAATTCTACTGTAAAACCACCAGTTAGTAAGCAGTCACGTCACCATGGCATTGGTCAATCCATGCTTTGCACTCAGGAGATTAGTACATTTATAGTGTGACTTATTTATTTCATGAGTGGTGTTTAAGTAATCCCTGGCGGTTGTCACTAAAGCTACAAAGTTCTTGCTTTTTGTGGTTCTCTCAGCCGTGGGCAAGCCTTTATGTAGAGAAAGACTGAACCGTATAGGAGGAAATTCAGTAAACAAAGTCTAAAATTTTCACCTGCAATATCACCATTGATTAGCGCTTCAATCTTTTATTTGAAACAACAGGAGATCTTGTCAGTGCACAAACCCAGAGTAACATCAGCAAGGACCCCCAGAGTATGCATTCAGAACCTCTGAATACTCTAAAATCTGTTGTTAGTCATCACCATGTAGCAGGTCCTTTGCAGAACGTCACTCTCATCGCAGTCTGCCTGAAAGAAACTCGGTCTCTCGCCAGCTCTCCCGCCTCATGTACTTTCATACTCAAGGAGTCACTTATATCCTGCACCCATCTTCGTGTCGGTCGGCCCCTGCCCCTTCTTCCTGGTACCCTGTCTTCAGCTATAATTTTTTCCAATCCGTCGTGGCGCTTGATATGACCAAAATATTTCGGCTTCAGAGACAGGATGCTGTTTATTAGCCAATCTTCTTTGATGTTCAGATCTTTCAAGATGTCAGCATTTCTCCTCTTTTTCGTCCAAGATATTCTGAGAATCTTTCTCTAGCATTTCAGCTCAAAAGCCCCAATTCATCTGTATGTTGCTACAGGGAAGATGCATGCACTCAAAATTCTAATTTTTAACTCCTTGCTGCTGCTTAACCATAGACTTTTTAGGCTGTTTACTGTTAGTAGTTTTACTTAATTTTAAAGTTGTGCCTCATGGTCTACTCACAGATAAGAACAAGAACCTATTAACAATATGAATTGTAAAAGAAACAGTTTTTGTCTGCCGTGATCATAATAGTGTTACTGCTATTGTTCTGTGAAACAAGGAGCATCTGCTAGCAAAAAGAAAGCCATTACAGTTGTTCACTTCAAACAGTGAACATCATAACTCAGGCGTCATCAGTTGAACATATTTTTAATGTGTAGTCAGTTATGTTGAGTCGTATCTTAAACCCATGACATTTATATAAAAAAAATTTTATATTGCATAATTACTATTTTATTATATTGTGTACATACTTTCTTGCGTATCATAAATGCTATGGGAACAGTGAATGTGTGGGTTATGTTCATTTTTGTACAGTTTTTATGAATTGTTACATTAGTTATTCAGTTTTCATTGTTCCTATAATGACAGCCTTCTTTTATCTTGTTTTAGTTAAATAAAACCATGTGTGGTTTTAGCATGCAGTGTTAAGGTTAATGTCCATTTTAAAACTTACTACAAATAAAATTAGATACTGGGATAAAAAAAAATTTTATAAACTGGGTTGTGCTTCAGTAAAACTGTTCATAGAGTAATATTGCTGAAACAGTTATTACACAAAGTAAATATTCATAACTGTATTAGTAATTTTGTTTTCTGTATGCATGTTTTTTGGAGTGACATATTTTAACTGACTGACTGTGCCTTACTTACTTGGCAATGTTATGGCTGCTGTTAGAGTTTGAAATTTGGGACAAGACAATTTTAATTGTAACCTATTTGATTATCTATCATACCCAAAAAAAATGTGTTGGCAATATCTCTTTGCCCTAAAATGTTTACAATGTTAAAAGATAAGTATTTAATTCTCCTAAATGAATGCCAAATCCAGAAAGAACAAAAGTGTTGCTGAAATGTATGATTTAAATGTTAAGAGGTTTTTTGGGCTAGTTTTTAGTTTTCTTTATTTGTTCTTGTTGTCCGATAATAAATATAATTTTCAGCTCTGCTGCCTTGTTGGTATTTGACGAGTTCACCAGAATTGTATGTTAAAAGAAAATTGGTCCGTTTATATATAATCTGTAGTCTCTTCTACTCAGCTATTTCTGTGTATTTTATTTGGTCTTCTCCCTGTGACTAATCAGTAGAGAAACAAGATTATTATGGCCTGGAGAGAAAGAGGCACCTGGGTGTAACCAGAGGCTCTGGCGGAGCCAGGCTTTTTTTTTTTTCAAAAATGACCTTGGCTCCCAGGTCCAGCCAACCGTGAGTGGGTACTGGGTACAGTCCCGGGAAGTAAAGGCAGCTGGCACGGTGCTAACTACATAGGCAAATTCAATAACATTAAGCCGAAAGAATTACTGAAGTTTAAATTTCACTAAAAAATTGTATATTTCTTTTACCTTATTTATCATGTGCCCCAGCCTCCCTATTATGTGTATTTGACCTGCATCTGTTAGTATATGAGAGAGTAATTTTGTGTTTCGAAATTTTGTTAGAGAACAGTCTCCATTTGTCAGTTTGTTTCATATGTTCCATCTGATGTGTAGATGTATACATAATTCAAAATTATGTGTGTTTGGCCTACGTCTATCAGTGTATCAGATAGTAATTTTCAATTTCCCAATTATTTTTAGAGAGAAGTTTCCGATTTATCAGTTTGTTTTATATTTTTTACATCTGTCAGTTTGTTCCGAAAGTAATTTTCCATTTGTATGCTTGTTTCAGAGAGTACTTTCCCTTGTGAATATATCTATCATTTCTTTTTTTGAAAGAGAATTTTCCCCATATATCTTTGTATTAGAGAGTTTACTCTCATCAATAAATGCTTGTCAGTGAAAATAATTGTTGTCTTGTCAGTTAACTGACAATGACAGTGATTTTTTTTTAGGCCTGATAAACATGCTTAATAAATATCTTCCATATATAATCAATATATATCTACCCATATTACTGTTTCTTCTTGTATTGATTATCAATGGTTTTCTCTTTTTTTAACTGCTTGACATTTGATTGCTCACTTTATCATTCATTTATGTTTCATAATAAAATAACATGAAAAATGCAAGACAGTATATAAACAACAACTTTGAATTACTTTTGATATAAATTGACTATTGTTTGAGAATACACAAAACTGAAGAAAAATAAGAAACAAGAAAAATAGATATTAAATTTTGTTTGCAGTTTATGAAGGACCTGGTACTGACATGCCAGTTCATAGAGGCAACCCACCTAATGGTCTGATCTGAGCATACAAAACCAAACACAAAGAAGAAGAAAAAGAAGTTTGCAGTATTAGGAGTAACAGATGGCTAGAATACAAAATCATAAAATTTTTTCTTCATGTGGATTTTAATTAGGTACCTTTCAAGTCAATGACAGACACTGTATTTTCAAGCCACTACGGTGCAACTGAATTTTGCTTTTACTTTGAAAGAATACAAGGGAATTATCTATAGCTAAATTATGTTGCTATGTTCCTATTGCCAGCAGCTTAAGTCACATATCATATTGTTATTCACAATGAAGGTTTAGTCATTAGGAATAATGCAAGTATCGTTTTCAAATTGTATATTTAATCTTGTATACCCGTATAGCACTGCCTATACACAATAATTGCTCAGTCATTCTATCAGTGTCATTGCTATTCTCTCATTTCAGCTATGCGTCATTAAAGTATCTTTTTTTTTTTTATTCATACAATTTCCTGTATTATTCCATTCTGTTTGTTGTGATTGCCACATGTGTCAACTGACTGCTGTGTGTCAAGCTATGTTAGATTATTCTGCCTGAAACTAGCATACAGTTTATGAAATCATAACACCATTCCAGATTTTTGTTCTTTGTTTGTAAACTTATCTGTATGGATGGATGCTAATGCAGTATGTTTTACTTCACTTCCCACATCCATATTGGTGGTCTATAATCACTAGTTTTTTACTGTCAGAATGATTGAAAGCCCTGCACTCCTCAGCTGAGGTGCTAAGCAGTCCACATGTTCTAGTGGAGACTATCCCTTGCACTGTGTTCGCCCACGCTCTTGCCTGTCCTCTACCACTGAGAGGTGTAGCTGATAGTTTCCCTTCATTGAGCTAAGATTAACTCTTCAGCATCAAGCTCAGTCTATCCTAGAAAGTGTCAGTGTCTTAAGTGTTGCGAATATGCTTTTATAATTCCGTGGTGCTGAGTTCGAACCCAGCTGCAGGCAGTTTGGCAGCAGACCGCCTTGTGTTGGTTTCAGCAGTATCGAGAACCAGTCATGTAAACAAAGCAATGGAAAACTACTGAATGTAGTGATGTCACAGACCACCACCACCCCCCTTCCCCCTCCAATGCTGGTATTTACTCTGCAATGTCCTTTAAATAACATGAAAGTAACTTTATTCTAGAAAGTACCATGAAAAGATATAAATCCTGATGGAAAATAGAACTAGACAGCTTTACATTGTTACAGTCATGACTGACAAATATGTTTTTTTTTTTTTTTAAATATAAGTGTTTACTTTACATAATAAATGATTGGGTCAGAGTGCGTTTAAAAAAAAAAGTTAGTCACAGTTCCGTCTTCATGACAGATAGGTCACTCCTTAACTGCTATTCGTGTGTCAGCAAAAACTACATAGAAATGTCCACCTTTGTCCTTGGGGGGGGGGGGGGGGGGGGGGGGTGGAGGTTGGATTGAAACAGACAAGCAAAGCCAACAGCTCATCCTAATTGAAGCAGAACAAATCAGCAGCTGCACATGCAGTATTGTATGAGGCACTGTCAGTTTGTGGCAAAAGGCAGTTGAAATAATATGAATCAGAAGCAGTTAAAGTAACATTTGCGGCAGAGTGGGTTAGTCTTCGTCATTCGCTCACTTGAAATAGATTATCTATATCTGCAATTCTGACTCTAGTAGGAACCTCACAGTCCATTGTTATTCACTCAGCGAGCCGTAAAGTTTGGCTTGCACTGGTGTTTCTCCTGGCCAAAAGTTTTGCCTTGATATGTTGTACCTGGGACAGTCTTGGAGGACATAACTGATTGTCTCAGGCGCTAATCTAGATGTACACATGGCTAATTTGCCAATCTTACATTTATTGCACTTGTAGCTGCGAAGTCGATTTTGTCCTGTTCTAAGGCGTAGATTAATGACTTGCACTGGTTTTTCCATTATATAGTAATTGTTGTTTTTTGTTGTTGCTAGTTTTAGTCGCTTTCTGATTGATTTGATTATTCTCTTCTTATGTTGAAAACAGACTGGTGCATCAGATTGTTCTTCCTTTATACATTCCTTAGCTACTTTATCAGCTCTTTCATTTCCAGGAACTCTACAGTGGGATGGTATCCATTGCATAGCTACCTTACACCGGTTGCCCAGTTCAGAGAGTAGTTTCCAAATACCTGGTAATTTTCTAGAACTAGTGCCTGAACAACCCTCTTGCATCTGTCAGGAATACCACGGTATATTAGTGGGTTAGTGAAACCTCGGAAAATATGTAGTGATGGCATTAAGAACAGTCTTACAGAAATGAACATCAGTCTTAATAGTGCTCTTGACAGAGCTCATCAAGAAATGTCACATCCCCCCCCCCCCCCCAATCCCCCTTCCGACACTTTAGGGTGGTACAAATTGGAATATAAGAAGTGAAGCATTGGATGTGACATAAGGAGTTAAAAACAATATCTGATGTTAGTAGAAGAAAAAGAAAATAAAAGTAGAATTTAACA
This sequence comes from Candidula unifasciata, assembly GCA_905116865.2. NCBI lineage: Eukaryota > Metazoa > Mollusca > Gastropoda > Stylommatophora > Geomitridae > Candidula > Candidula unifasciata. Next base: position 349,727 of record CAJHNH020000202.1, on the reverse strand, counting down.
CATGATGCTGAGCTGCTTGGTACTAAGTTAAGACAGCATATTTCATACTCTCCTATAGTTTCGAGGACACACTGTTGAATGTAACTTTCATTTAATGCTTATTTTCAAAAACTACAAATTGAATTCCTTTCCCATTCCCTGTGACTTTAAACAAACATCTTTTAAGTAAAACAGTTATCATTTATTTTTAGTTGTTGTTTTTGGAATAGCCTCCTATTCATATAGCTTAATAGTGAGTAGGTAATCTTTTTCTGAATTCAACTTTAAAAGTTCGGTTGGCATGTTGTTCTGTAGTTTACAGCTAGGCTGTGATATCTGCACCTTTCGGCCCAACACTTCCGATTTCAGTAAATTTCTTATTAGTTGCCTTCATTTTGGGACATGTTTGCCAAAGAGCTGGAGAGCTGAAACAAGCACAAAGGAGACAAGTTAATCAATGTTTGAGGAAAGCTGCCAGCTTTGCAAGAGACAGAATTAGAATTGATGACACTAGGAATAAAAAAAGTGTGGTGAACATGCTTTTGTAATTTCATGGTGCTGAGATTAATCCGAAATATTGTGTAATAAATTTGTAAAGAGATAACAAACAAATAAATGGTCAAGACTCGTAAAATTGACCCTTAAAAAGCTTCCACTATTTTCCTGTGACCAAACGTCAATATGGGGATTAATAATAACAAATCCCCCGTGTTGGTTCCGGGGCCCCATTGTGGGGAAAACAAGAATAGACCCACTGCCTCCCCAAAAGCATGTCGTAAGAGTCGACTAATTGGGGGCTTCCTTTGAAGTCGGAGTGCATCTACCGGAGAGGCAAGGAACCAGCAGTCCTTATTCAAGAGAATGAGATCTGTAAAACTGATGCACACGCAACACTCAGGTTCTGGAGCATGACTGCAGTTCAGTAGTGGACGAGCAACCAGAACTTTCCGCCAGAGTGTACAGCTGGTGAACGCGAAGAAGAAGAAGAAGAATAACAAATAAATAGTACCAACAGTTTTATTTGTTTTAAATTATTTTATGTTTATAATACACGTTGGCGTCTGTGGCTTAGGCGTTGCGAATGCGCTTCTTAATGCCGGGTTTGATCCCAGCTGCAGGCCTGTGCCTTGTGTTGGTTTTAACAGTGGTATCGAGAAGCCAGCCATCCAAAAAGCAGAGGAAAACTATTGGAGGTAAATTTGCCTAGAAAAACCACAACAGCCCAAAAATGCTGGCGTTGGTTTTGCCACGTCATGAAAAGGAAACGCAACTAACTTTAGAATATAATACACATCTAGGTAGTGGTTTTATGAATCACACAAAATTATTGTCAACATTAATGTGTATTCGATTACTTTTGTAAGAGTGATACAAGACTCACTGTTGTCTTTTTTTTTTTTTTTTTTTTTTTTTTTTTTTTTTAAAGGATAGGATTGCAGTTTCTGTTATTTGTTAGATTGAACAAAATGGCCTCATAGTTTGATTATAGCAGCATCGGTGTTATGAGGCCTTCATACAAAACGGGTTAAATAACATTTTCTTATGACCAGTTTTCTTTTTAACTTTAAAGTAATGCAAGTAAGTCTTTTTTTCATAAGTGCTCTCTCTTTTGCATGCATTTGATGATTTCTTTCTAGATTTTGTTGTTACTGCAGTCAATTATTTTAAACAATGTGAATTTTCAATGGTTGAGTCTGTTTACAGGAATTGTCTAAGGAAGATCAATTAGTTCATATTTTATGTACTTAATTTTAATTTGTCTCAATGTACTAATGGAAATGTTTCAATAATTTGTTTGTAATCGATATGTTTCTTGTGAATTAGTGAGCATGCAATAGCTTATCATTTTAATAACAAAAGTTTCAGTAGTCTGTGTAACATTTATGCATTTGCAACTAAAATTAACTTTTAACCTGCATCACAGTTTAGTAATAATTTGTAAAGGAATTTCTAGGTTTAGAGTGTCAGTGTTTTAGAAAATACTTACCAATACCTAAGAATGCTTTTGGAATGAAAACATCCAGTTATGTTTTAAACGTGAATGTTTTAAAACTGAATATTTTAAAAGTGAATGTTTTAAAAGTGAATGTATCTCTGATTAAATGCTGGTCTAGGAAGGAAGCTCTGACAGAGCACTCATCATCATCATTATGTAGTAGGTAGGGCCTTCGCAGAAAGTGTTTGTCATCACGGTCTGCTTGAAAGAAACTTGATCTCTTACCAGCTCTCCTGCCTCATGTACTTCAGTATTCAAGGAGTCACTTATGCTTGTGCCCATCTTCATGTTGGTCAGCCTCTGCCCCTGCTTCCTGGAACCATGTATTCTGCTATTATTTTTTTTCCATTCTGTCATGGCGCTTGATATGACCAAAATATTTTAGCTTCCGATACAAGATGCTGTTTATTAGCCATTTTTTTTTTTTTTTTGTTCACATCTTTCAAAATGTGAATATTTCTTCTCTTCTTTGTCCATGGTGTTAGAAGCTTTCTGAGGTATTTCAGCTCAGAAGCCTTTATTTTCTTTCTTAAGGACTGGGAGATAGTCTCCGTCTCACATCCAATATTGACAGAGCACTGCTGTTTTGATTTGGCAGCTTCCTCAGCCTGTTTTGTTCCAAACAGCTGAATACTTTCTAATAAAAAATTATTTTCTTTTTTTTAGTTTTTAAAGTTTATGTGAACTTTTAAAATATGACTGGAGTAATGAGTGACTGGAGTAACGAGTGACTGGAGTAACGAGTGAATATTTGACAGTTGTGTATCCATAATGAAATCTTTTTTCTGTAATAGTCAGGCTAGGACTCCCTTTTTTGACACAGCTATTGTTTTCTTTATTACAAATTTTCATTTTAACACTGCTTATTTAGAAAAAAAATTAACAGTAACAATGACTTTGTATGTATATTTTTTTTATTATGTTTGCCCCTAATGGGTGTTTGGTACATAATGTTGCAATTTACAACTAGGCTGTGGCATCGGCACCTAGCGGCCTAACACAATTTTTTTTTTTCAGCATACCTCTACTTGGTCACTTTTTATTTCATGAATTTGGGGGCGGCTGTGGTCCTCATGCTTTTAACGACCCCAAAACATCTAGAACTGGTCCTAACCCCAACCCACCTACGTCCCACGAGAGAGTGCAGCCTAGGTCCCACGACAGCATGCAGCCTATCTACCACCCACAGAAATATTAGACTGTTCTGTGACCTGTGGATTTTCCCTGTTTGGGGTAGGATATGAGTAAAGCACCAAATGTGGTCTGGAGCTGACATGGAGAGAGATGTAAGATTTATCTGGTAAACTTGTTGGATGCACTGTAAATGTAGTGAGTCGGGTGACAGTGTTGCAAGAGTTGTATTTCAGTCTAACAATGTATACTGCTGCTCTTTTTCGTTCAGAAATCAACTAAATGTGTTTCTTTTTTTTTTTCAATCATAATTTCATTGTTTGTTGAATAATCTTTATATCCTTTGCTAAAAATTGTTGGTATAAAATCTGGAGTTGTTTCTTAGTAACAAATTTGTATGAATGACACTTAACTATTACTTTGTGTGTGTGTGTGTGTGTAAATAAATTGGATTGTGTTGATTCACACAGGATGATGTTTTTCTTTCTCTGGTAACTTCTTCCTTTCAAAATTAATCTTTTTTATTTCTACAAGAATAAAGTGATATATATTTTTAATTAAGTGGAGTTTCCTTGCTTGGGTTCATTTATTCAAAGAAGGAAATTGATTTCAGTAATTTATATATAAACACATTAAGCTTTGATTGATTCAGTCAAATTGATGCAAGTCGTTTATGTCTGTCATTTAAAACTACCATAACCACATGTTCTTTTCCCACATATAATATTATTGATTTCAACATCTGACATTTAAAACTACCATGTCACATGTATTTTCCACATATAATATCTTTGATTTCAACATCTGACATTTAAAACTACCATAGCACATGTATTTTCCACATATAATATCTTTGATTTCATTTGTTAACTCTATCAGCCTCCAGAAGTTTGACATCAGATGCCCAGAAGAACAGATAATTACTTTTTTTTTCCTCACCTTATCTTTTACCTTTTTGAGTGCTGGGGAAATTTAACGTGGGAGATTATTACTTCCTAACGTTGAGGGAGATCAAAGGTCAGGGATAATTGATACCATGCAAAAAAAAATCTCAGAAGTTATTTTTTTAGAGTACGTCGCTACCATGGGTAATGAGCAGACCTACAGATTTGCTGCTTCTGAGCCTCAGGGTGGTGAGCTACTTATGTTAAAAACGTATCTGGTAAAGGCTGACTGGGATTAAAAAAACAATGCAAGAGAACATTATGAATGAATGAAAGCTTGTGTCGATATCAGCAAATGTATCCTATTATTGTTTCGTTATATACAAATAAATATTCCTTTTCTAAATTTCTGATTGTAAGTTTTGTTCCTAATAGATACAAAGACATCACGTAAAATGGTTGGTCCACAGAGAGAATGCATGGAGACGCCATATCACACAAGGCATACACCAAAAGAGTAAGCATAGAAACGGTTGCAAATCGCGAGTTAGACCAAGATCAGCGTGGAAAAATAACATCAGACAAACTCTACAACAATATGATGTGTTTGAAGGTTTAAACAACAGATTAACAGCATGGCACAGAGTGCTCCTCTGGTTGGAGCACCCATAAGAGCTCTGTTCTTCTAGCTCAAGTCTGAGTCTGAAGAAGCCCAGTACAGTGCACAGGTTCTGTAGCACCGGCGAGGATCCTGAAATACTTTGGGTAGATTTTTAAACTCCAAATTTTGGCCGGGCAGCACCGTTAGGCTATACTCTGTTTGATATCCAACTGCGAAGTTATTTTTTTTTTTTTTACGTGTTCAACAATGCACACGGACGTCCGATCTCACTACCCAGAGAGTGGGGTGAATTACTAGAAGTCCCAAGTACACATGGAAAAAAATCCCAGCCCATACCAGGGATCGAACCCGGAACCCCGAGAAGGACACCATAAGTCGAGACAACGCAGCTCCCCTTACTGTGTGTCTATCAACGGTCAAGATGACCAGAGAAGCAAGAATCATAAGACTTTTACTGTATCTTCTTCAGCATCTAGGCGGGAACGGAGGATGTGGAGAAAATTGTTTTTTTTTAATTTAAAAGACAATCAATGTTCTTTGGTCATGTGAAGAAGGGGGGGGGGGGGGGTGGGGAGGCTATAGAGAATGTTGTAACAACTGGGAAGGTCAAAAGTAGTAGACGGAGAGGCAGGCAAAGAGAGACGATAACGAATGCGACGGTGGCATGGAAGGATATTATCGGTGGAACTGATCTAAGGAACGAGGGGCAGATATTTGTGGAGATGCGTGAACGCCCACGCCAGTCGACAGGGCACGTGATGATGATGAATTAGTAAATGTGTGTCCATGCCTCTAGCTGTCTACTTGTCATGTGTAAGTCTTAGATCGGGGTCGGTATCAGTCAGGCAGGGAATACCAGAGGGATCTGTTCAGCATTGAAGCATCAGTATTTGGGACTCCCATGTGACCAGAATGATAGTGATGGTCCCACTGTGGTCTCTGCACTTGGTTACTAGTTAAGCCAGTAAAGACCCTCTTTTTTTATGTTTACAGGTTGAATGCCTACACTGTGCCAGCTCCATATTCTTAAAACATCAGTTAGCTCTCTCTATGGGATCTCGACAATATCATACATTCTACTTTCACTTTCTGGTTATTTCCGGGTACTATTTCCCTTGATTGTAATTTCATTTGTTTTTGTCTCTACCTCCTGGAGCTATTTATCTTCTCGCGAAGGTTTATGTATTCATTATACGATACACAGAATGATCCAGTGCATTTATTTGAAAAACCTATATGGTATCCACTCTGGCACCACTAGTCTGTGATCAATATTAATCGTAAGACTTTTCTTTGACTTACTTGCCTCTTTTGTACATCTGTTTCACATTTCAATGTGTATACAATGATTCTTTGTCCCCCTACCTTGGAATTCTTCTTTTGTCTGCCGCCACTATCACCACAACTACTAACTCCTGTTCTTCTTTTGTCTGCCGCCACTATCAATACAACTACTAACTGCTGTTCTTCTTTTGTCTGCACGCCACTATCACCTGACTGTAAACTCCAGTGGAATATTTTTCTTTATTCGTTTACTTCTGGACTTTGTCTTCCAAGACTTGAGTTTTGCGTGCACATCTGTTGTACAGATCTAGTGTATTTGTACGCAGACTTGGTTCCCCGCCTCTCCGGCAGATACACTTCCTTAGGAGATATCACACCTAATGTGCCCGAACTAAAGTAGCTAGCCCTTGTCATCAGTCGTATATGACTTGTATTTATTCCACTGTTTAGTTCTGGTTTGAATTTGAAGGCTCCGGACAACTTGCTCCACTTCCGGTGTAAAACTTGTCCTCTCTCCACGCTAAACCTGAAGGCGTTATACCGAGAACCCTGCATCTTTTAACCACTTTGCAGCCGGTAAAGTTCTTTTAAAGCCTTGAAAATATTGTTAGCTCTTATTTGCACGATATCCAATAATTTTGTTTTAGACAAATGTGTGTTAACAGTTAATCGAAGTTATCCTCATTGCACACATTTGACATATTGCATAACCTCGTCATCCCCTTGTGGAATGCAGTTTTTTTTAGTAATTTGAAGCCCCACCCTGGCTCTTGCCAGGGGTCCACAATATAGCCGGGCCTGAAATATGACCTAAAGGCTGAATGGCGTTTTCGGGACCTCTCCACGGTGATCCTAATCCACATGGTAGCACTTTGCGTCACCGGGTGTTTATCGCTTGTGTGATGTCCTGGTGTGGTATAACTTACAAACATACATCATTGCACATCGGATAAGTCCATAAGCGCTTAGACCCCAACTTCATTGTATCACCCAGCGTGTGGCGACTGATAACACCAGTTCTGTGTTGGTTTACTATTCTTCTTTGGCTACCTGTACAGTGTTCATGTTTGGTGACACCTCTTTGTGTGGATTTCGTTGGCACAGAGACAAAGCAAACATAGGCAACCCAGGTTACTAGGCCTATGCAGTTGGAACTGTGATGAACTGATTAACTGTCTCATTTAAAACCAACCAACCATCAAGGATTTATTTGTATATAGTTCCACAAAAATGAGATACAAAGGACAAATAAGTGGTAAGCATCGCTTCAAAATAGCGGCGTCTGTGCCTAGGCGTTGCGAGTCCGACTCGTAATTCCAACGTACCGCGATCAAAACCCACTGCTAGCTGCGTGGATTCTTATCATGGTATGGGACTTCGCAGGTCGACCCAGACTGAAATGGGTACCAGGATGGCTGTCCTATGGAAGTAAAGGCGGCCGGCGTAATGCTGACCTCATTACCCACCTTGTGCCGACGGTCTGTGAAAATATGGGTGCTCTTCCCATATGCCCGATGCTTCTAAAGGCGTGAAAAGGGATCTTGACTTTTACTTACTTACTATCGCTTCTAAGGTCCTAGTTTTCATCCTTAGGAAATTTTCTTCAGGGTATAAATAAGACCGTCTCCAACTGACGGGAATGCTGCTGACGTCACCAAACCGGGCTAACGATACGTTAAGTGCTACACCACTGGGCGGCGACTTTATAAGTGACAATCTAGATGTGGTTAAGTTTAAGGCCCTTCGGAAACAAGTTATCTATGCAGAGGCGCTAATAGACCATTATGGTGGTGAGAGAGTGGTTCAGCGGTAAGTGACTGGAGGATCTTTCCGACACTCCACACGCAAAAGAAAGACAAGAAGCGTATACAATCCGACTGCTACTGGTATTATAGAAATTACAACTCCTTGCTGGCTGCCGAAAATGAAGACAGAGAACATTTGGGAATTCCCCGAGTGCTCTGATACCGATTCTTGAATCATCTCATCTTAAATGAAGGTACTTAATTAATAACTTACCCCTGACGTCATGACAACGTCACGGGAGACATTCCCAATAAATTCTAGGCTGTTCGGGTTGTAGTTTCTCACGATTTCGCTACAGTAAAGTTTAGGGTTAGGGTTAGGGTTAGGATTAGAAGACACTAGATGAACACTCAAAAAAAAAGCACCACACAACAGCACACTTACACCCCTTAAAATAATGGGCTGTCAGGTCAGCTGTGGATTTCCCACGGGGATTTCCTGTTTGGGGTACGTTATAAATTAAGAACCCAAATGAAGTATAAATGATTGTGGTGTAGCGGCTAGACTCTGGCATGCAGATCCGAAGATCATTGGTTCACAGGTTGCTAATTTTGTCCTCCCAAACATGACCTTGGCTACATGGTCGACTCAGCCTTAAATTGGTATTGGGAAGTAAAGGCGGTCGGTCGGTGTGATGTTGACCACATACTCATCGATTGGTTTATACAAAATATGAGTCTTGCCCTCCACGCCCAATGCGGTACTGTCGTGTAAATGGAGCTTTACTTTACAAATTCGGTGCTTTTTTAATATCTTACCCCAAACAGGGAAAATCCGCAAGTGACGGGACAGTCTAATATTTCAGGGGATGGTAGATAAGCTGCATGCAGTCGTGGGACCTAGGCTGCATGCGGTCGTGGGACCTAGGCTGTACTCTTTCGTGGGACGTAAGTGGGTTGGAGTTAGGGCCAGTTCTAGATGTTTTGGAGTCGTTAAAAGCATCAGAAAGCCGGAAAATACAGTCTTACCGCCCGCTAAAATGTTGGACTGTCCTGTGACGCAATCTAGGATAGAACATTAATAAAGCACCACCAATTCTCCTGCCAGGGCGCAATCTAGGATAGAATATTAATAAAGCACCACCAATTCTCCTGCCAGGGCAAGAGCAGCACCTACAAAGGAGCACCTGGCTGATGGTAAAGTCACTGCATGCCCCTTTAAGTTAAAGGTAAACTCAACTCTTCCTGTCCTGTGCATTGTACCAAGTGTCATCAACTGTTATCCATGTGCACCAAATAGTGTTCTATGTCTGGTCAGTTATCATCGATATGCACCAAGTAATGTTCTGTGTGTAATCAGTTATCATCGATATGCACCAAGTAATGTTCGATGTGAGATCAACTATCATCCATGTGCACCATGTAATATTCTGTGTGTGATCAACTATCATCCATGGGTACCAAATAACGTTCTATATGTGATCAACTAGCATCCACGGGCACCAAGTAATGTTCTGTGTTTGATTAACTATCATCCATATGCACCAAGTAATGTTCTATATTTGATTAACAATCATCCGTGGGCACCAAGTAATATTCTGTGTGTGATTAACAATCATCCGTGGGTACCAAGTAATGTTCTATGTGTGATCAACTATCATCCATGGGCACAAAGTAATGTTTTATGTGTGATCAACTATCATCCGTGGGCACCAAGTAATGTTCTATGTGTGATCAACTATCATCCCTGCGCACCAAGTAATGTTCTATATTTGACGGACACAAGGTAATGCAATAATATATATATATATATATATATATATATATATATATATATATATATATATATATATATATATAAAGACGAGGAGATGCTTGACAACACTGTCATGCCAGTAAATGTAATTAATGCATCCGTCAGTCGGCGTCTGTGGGTTCGATCCCAGCTATAAACGGTGTGTCTTGCGTTGGTTTCCACAGTGGTACCAAGAGCCGACCGGCCAGGAAGCAATGACAAACTACTGTTTTGCCTAGAAAAACTACAACAGCTAGAAAAAGGCTGGGTTTGGTTCTGCGACGTCCTGTAAATTCCTAGTCACAGTAATCGAAGATGAAGATGAATGTTTGTAAAATAGCCAGGACCCAGATTCTAGTTTCCTTGGCAGGAATGAAGCACATTCTCCAGGAGAATATCTAAACTCCCATGCCAGTATTTGTAAATACCGTGATGGAGGGCTGTCCAGGGGGAAAAAAATCGTGTTGCCTTCCTTTCAGCTCCGATATTCTCTAGGTCGTTCCTCATATGGGATACCATTTTTCGTTATTTTGAAGCAGCCCCACTCTGGCTTCTGTCCGGGGGCCCTAAAAATAGCCGGGAGCCATAAATATGGCCTAACGGTTGAACTCTGTTTCCGAGACCTCTCCACGGTGTTGCGTGCTGATTTGGTAGGGTGTAAATTTCTGTGAAGGGACAGAGTGGTATGTAAGGACTTTCTGTGAGTTCACGGGGGAATAGTGTCAACATGGTCCGAGTAGTGAGAGGAGAGAATGTTGACCAGTGAGAAGTGTAGTGCCACCAGAAAGTAGACGCGTGGGTCATTGGGGGGGGGGGGGGGGGGGGGCTGAAAGCATGGCTAACGAGATAAACAGAGAAAGTGCGAATTAAGTGACAGCGTGATTCTCAGGTAACATCAGCCACCCACATAAGCGTAATCCTCGAGAACGCCCACTTGAGCGTGAATCTCGAGAACACCCACAGGATCATGATTCCCGAGAACGGCCATACCAGCGTGCCTCTCGTGTAAACATCATCCACCCACACGAGTTCGATGGGGATAAATTGGTGCTGAGTAGTCAGTCCGAGTCAGTCAGAGTCGAAGAGAGAGAGAGAGAGCGCGCGAGAGAGAGAAAGACCAAGCCAGGGTCGGTGATTATCTCTCTCGAATATAACAGACAAGAGTACCGTACAACTATCAGGCATTAAGGTCTGAGTAAGTGTTGAGGTTGCGGTACTGGTCGAAGGTAAGGTCCCGCTGGCGAAGTAAGTCCAAGGAGACTGGATGCTCTAATAGTACCTGCTTTGGGTGGCGACGTAGTGAAACGTAGGATGACCACTAGTGAAACAGAACAGGGGGTGATGCCGACGAGAGCTGTGTGCTAGAGGGGACTTATTGTAGGAGTCCTGTCGGTCATCAGAGCCCTTCGACAAGTTGACGAGAGCAGTGTGCTTTTGGAGTACGGCAAGGGAAGTCCGTCTCCAGTCAGCTGTGGCTGTCTGCTGAAATAATATTAAGGTCCAGTGGATAGGAGAATTCGTCTTATTCAGCTGTACGGCGTGTCCAGAGTTGTGGACGCTGTAGGCCTTGGGAGCTGTAGGGGTCAAGGAAAGGCCGCTACAAGTTGTGAGAGAGCGAGTGTTGACTAAATGAACTATGGGTGAATGTCGATTGGGATCAATAGCTACGCCTCTGCAGTTGTGTCATGTAACCTGTTGAATAAAATGTATGACGGAGTCATTGTCGTCGAGTTCTGTTCTTTGATTTATTTCTGTGATAGCCTCAGATCAATAACATAACTTCCTCTTTTATACTTTCTTTAGTTAAATGCCAGAGGTGCAAATTATTCACATATTATGACTTATATTTTCTCTTTAGTTAGCCAAGGTCGCTAATTATATCTTCTTCTTTGCGTTCACCAGTTGTAAACTGTGGTGGAAAGTTCTGGTTGTTCGTTTACTTCTGGACTGCAGTCCGGTTCCATATCCTGAATGTTGCGTGTGCATCCGTTTGATAGATCTGACACATTTGTGTGCAGACTGCTGGTTCCTTGCCTCTTAGACAGATGCACTCCGACTTCGAAGGAAGCTCCCAAATAGTCACCTCTTACGACAAGCTTTTGGGTAGGCAGTGGGTCTATTCTTGTTTTCCCTATAACAGGGCCCTGAAACCCACACGGGGGGGGGGGGGGGCAAATAACATGTTTTAAATGTTCTTAAGTTTAAAAAAAAAAAGTTGTCAGATATGTTATAGATCCGCCCTTTGATGTTTTCTTTAGATGCCAAAAGTCTCAAATATCTTACATTGGAAGTTTTACACGGGTCAGTATGAAAGCATAGCTCAACGTTACCAGAGCATTGTACATAACACAGGAATACAAGACTTTGTCATACCAATCAGGATGTCTGGTAAGAACAATATTTAGACCATTGTTGTTGAGTTGAGTGAAGTCAAGAACTGGCATCACAGCATTCGTGGCATTTCCATGCATGCTCCGTCCTCATGTTCAGCAGCCAGCGCAAAGTTCCAATACACATGCTACCGGTCACAGTCTGGTTATATATCCGTCTTAACGATAGTTGTTTTCGGGGAAAGGGGGAGGGGGCAAACGCAGATTACCTGTCATTGAACTTTGCTGTATATAAGACTTGATGAATCGAGTTCAGTCCAGTTAAGTCAAGACCTGATATCACAGACTCGCGACATTGACATGCATGCTCCGTCATCATCTTCAGTAGTCAGCCAAGAGTTTTAGTTCCGTCAGTAGCTGTTTGATTATGTATCCATCTTTCTTTTCGGTGAAGGTCGGTGGTTTTTTTTTTTTTTTTTCGTGGACTTCTAGTAATTTCAACTGGTCTCTGGGTAATAAGACCGGGTGCCTGTGTGTATTGTTGCGCACGTAAAAAAAAAATACTTGGCAGTTGGAAATCGAAAAAAGTAGCTTAACGGCGCTGCCAGGGGCAGAATTTAGAGTTAAAAACTGTCTATGCCACTTGGCAGCAGGACATTCTCGTCAGATGGCCAAATCATCTCATCTGTTGCTACTGCTTTTTTGCTTTTTTTCTTTTTATATAATTTTTAACTGTACATTTTATTGTGACTCCAGCATTCAGTCCCCATCGATATTCGAATAGTTAACAATGTAACTTAAAACTGGAAGATGTGATAGGATTCGACTCCGCAAGAACTGGATTTTTTTAAATATATCTGTTGGCTTTGGCTCCCAGGTCGACCCATCCTCAAATGTGTGCCAGATAATGTCGTGGAAGATAAAGACCTCCCGGCCGGATGTTGCCCGCATCTTCCCCACCCAGTGCCAGTTGGTCTATGAAAATATGAGTTTAAAAGCATATGCCCGATTGGTATACTGGCGTAAAAAAAAAAAAAAGACTCTTTTAACTTTACTTCTGATCTCATCATCATCAAGAGCCTTGCAGACTGGCCTGATCGATCATGCCTCTCCACAATCTGCGTTCTGCAACCCCGTGTATCAGTTCGTGTGTTGAGACCCTCCATGCCAAGACAAAGGACTGCCAAGAATATATTCAAACTATCTTCCTCTGTCTTTCTTTTCACAGATCCTTCCAGTGGTTACAACATGTTCCATTTTCCCTCTTCTCATAAAATGACCAACAAATGATGACTGTCTTTTTCTGATGTTCGCAATAAGTTGTCTCCGAGCATTCGCCTCTTTCAGAACATCTGGGTTACTCTTTTTAGGTTCCAAGGAATTCTAAGGATTCGTCTGTAAAACCACATCTCCGCGGCCCTAAGATATTTTTCGACTTGTTTATTTATTGTCCATGATTCACAGCCGTATCTTAAATCTGGCCCTATATAGCATGCAAGAATTCTTTTCCTAACCTCCAATGAAATGGATTTATTGCATGAAATGTTCTTCGTTTTGTAAAATGCAGTTTTGACCTGTCATATTCTGTTCTTTATCTCTGTAATACATCTTCCTTGGGATGTTAACTATGTGTCTATATATTCACACTTCTGTACTTGTCCCAAAATAACGCCTTAGACTTTTATTATACATTTAGGCACTATTCTTTTCTTGGAAATCACCATTACTTCTGACTTTTCATTTTTCAATCTGAATTCGATTGTTTTAAAAGCATGAGAATACAGCGCTGTGTTTCCCAAACATTTCTTGGCTGCGCCATTTTTCAATTACAATTTTTCGACGGCACCCTAAAGTAAGTAAAAGTATGACTATTCGAATCTTGGTTCAATTAATTATAAAGCTTTTACAATATTTAGCGGCGCCCCTGTGAAGAGGTTGCGGCTTCCCTGTGAGCCGCGACGCACAGTTTGGGAATCACTGGTTTACTCCATTAGCCTTAGTCTAAAGAGACACACCCTAAAAGGCAGCATGGGGGGGGGGGGGGGGAGAGGTTATTATGGTGCCTCTTACCAGCCGATGGCCATGGCACAGAGTTTTGAGGCATTTTAAAGATGTAGGTGTCCCCCCAGCTTGCTTGCCTCCTCTCAATGACCACCGCCTGTTTTGGTCCCCGGCTGCTTTTTTAGTATAAAGGCAAAGGTAAAGTCGGGACACACGGTTATAAACCATAAGTGCTCTGCCACCAGTACGGACAACTGATAAGAACGGTCCGCCTGTGTCGACCTCCGCACGGAACTCCGTAGCTACAGCGACGTTGCTCCGTTTACCCCAGAGTGTAATTCTGGTAATTCTGTAACTCTGGTACCCATTACCAAAAGGCTGGGTGAAACCCCGGGAACCGCCTGGGTTCGAATACCGGCCGTGGGCTGCAGCAAGTCGAAGCGGGATTTGAAAGTGAGTCTCCTATCGACTGCGCTAACGCAGCCCCCATGTTTATTTAGTATGTTCGTGGCTAACCTCTGCTTCTGATCTACTTGACCTCAAATAAATCTGTCGCATATACCCGTGTACCTGCTTCCTCAGGGTCGATAGATTATGCAACCAGAAACGGCGATGATGACAAATCCGAGATGCCCGTTGAGGTGGTTCTGCATGCCTATGAGATCATGGCAGTCCTAGTTGCTCTGACAGTCACCACCTGCATGTGCGTGTTCGTATGCGTCTGTACTGAAGAGAAGTACACAGGTGAGTCAGGGTGGCTTCCTGTGGCCACATTTCTATCGTCAGTATACCTCATCCCCGTGCGGGTTCCGGGGCCCTACAATAGGGAAAACAAGAATAGACCCACTGCCTGCCCAAAAGCATGACGTAAGAGTCGACTATTCGGGAGCTTCTTTCAAAGTCAGAGTACCTCTGCCAGAGAGGCAAGGAACTAGCAGTCTGCATACATATGAGTTACGTCTGTAAAACGGACGCACACGCAACTCTCATGTTCTGGAACAGGACTGCAGTCTAAAAGTGGATGAACAACCAGAACTTTCTGCCAGAGTTTAAAGCTGGTGAACACGAAGAAGAAGAAGTTTACCTCTGTGACTTCTTGATGTGACAAACGAATTAGGTTTGCTGGTTGAGGGCAGCGGTGGGAGGGGCGGGGGTTTAATTCCTGTTCAGCCATGCTGAAGACAGCTACGGTTATAATTGTCCACCCCGAGTCGGTTCCAGGGCCCCGTTGCGGGGTTTGGCGGGGGGGGGGGGGGGGGCAATATATCCACTGCCTTCTTGACAAACATGTCGTAAGAGTTGACAAATAAGGGGCTTTCTTTGAAGCCGGAGTGCATCTGCTTGAGAAGCAAGGGGAATAAAATAACCCAATTTCAAATGAGCCAGATCTGTTAAACGGATGTGCATGCAAAATTCAAGTTCCGGAACAGGACTAAAGTCTAGAAGTGGACGAACAACCAGAGCCAGACTTTTTGGTTTTGAATGACCATGGCTCCTAGGTCGACCCAGCCTTGCGTGGGTACCAGGTGTAGCCTGGGAAGTAAAATCGGCCGGCCTAATGTTGACCTCATCGCTCAGCAAATGCCGACTGATCTATAAAATATAGTTCTAGCCCTATATGCCCAATACGCCTAAAGGCGTGGAAGAGGGTCCTTTTACTTTTCTATTCCTTCCGTTTGCAGTTTTTTGCCGCATTGTTTGTAGTTTTTGAGCAGATCGGTGTCTTCGGTTGTTGAACAGGATATCTTTGAATTACGCTAAATATATATACATTAGCAGGTGGAGAACCCTTGTGGCAGTAGAAGTATCACACACACACACACACACACACACACACACACACACACACACACACACACACATATATATATATATATTCATTGGCACCTTTCCGTCTTTCCAGACGATAGTGTTATATTGCGCTATGAGGAGGCACGAGACTCACAGCCCATGGCGATGGCGAGTGTGACTAGCAAGACCCGCCCGTGTCAAGAAAAGTCTTCCACAATGATTGCATGGGATTTCAGGACCTTAGTTAACAACATTTGTGTTTAATTTGTTTCTTTTCAGACGCTCAGCTCTCATCCTTTCTGCAATCAATATATATATATATATATATATATATATATATATATATATATATATATATATATATACATTTACTGATTTCGATTCATATTTACTGATTTCGATTCGTATTTATATGTTGCCCATCTTGTTTGTCCTTCTATTATATATATATCTATATATATATATATATATATGGGTGCACCATACACATCACAATACATATGTGGAAGGATATAGACAACATATATCGAAAGCCGGGAATACCTATATTTATATATCGCGCTTTGAATGTCGTGGGTTCGTTTTACGAGTGCGTATATATATATATCGCTGCACAACATACACATGCACACTCTCACAGACTATATAAATAAGTGGAAGGATAGAAGGACAAACAAGACAACATATGAATCGAAAGCCGGGAATGGAACCTAGTTCGTTGCGCGAAAAAAAACTCAGCGATTTAAACAGATGGGCAAAACTGACCTCATCTCAGATTCTTCAGCCGGAGCGTAAGATGGTTTACATGTTTGAGTTTACATAACGATTTTGTGGTAAATTGTCGTGTAGTCTTGTTATAAATTGATGAATGACCATGAAGTCTTGTGATAAATTAGCCATGTAGTCTTGGGATAAACTGTTATGTAGTCTTGTGATAAACTGTTATGTAGTCTTGTGATAAACGGTTATGTAGTCTTGTAATAAATTGCCATGTAGTCTTGTGATAAACTGTTATGTAGTCTTGTGATAAACTGTTATGTAGTCTTGTGATAAACTGTTATGTAGTCTTGTGATAAATTGCCATGTAGTCTTGTGATGAACTGTTATGTAGTCTTGTGATAAACTGTTATGTAGTCTTGTGATAAACTGTTATGTAGTCTTGTGATAAACTGTTATGTAGTCTTGTGATAAATTGCCATGTAGTCTTGTGATAAATTGCCATGTAGTCTTGTGATGAACTGTTATGTAGTCTTGTGATAAACTGTTATGTAGTCTTGTGATAAACTGTTATGTAGTCTTGTGATAAATTGCCATGTAGTCTTGTGATGAACTGTTATGTAGTCTTGTGATAAACTGTTATGTAGTCTTGTGATAAACTGTTATGTAGTCTTGTGATAAATTGCCATGTAGTCTTGTGATAAATTGCCATGTAGTCTTGTGATGAACTGTTATGTAGTCTTGTGATAAACTGTTATGTAGTCTTGTGATAAACTGTTATGTAGTCTTGTGATAAATTGCCATGTAGTCTTGTGATAAACTGTTATGTAGTCTTGTGATAAACTGTTATGTAGTCTTGTGATAAACTGTTATGTAGTCTTGTGATAAACTGTTATGTAGTCTTGTGATAAATTGTTCTTGTGATGTAGTCTTGTAAACTGTTATGTAGTCTTGTGATAAATTGTTATGTAGTCTTGTGATAAACTGTTATGTAGTCTTGTGATAAACTGTTATGTAGTCTTGTGATAGTCTTGTGTGCCATGTAGTCTTGTGATAAAACTGTTATGTAGTCTTGTGATAAACTGTTATGTAGTCTTGTGTATAAACTGTTATGTAGTCTTGTGTATAAATTGCCATAAATTGCCATGTAGTCTTGTGATAAACTGTTATGTAGTCTTGTGATAAACTGTTATGTAGTCTTGTGATAAATTGCCATGTAGTCTTGTGATAAACTGTTATGTAGTCTTGTGATAAACTGTTATGTAGTCTTGTGATAAACTGTTATGTAGTCTTGTGATAAACTGTTATGTAGTCTTGTGATAAATTGCCATGTAGTCTTGTGATAAACTGTTATGTAGTCTTGTGATAAACTGTTATGTAGTCTTGTGATAAATTGCCATGTAGTCTTGTGATAAACTGTTATGTAGTCTTGTGATAAATTGCCATGTAGTCTTGTGATAAATTGCCATGTAGTCTTGTGATAAACTGTTATGTAGTCTTGTGATAAATTGCCATGTAGTCTTGTGATAAACTGTTATGTAGTCTTGTGATAAATTGTTATGTAGTCTTGTGATAAACTGTTATGTAGTCTTGTGATAAACTGTTATGTAGTCTTGTGATAAATTGCCATGTAGTCTTGTGATGGAATATCAGCCGAGGCAATACAGGCTTGTGGAGAATTTGGAGTCACCTGGCTACTCCACATATTTAGGAAAGCCTGGAATGAAAGGACTGTACCAATAGACTGGCAAAGAGCCCTTATAGTCCCAATTTGGAAAAGAAAAGGCAATAAGCAAGATTGTAACAATTACAGAGGCATCTCCCTTCTAAGCCACGTAGGAAAAATGTTTGCCAAAATTCTGGAACAACGAATTAGATCCGTTGTAGAACCGATCCTGAGCTCATCACAGGTCGGATTTAGGAAAGGAAGAGGGTGTACTGACGCTATTTTTGCTTTAAGACAAGTTAGCGAAAAGACAATAGAACACAGACATCAAATGAACATCGCTTTCATAGATCAAGAAAAAGCTTTCGATAGAGTAAACAGAAATTTATTATGGAAAGTTCTTGAAAACTACGGTATAAATGGAACAATTTTAGATTGTGTTATGGCTATTTATAGACAAAGTGAAAGCGCCATTAGAACAAGAGCTGGCATTACAGACTGGTTCCCAGTAACATCAGGAGTAAGACAAGGTTGTGTATTATCACCTTTACTTTTCATAATATTTATGGACAATATTAATAAAATAGACATAACACCAACAGATGTCGATAAACAGGAGGACTTCAATGAGCTGCTCTTTGCCGACGATCAATGCATATTTCACAGTGATAGTAAACAGCTGCAAGACCACATAAACCTACTACACGACAGTTGCCTCAAGCATCATATGAAGATCAATACTGAAAAGACAGAAGTCATGAGCATAAGTAGAGAGCAACAGACCATCGACATAAAGATTCTAGATCACAGCCTAAAACAAGTGCAAGAATTTAAATACTTGGGAAGTATCTTTACATCCAATGGTAAAATAGACAGAGAGATCGAAGCAAGAATCCACCAAGCCAACAATGTCGCATACCAGCTTGCCCCAATTTTAAAACACCCTGCTGTCCCAGCTGAGATAAAAAGACAAATTATAAATACAATCTTTATACCGACAGTAGGCTATCAATGTCAGACTTGGACATTAACAAAAGAACACGAGAGAAGACTAACCACCTGTGAAATGAGATGTTTGAGAATGGCTGCGAATAAAACCAGAAGAAATCGAGTGAGAAACGATGTGATTACAAGAACTATCGGAACCATACCCATCGTTAAATTTATTGAGAAGCAAAGAATGAAATGGTTTGGTCACCTAATGAGAATGGAACCAACGATGCCAGCATCAAGAGCATACAACATGAAAATCGAAACACCAAGAGGCAGGGGAAGACCAAGAAGAAGATGGATTGAAGGAGTCACGGACAACTTGAGACTTCATAACATCACGGCATATGAAGCGACTGAGCGCGCCCTGGCTCGGTTGCCGATCATCTGATAGACTGCGACGCCTAGCGGCACAAGCAGATTTTGACAAAAGAAGAAAGAAGAAGAAGTCTTGTGATAAACTGTTATGTAGTCTTGTGATAAATTGCCATGTAGTCTTGTGATAAATTGCCATGTAGTCTTGTGATAAATTGACATGTAGTCTTGTGATAAACTGTTATGTAGTCTTGTGATAAATTGTTATGTAGTCTTGTGATGAACTGTTATGTAGTCTTGTGATAAACTGTTCTGTAGTCTTGTGATAAATTGCTATGTAGTCTTGTAATAAACTATTATGTAGTCTTGTGATAAATTGTTATGTAGTCTTGTGATAAACTGTTATGTAGTCTTGTGATTAACTGTTATGTAGTCTTGTGATAAACTGTTATGTAGTCTTGAGATAAATTGTTATGTAGTCTTGTGATAAACTGTTATGCAGTCTTGTGATAAATTGTTATGTAGTCTTGTGATAAACTGTTATGTAGTCTTGTGATAAATTAGCATGCCGTCCTGTGATAAATTACGTTACCTGATGATGAGTCATTCTCTCTGTGTTGACTCTTTGGCAGGTTCCAGCGCCGAGAAGAACCTTTTAAAGGTGAGACTGCAGAAAGACGACCTGGAGATCTTTTTAGAGCCGCCGCGGGAAAGTAGCGGAGGGCAGACATAGAGAACAGCGAGAGTGATATGTTCGTGAATAAAACTACCAGAAACTCATGACACCACGTTCAATGGAGTCAGTGTACTTGAAACTCATTAATGACACAATATTTCATCAAATCAGTATACATGAAACTCATTCATATCGCAATATTTCATCATATCAGTGTACTTGAAACTCATAATTAATCCATATTTAATAAAATCAGTATACTTGAAACTCATAATTACACCATATTTAATAAAATCAGTATACTTGAAACTCATAATTACACCATATTTAATAAAATCAGTATACTTGAAACTCATAATTACACCATATTTAATAAAATCAGTATACTTGAAACTCATAATTACACCATATTTAATAAAATCAGTACACTTGAAACTCATAACTAAACTATATTTCATGGAATAGAGGCACTGGAAACTCATAATTACACTACATTTCGGGGCTAAATGTATTGGAAACTCATAATTGCACCAGATTTTAGGGCATAAATGTACTCATAATGATAGCACATTTCATGAAATGAATGCACTGGAAACACTATAATTATATCATATTTCAGGTGTACTTGAATTCATAATTACGTAATATTTCAAGGAATAGATATACTAGCAACGCATAATTATGTCACATTACAGGTGAAATGTACTGAAATCTAATCATTACACCCACCATATTTAAGAGAATTATTATACTTAAATCTTATCATTACATCCTCCCAGGTCGACCCAGCCCTGAGTGGGTACCAGGTGCAGTCCTGGAAAGTAAAGGCGGCCAGCGTGATGCTGACCACATCACCCATCTTGTGCTGATTGGTCTATACAAATTTAGGACTAGCCCTATACGCCTAAAGGCGTGGAACAGAAACCCTTACTTTTTTAAATGTATATTTTACATCATATTTGAGGGAATACATGAACTGGAAACTCGTAATGCTGCCATATTTCAGGGAACAACATACTTGAAATTCATAATTACACTGTGTTTCATGGAATAAACATACGAACGAACGAACAAACTTTATTTTCAAAGGGTTAAGAATTGGGCACGCAGGCCCTTTCTAACATTCTGCCCTTCCACTCCGCTCCTTTCAAACAATGCTTCATTTTTACCTCATTTCATAGTTAATAATAATAATAATAATAATAATAATAATAAAAAGAGGAATGCACAATTAAAAATTTGAGAAATATAAAAAAGAAACAAAAGAACAAAAAAAAAAATAGAAGAAAAAAAAATTACAATATCTAAGTCTTATTTACAATGAGGACATTGCTACATTTCATGGAATCCCTATAGTGGAAACTCTCAAGGACATAAGATTTCAGATAATAAATAAACTAGAAACTTATAAATATACTGGAAACTCATATGTACAAGGATTTCAGATTTAAAAAAAAAAATACTGGAAACTCATATGTACAAAGATTTCAGATTAAAAAAAAAAAATATACTGGAAACTCATTTGTACTAAGATTTCAGATAAAAACAAATTACTGGAAATTCATAAGTACGAAGATTTCAGATACAAAAATATACTGGAAACACACAAATACGAAGATTTCAAATAATAGATATACTGGAAACTCAAATGTACTAAGATTTCAGATAATACATATACTGGAAACTCAAATGTAAGAAGATTTCAGATAATAGATATACCGGAAACTCAAATGTACGAAGATTTCAGATGATAGATATAGAGGAAACTAGGGCTGTACCGAATAGTGATTTTCACTATTCGGCCGAATACGAATAGCGGGACCAACTATTCGGCCGAATACGAATACGAATAGTGTATAAAATATATCTTTAAAAAAAAAACACACACACACACACACACATTCATAATGTCAAATGTACGCTGAACTTTTACTTCACATAAATTAGCACAGAATAGTCATCTTCTTCTTTAGCATTCTGAGCCCTTGAGGTTTACTGCTGCAGATATCACTTGTCTCCATTCATCTCTCTGGCTGGCCTTATCTTCACAATTTGTGACACCAGTTGTTTGCAGGTCTGGCTGGACATTATCTCTCGAACTTCTTTTTTGTCTGCCTCATGGTCTACGCCCATTCCTCTCTCAGGTGTATACAGTTTTTACTTCTCTGTCATCTGACATTCTTTCAATATGCCCCAACCATTTTAGTCTGTTAGCTCTCATGATGCCAGTGATCAATGGTGATTTAAACAGATTATGTGTTACGTTGTTGCTTTTCACTCTCCATTCCCCGCTGTTGGCATCTTTGATGGGTCCAAAGATTAGTCGTAAGACTGTTTTCGAAAACCTGTAATAAGGCCTCATCTGTTTTCTTTCTGCTTCAAGTTTCTGGGCCATATAAAACGACTGGTCTTATCAACGTTTTGTATATTTTGATCTTGGTGTTGCGAGACAGACACTTTGACTTTGTCAGATGTTAAAGGGCATAGTATACTTTATTTGTATATTTTATTCTAGATTGCATTTCTTCTCTCAGCATGTTGGAGCAATTAAATTTTGCACCCAAGTACTTATGTGTTTCCGTTCGTTTGATTTTCATATTATCGACTTGGATGTGGCCGGAGTTTATATTCTTTCCATGTCTATTTAGTATTCGTACAGAATAGTAAACATTTAAAAACATTTTATGTTTTGCACCCTTCAGACAGTATTTAGTAACTAATAACTAGGAATGAAAGATCCCTAAGTATTATAACAAGTAACTAAACTTGGAAATTGTCATTGACAGCTTAGTTAATGCAGGAAAGATTCATTAGCTTTCAACAAAACCAATCGTTCCGTGTTGTCAGCATTAAGGCCGTGTATGCAGAAGCGGGTTTAAGATAACTACTATTCGTTTTCGGCCCGACCGCAACTATTCGGCCGAATACCGAATAGTCAATAGGTCCACTATTCGGCCCCGAAGCGAATATTCGGTACAGCCCTATTAATAACCAAGACCGTGTGGTTCTGGGGATAAACCAGTAGATCTAGAGCAGAAAACATGGATTTTTTCTTTAAAAACGGAACACTGAGTGGGTTTAGCTGATAATGGGCTGAATGGCTGTGGGATTTGTCCTTCATGGCACCCACTGCCTCCTTCCTAACAAGCAAGTACTACTAATGGCACCGTATACGTCCTGCATTGTTGCTGGTTTGCGTTCACCGGCTGTTAACCTCGTGGGGAAGTTCTGACTGTTCCTCCATGTCTACACTTCGGCTTTGTTGAAGGACCTGAGTTATGCGTGTGCACCCGTTTTACATATCTGGTCTAACTGTATACAGACTGTTGGTTCTGTGCCTCTCGAGCAGATGCACTCCCAGCTTTGAAGGAATCCCCTTATAAGTAGACTCCTACTATATGCTTGTTAGAGAGGCAGTAGGTGTATTCTTGCGCCCCCCCCCCTCCCACCCCCACACAATAGGGCATTGGAACTTACACGAGAGGAAAAAAGGCGGAAGGGGTGGTTACTACATTTAATTAGTGAAAAAATGGTTATCCTGTTTCTGTCCCTCACAATGTTTATTTTCTAATTTTACCCCAGGCAAGACTAGTGTATCTTGTTGTCATTTATCTGCTCCATAATTAGGGGTTCGTTTTTGTCTACCCTTCAAAAATCGCGTCAATTCCTTAATCTATACATCGATCTGTTCTCAATCGATACATCTGAGCATACATTCAGCCCGCTTTGTGTTTCTCAGTCCTTCAATCTATTTTCACCCTCCCCTCTAATATATTTACGTATGTATATAAACATATGTATGTATTGCGAAGTAAAGTAAGCATTGAGGCAAAAGTAGTATGGCCACAAAACAACATACAAATTTAATCTGACAAGAAAGGGAGATAAATAGTCTGTATTTCACAATACATGTTTACACGAAGGCAATGACAATTGACACTGGCAGGATCGATTGTCGTTTGTTCTAGAAATACCAGCAATCTGAGACCCATGGCCCATAACTCTTCAACAGTAACTTGATGCTAAACACTTAGAAACCAGACTCTCAAGGTCTCGTAATTAATTCGAGTTGTCTCCCATATATACTCTTCTAATTTATTATGGAATATATAGATATACACGAAACATTGTCAATAAATACAACTCCTTGTGAGGTGCAATGTTTCGTTATTTACGGCAACATGTGTAAAGAACACTGAACAAAATACGCACACAGCAGATGCTTGTAAATATAAAACATACAATACAGTTTACACACAGATTGTTTACAGACTATTTTACACACAAATAAACTGATGAAAACTTTTTTTTTTTTTTTAATTCGTTATTTAAAATTCTACTCTGGCTCTTGCCAGGGGCCGCAACATTGCCCGACCATAAATATGGTATAATGGCTGAACGCAGTTTCTGGGACCTTTCCACGGTGATCCTCATCCACATGGTGGCACTTTGTGTCATCGGGTTTTTATCGCTCCGTGTGATGTCCTGGTGGGGAAAAATCTATAACTACTACATTGTCAATATTTGCCCAAGTACGCGAATTTTTATCCCCACTCCAAGGGGGCCCTAGTATAATGTAACGGTTGAACAGGTTTCTGGTAACTAAAGTCGACTCCTTGTGGGTTGCAATTTTTCATTATTTTAAAGCCCTATCGTGGCTGTTGCCAGAGACCCTACTATATATAACCTAACGGTTGAACGGCCGGGACCTCTCAAAGGGGGAACCTTATCCGCATGGTGGCACTTTGTGTCACCGGGTGTTTATCGCTCTGTGTGATGTCCAAGTGGGGTAAAATCTACTTACTTAACATTGTAAACACTCCCCCGGGTATGGGAATTTTAATCATCACTCGGGCTGTCAAAGGGAGCCCTAATATAACAGAACGCTTGAACGGGTTTCTGGGACCTTGGCCAAGGGATTCTGATCTTACTGGTGGCGCTTTGTGTCACCGTGTGTAAATCGTTGTGCGGTCCTAGTCAGATTGAAAGTAACTCATACAGAGCCGCCGTTTTGTGGCGGCCAGACGCCCGCCTGCGAATCCGAAGATTGTGGGTTCAACTACACGGCATTTTTCCAAATTTATGACAAAAATATCACTTTTTCAATGTGTTCGTTTTTGTAAAGTTCGGCATTCGTAGAATAGATGACACACAAAATTAATGTCATTTGTAAACAATTTAGCATTGAAAAGTTAATACTAACGACACCACCTCGTGCACTTTTTAAGATAAAAAAAAGTGTAAAAGTCAGTTTTCTCAAATCTCTATATTTCAGTTTGCTGTGTGTGTGAAATCCTAAAATCTAAACTTAAATAAAGAGTAGAAATATGAAATTTTGTAAGCGTACTCCATAAACAATATGATAGGGACCGGTCTATCCAAAAGTAGATTTTAAAAAGTTTTTTGTTTCTAAAACTTGATTATTGTCTTATGATGCTAGATTTTTTTTACTTTTTCAATAAACCTACATTTTAAAATTCTACGAAAAATATTTTAAAACATGTTTAAAGTAAATAAACTAGACCTGTACCTCTAAATAGAATAAAAGGTCATGGATCCATCATTTATTGTTAAATACCTATGTCTGTTTTTTAAAATTTTAGGATTCTAAGTACATATTGTTTTTTTCACAAGATGGCGGCTATTGCCATGACAACTATGATTTTTTAACACTTAAAGCACATAAATGTAATAAAATGTATCCCTACAAATGACCATTATAAAATAGCTGCTCTAAGTCTGTAAATAAAAAAATAAAATTTTTTGGTGTAGTGACCCCTAAAAAAAACCAAAATGACCTAAGGGTCCTAGTTCCATCCAGCCTTAAATAGGCACCAGGTAAAGTCATGGGAAGTAAAGACGGTCGGTATGTTGGTGACCACATCACCCACTCAGTGCCGATGGGTCTATTATATACAGGTATAGCTCAGTATCCCCAGTAGCCATAAGACGTGAAAAAAGGTCGTTCACTTACTTTACTTACCGTAGAAGGAAAATCAATCCAATTATTGGGTTATCTTTTTGTTAACTGACAGTGGACTAGATATGGGAAGGTAGATGGATAGTTACACAGGTATGCAGGTGGATGCAAAAGATTCTCATAAACAGGCAGTGAGAAAGAGAGTGTTAAACTGTTTTATAGAAGCTGTGTTATTTTATGTCTGAGAAACATGGACAATAATCAAAGAAGATGAAACAGATTTTTTCGCGGCAGAGATGTGGGGATTCTTTTAGAAGAAGGAAAGAATATCACGGAAGGCTAGAAAGACAAATGAATCAGCCCCCATAGAGACAGATAAAAGTCGTAAACTTATTAGAAAGGTTAGATATAGACAGTCAATGGATTTTGGACATACCATGAGAAGGAATCGACTCTTGAATTTGGGAACAACCGGCAAGATTGATGGGAGGAGAAGAGCAAGTGGACGACAGAGAAATAAATACCTGGATGATCTGGCTAGATGGAGAGACAAAAACATTGAACAGATTTGTGATCGTGTGAGATGACCAAATATGACAGCCCACGCTTACCAGCATGGCACATGGTGATGAGGATGCAGGTTGATGGATGATTGGGTAGGTCGGTTGAAAGATTGGAGGGTATTCATATAGGTAAATACGAACGTAGTTATGCATGTAGATATAAGTGCATTTGTAGGTGGAAAGATGAATTATTACGTAGCTAAGGGAGTTGATGAGCTGGTAAAAAAAAATTTGCAAGGACATTATTAGGGGAAAAAACTGTACCCTCCCGATTATTCGAGGAAATTCATGGCAATAAAGAATGAAAATAAGTCACTGGATAAACGCCAGCGGAAGAAGAAACGCGCCACAACATTGGCAACGTTTGGCAACGCCTTGGGAGACGCACAGAACGCGGGAAAACCCGCTGGTACCACCCTCGAAAATATTGGACTGTCACGTGACGTCAGCTGGGGGTGAATTATTGGGATAAAACCCATCATTATTAACAGACTATATGCCAGATTTCAACAACTTAACCGAACGGCTGCTAAGTTACAGATTTGTATAAATCGGCAGGACTTTTGGAACGGACTATACCACCAAAAATGGTAGGTAGGTAAGTTGTACCCCACCAGGACATCACACGAGCGATAAACACCCGATGCCACAAAGTGCCACCATGCGGATAAGGATCACCCATGGAGAGGTCCCGGAAACCCCATTCAGCCGTTAGGCAATATTTAAGGCTCAGCTATATTTAGGGGCCCGGGCAAAAGCCAGGGTGAGGCTTCAAAATAGCTAAAAATTGCATCACACAAAGAGATGACGATTCTGTAATTTTGGAACGGACTATACCACAAAAATTATTTCACAATTGTGCTACATAAAAGATGCATTTATAAAAAAAAAAACTGGGTACCGCCAGAATGAAATAAATCCTGGAGATTTTTTGATATGTGAGTAGATAGATTTTGGTAGAGAAATCGTCTCCCTCGCGTCCTAGATAAATTGGTGTAACGCTGTGAGCGCAGCATACAGCAGGCCAAAGTGTACATACACTGAGATCGAGTGGGAGTCCAGCAGGAAAGCACACACTTATTTATATAACAAATATCCTGGTGACGAAGGCAACAGCACAAATCAAGCAACAGACTGACGTCACGGTGATTATTTTAAATGCCGACACACCCGCCCTGTCGCCAGAACACGGCCCGACCTCCTTCCTGGAGACGTCATTATCTTCCTTATGGGGACTCTATGAGAAGTCTATAAATAGGGGGTCGTCTGCATTGTGCGCAGATAATAAACCGATCGCTGGCACTGAACTCGTTGGCTGGTTGCACTTTTAATAGAGATTGGTAGTGTTTGTGTCTGTCTGTCTATCTGCTTAACCTGTCTGCCTGTCAGTCTGTTTGTAGTAGGTATAGTGGACCTGTTCACGTTTTCCGGCCCATCTTCACACTTTGTCAGTCTGATCTACGTCAGAGGGGTGCAACGTTTTACTGCTTTCTTTGAAAAGACTCTCTCATGTGACCTAGGCTGAGACTGTTTGTGGGAGGGGGGGGGGGGTAGAGCTATTTCTACATGTTCTGGAGTCGTTGAAAGATGTGTTGTCGTGTACTATAGATCATGTGACTTTGGCGCTGATGTAATTTGAGTGAAGACAACGTGTCACCCCTCCTGCCTAGAAGAGTTGGAGAAAGTGAATGGAAGGTCAAGCATTGTGCAGATGAGCGGGAAACGTGAACAGGACCAATGTAGTTGTAGCAGCACCATTGGTAGTGGTGTTGGTCTCAGTCACAAAAGTAGTAATAGTATTAACAATAGCGCAGCAGATGCTGTATTAGTAGTAGTGGTAGTAGCAGAGCAGCAATAGTTGTAGTAGTTGTTGCTGGTTGTTGATGCTACTTTATGTTGCCACTGTTGGTGCTGCAAACATGCGCACTTCTTCTTCTTCTTCTTCTTCTTCTTCTTCTTCTTTTCTTATTCTTTTTTCGTATTCATCATCATCATCGTCTTCATCATCATCTTCTTCTTCTCCTCCTCCTCTTCTCATTTTTATTCTCTTCGTCTTCTTCTTCTTTTCTTCTTCTTTTTCGTTGTTGTGTTCTTCTGCTTCAGCATTCCGCGCCATTGATTCCCACTGCTTCAGATATCAGCTGTCTCAATTCATAAAAACATATATTTAAGGCTAGGTTACGTAGTTGTATACTAAGATCGAACATATTTTTTTACAGTTTTTTTTTAATTGACATCAGTTTCTGCCTTAACGACAACTAAAACTGATGCACAGGAACAACCAGCTGCATACAAATAAGCCAGCAAACGGGTGTACACGCAAAACTCTGGCAAAAAGCATAAGACAAAATGGACGACCAACCAGAACTTCCCGCCGGTGAACAAAAAAAAGAAGAAAAAGAAACGAAACAATTACCTACCTACTTGCAGAATTCAGCGGCGAAATTAGCATTTAAAATAAAAAAATTTGCAGCATAAGCTGTAACTGTTATGAAGTATAATAGCTAGACAATTGTGCAAAACTTGCCTAGCTTAGTCCACAATATTTCGATGTACAACAATTATTGAACCAACATAGTTTTATCTTTGAGAGAATTGTGATGAAGTCATATTCAGTACTTCAAATCGTTCAACATGCAATTGAAAAGTGTTCCATGTACCACGTTTGCACACGTGTCGTAGTTAGCCGAAACCTGATTTACGGTTATAGATCCAGCCTGATTTGGCATTTAAGTATTGTTATTGCAAAGATTTACAACAATTAATAGGCAAAAAAATATAATTTTTTAGGCCTTTTAGTTGTTTTGCAGAAGAATTCTTAGAATTTCATGGACAAACCGAAAGAGTAAATTTATAGTCGTCCCCATGTGGGTTGACATTTTTTGTTATTTGAAGCCCCACCCTGGCTTTTGCCGGGGGGCCCTGAATATAGACGGGCCAAAAAGTGTATGGCCTCACGGCTGAAAAGGGATTTCTGGGACCTCTCCACAGGTGATTCTCATCCGCATGGTGACACTTTGTGTCACCCTGTGTTTATCGCTTGTGTGATGTCCTGGTGAGGTACAGTTACCTACCTACCTACCTCACAGAAAGAGCAACTCAGCCGCTTTGAAAGAGGTGAGGGCTCAAATACAGATTATGACAAACATAAAAAGGAACAGTCATTTTTGTGGGGTCATGTTGCGACAAGAGCGAAACTAGAATATGTTGTGACCACTGGAAATGTCTGTGGAAAAAAGAGACAGAGGAAGACAGTGCGGAACAATTCTTGACAGCTCTTTGCCATAGCATTAAGGGGTTTCACCACACAAACTGATACATGTGGATGACGATCGCAGATTGCGGAGAAGAATCATCGCTTACGCCAGTCGGTAAGGCACTTGATAGTGATATCAGGGCTGTTTTCGCCTTACTATATGTAAATATGTGTGTGTGTGGTTGTGGTAACAGACTTTAAGAAAGTCCTAGAGTGTCGCTTCAAGGTTGCATGGCTAGTGCAATCGCCACAAACTGGAGATTATGACTTTTTTGTTTTGTTGCATGACGGAAAAGACATCTAAAGTTTTCACAAGGATCGAACACAGGTCTTCCGCGTAAGAGCCTAGCCCTCTAACCGCCTCAACCAGTCGCTTCTCCAGTAAGTAAATTAACCGTGAACGGGGACCCACACCAACTGTATTGATAAAATAAAATTAGCAACCATAGCGCAACGGTAGATAACGGGACAATCTTCGAAGTGTATCACCGAGAAAATATTGCGTGTGGGAGTTGGCCAGAATACCAGCGCTGTGGCAATCAAACATGATGCGTGGGCTTCTGGTAAACTGCTTACTGACTGGCACTTCAAATCTGTTTGTAAATGTAACGACCTTGTTTACGTGGTGTTTTCCCCCCGATACATCTCCTCACCTTTACACATGAAACTTAAAATACCTGAGATAAAACAACGGAGCTGATGTTTTCAGGAATAAATACCGTTTGTAAGTGTTAGACCTTTTTTCTATGTCCACGGAGTATTTTCAGACTGCGTTGCTTTCATAAGGATATAATTAGATATATTACGTGCCTGTTTTCACAAGTGAATAGTGCAGTGTTAAAATGTTATTAATGTTGGTGATTATGTCTGTTATTTGGCATAATTCGCATTGTAAATTAGGTTACAGTACGTCTATAAATCGGCACGGTGATTACTGTTGTGTGTCTATTTATACGGAGATGTGTGACTTAAGTTGCTAGTTGGGGTTTACGATTTTGCATTGGGTGTGTCTGTTTACTTAACACTTGGCTATTAATACGGATATGGTATTTGAATCGGCCTGTAGTTCCAGTTACGTGAGGTTAAATTTACGATATTGCACCAAAACACGAAGTAAGCATCGTTTGGGCAAATTCCTAACTTATTAGTCATGGCTGATTTTGAACTTTCTGAAAAACATAAAGCCTAAGGTTTAGTAGTTCGCCATTGCTCCCTCAGCGGTCGGACCTCGACAGCACTATCTTAACCAAAGCAAGCTTTGCGAGTCCTTTGCAGAACGTTTCAAAACCAATCCCAACATTTTTCGGCTGTTAGTGATTTTAATAGGCAATTTTACGTTCAGTAGTTTGCCATTGCTCCATCAGCGGTCAGGCCTCGACAGCACTATCGAAACAAGAGCAAGCTTGCAGAGGGCCCTAAGTATAGCCGGGCTTTAAATTTGGCCCAACGGCTAAACGGGGTTTCCAGATCCTCTCCACGGGTGATCCACATCCGCATAGTGGCACTTTGTGTCACTGGGTGTTTGTCGCTTGTGTGATGTTCTGGTGGGGTACAACTTACTTATCTACCTAGGCGATATCTGCTGCTGCTGAATCGCCTTCAGCTGGGGTCGAACTCAGCACATAGGCATTACGTAGCGCCGTCGCCACGCCTAAGCCACATAGGCCGACTACAGTGTGCTTAGACCGTCGTTAAATACAAGAAAGCAAGATAAGAAGTCGTATGAGTAATTATCATCATCATGTGTGCATCACCCTCATAATCAATGTCCACTTTTGCCGTTATGCTTAGAGGAAAGCTGTCTGCGTTCGATCCCTAAGGGGGGGGGGGGGGGAGGGGGGCAAAGGTCATTGTCATTCCATGGGGATACAAAGGTGAAAGGTTAAGGTTAAGAGGATCGACTTCATTGCACCGGATTTTATCCCATATGGCTCGGTCTCTCTCCAGAGAACAGCTAACCACCTGCCGATAGCGTCACCCAAATTACGAGCACCGTAACTCCAGAGGTATCCCTAAAAATTGCACTGATAAAGCGAACGACACAGCAATGAAACGAATCCGCCACCTTTAAAACGCGAGGCAAATGGCTTGACCACTTCCCCCACAGAGATTCTCCCGTCCCCCACCCTCCCTAGGGATGCAGAATGTCTTTATGTCATCTATCCATATTGTCATGAGGTCCCTTCTGCTCTGACGTGAACTTTTTAGGTCTCAGGTCTAGTGACTGTGTCAGTATTTGCATTCTAACAAGATAATCCTCTGCTTCTCAATTAATTTAGGGCAAGATGTCATCTCCCATTCTGTCTCATAGAGTCATGTCTCGCTTAGTCTTGGAGGGCTCAGTTGATGGCTTTCCTCTCACCTCCCCCCTCCCCACACACACAGGCAGTAACTGCTAAAGGACATCCTTTGCTTTCACACTTCTACACACAATCGACTGTGTTGTTGATAGGGCGGTAAAGTGGGCTGTGGTTCAGGGTTGAACTCTTCTGTCTTTTCTACCAATTTGTGCCCACTTCGTCGATTTCTGCGGTGGTAAATTCTGAAATTCGTTACCATCGTCTGATTTATCATGATCATCGTCTGCCGTGCTGTAAGAGACGGTAAGAGTAGGCAGTTTTGTTTCGCCAACCCACGCGATCACCATAATCACGGATCAGGCCAGTGTGTTTATGCCTCGTCCTATCCATATGGACAAAATGTCCAGGTATTCTCTCTGTGTCTTTCTGCTGCTCTCCCTCCATCAATCTTGCCAGTCATCGCGTAATTCTCGAGTCCATACATTCATCTCAAAAATCACATCTCCTTTAGGAGAAAATATTTGTCAGCTTGTCTGCTTGTTGTCTATGTCTCACATGCATACAACAACACGGATTCTTTATAGCGCTTTGACATATTTGTCTCCCTGCAATTAACTTCTTCTTCTTCTTCTTTTCTTCTTCTTCTTTTCTTCTTCTTCTTCCAGCTTCTTCTTCTTTTTCTTCTTCTTCTTCCAGCTTCTTCTTCTTCTTCCAGCTTCTTCTTCTTTTTCTTCTTCTTCTTCTTCTTCTTCTTCTTCTTCTTCTTCTTCTTCTTCTTCTTCTTCTTCTTCTTCTTCTTCTTCTTCTTCTTCTTCTTCTTCTTCTTCTTCTTCTTCTTCTTCTTCTTCTTCTTCTTCTTCTTTCTTCTTCTTCTCTTCTTCTTTTCTTCTTCTTCTTCTTCTTCTTCTTCTTCTTCTTCTCTTCTTCTTCTTCTTCTTCTTCTTCTTCTTCTTCTTCTTCTTCTTCTTCTTCTTCTTCTTCTTCTTCTTCTTCTTCTTCTTCTTCTTCTCTTCTTCTTCTTCTTCTTCTTCTTCTTCTTCTTCTTCTTCTTCTTCTCTTCTTCTTCTTCTCTTCTTCTTCTTCTTCTTCTTCTTCTTCTTCTTCTTCTTCTTGCTTCTTCTTCTTCTTCTTCTTCTTTTCTTCTTCTTCTCTTCTTCTTCCTTCTTCTTCTTCTTCTTCTTCTTCTTCTTCTTCTTCTTCTTCTTCTTCTTCTTTCTTCTTCTTCTTCTTCTCTTCTTCTTCTTCTTCTTCTTCTTCTTCTTCTTCTTCTCTTCTTCTTCTTCTTCTTCTTCTTCTTCTTCTTCTTCTTCTTCTTCTTCTTCTTCTTCTTCTTCTTCTTCTTCTTCTTCTTCTTCTTCTTCTTCTTCTTCTTTCTTCTTCTTCTTCTCTTCTTCTTCTTCTTCTTCTTCTTCTTCTTCTTCTTCTTCTTCTTCTTCTTCTTCTTCTTCTTCTTCTTCTTCTTCTTCTTCTTCTTCTTCTTCTTCTTCTTCTTCTTCTTCTTCTTCTTCTTCTTCTTCTTCTTCTTCTTCTCTTCTTCTTCTTCTTCTTTCTTCTTCTTCTTCTTCTTCTTCTTCTTCTTCTTCTTCTTCTTCTTCTTCTTCTT
This sequence comes from Candidula unifasciata, assembly GCA_905116865.2. NCBI lineage: Eukaryota > Metazoa > Mollusca > Gastropoda > Stylommatophora > Geomitridae > Candidula > Candidula unifasciata. Next base: position 316,163 of record CAJHNH020000202.1, on the reverse strand, counting down.
CTTCTTCTTCTTCTTCTTCTTCTTCTTCTTCTTTCTTCTTCTTCTTCTTCTTCTTCTTCTTCTTCTTCTTCTTCTTCTTCTTCTTCTTCTTCTTCTTCTTCTTCTTTTCTTCTTCTTCTTCTTCTTCTTCTTCTTCTTCTTCTTCTTCTTCTTCTTCTTCTTCTTCTTCTTCTTCTTCTTCTTCTTCTTCTTCTTCTTCTTCTTCTTCTTCTTCTTCTTCTTCTTTCTTCTTCTTCTTCTTCTTCTCTTCTTCTTCTTCTTCTTCTTCTTCTTCCTTCTTCTTCTTCTTCTTCTTCTTCTTCTTCTTCTTCTTCTTCTTTCTTCTTCTTCTTCTTCTTCTTCTTCTTCTTCTTCTTCTTCTTCTTCTTCTTCTTCTTCTCTTCTTCTTCTTCTTCTTCTTCTTCTCTTCTCTTCTTCTTCTTCTTCTTCTTCTTCTTCTTCTTCTTCTTCTTCTTCTTCTTCTTCTTCTTCTTCTTACTCTTCTTCTTCTTCTTCTTCTTCTTCTTCTTCTTCTTCTTCTTCTTCTTCTTCTTCTTCTTCTTCCTTCTTCTTCTTCTTCTTCTTCTTCTTCTTCTTCTTCTTCTTCTTCTTCTTCTTCTTCTTCTTCTTCTTCTTCTTCTTCTTCTTCTTCTTCTCTTCTTCTTCCTTCTTCTTCTTCTTCTTCTTCTTCTTCTTCTTCTTCTTCTTCTTCTTCTTCTTCTTCTTCTTCTTCTTCTTCTTCTTCTTCTTCTTCTTCTTCTTCTTCTTCTTCTTCTTCTTCTTCTTCTTCTTCTTCTTCTTCTTCTTCTTCTTCTTCTTCTTCTTCTTCTTCTGTCTTCTTTCTTCTTCTTCTTCTTCTTCTTCTTCTTCTTCTTCTTCTTCTTCTCTTCTTCTTCTTCTTCTTCTCTTCTTCTTCTTCTTCTTCTTCTTCTTCTTCTTCTTCTTCTTCTTCTTCTTCTTCTTCTTCTTCTTCTTCTTCTTTCTTCTTCTTCTTCTTCTTTCTTCTTCTTCTTCTTCTTCTTTCTTCTTCTTCTTCTTCTTCTTCTTCTTCTTCTTCTTCTTCTTCTTCTTCTTCTTCTTCTTCTTCTTCTTCTTCTTCTTCTTCTTCTTCTTCTTCTTCTCTTCTTCTTCTTCTTCTTCTTCTTCTTCTTCTTCTTCTTCTTCTTCTTCTTCTTCTTCTTCTTCTTCTTCTTCTTCTTCTTCTTCTTCTTCTTCTTCTTCTTCTTCTTCTTCTTTTCTTCTTCTTCTTCTTCTTCTTCTTCTTCTTCTTCTCTTCTTCTTCTTCTTCTTCTTTCTTCTTCTTCTTCTTCTTAGTCTTCTTCTTCTTCTTTTCTTCTTCTTCTTCTTCTTCTTCTTCTTCTTCTTCTTCTTCTTCTTCTTCTTCTTCTTCTTCTTCTTCTTCTTCTTCTTCTTCTTCTTCTTCTTCTTCTCTTCTTCTTCTTCTTCTTCTTCTTCTTCTTCTTCTTCTTCTTCTTCTTCTTCTTCTTCTTCTTCTTCTTCTTCTTCTTCTTCTTCTTCTTCTTCTTCTTCTTCTTCTTCTTCTTCTTCTTCTTCTTCTTCTTCTTCTTCTTCTTCTTCTTCTTCTTCTTCTTCTTCTTCTTCTTCTTCTTCTTCTTCTTCTTCTTCTTCTTCTGCCTCATCTTACCGTTCACTGTCTGCAGTCTCTAGTGGAAAGTTCTGCTTGGTTGTTTACTTCAGCACATTTTTTAAGCCCTGTTTAATATCAAGTCCAATCAACTGAGTTTACTCAAAGGACTACATTTTTTATAATGGCGACCGTCACGGGCCGGAGAATCAATCCGCGAGATAAAATATCATTAATATAATACAAGTGTCAGTGATCCGCTGGCCACTTGCTAGGTGTGCGCGGCACAGTTTTGGTCTGCTGGCCGCCAGTTGAATAGTCCTGTTCTAAACCTTGATTTTTTTTTTTTTTTGGGTGCGTATCCGTTTTACAGATCTGGTCTATGTGTTCCTCGTCTCTCGGACAGATGCACTCTTGTCGCTATCTTCTGCATCTCGCTAAATGCCACTGTTGCCATAGCGATTCTTGTTCTAATTTCTACAAGGAATCTTCTAACAGATCTTGTGATTATTCCACGCTTGTTATATTGAGTGACTTGTTTAATAATGTTGCCATAGCGATTCTTGTTCTAATTTCTACAAGGAATCTTGTAACAGATCTTGTGATTATTTCACGCTTGTTATATTGAGTGACTTGTTTAATAATGTTGCCATAGCGATTCTTGTTCTAATTTCTACAAGGAATCTTCTAACAGATCTTGTGATTATTTCACGCTTGTTATATTGAGTGACTTGTTTAATAATGTTGCCATAGCGATTCTTGTTCTAATTTCTACAAGGAATCTTGTAACAGATCTTGTGATTATTTCACGCTTGTTATATTGAGTGACTTGTTTAATAATGTTGCCATAGCGATTCTTGTTCTAATTTCTACAAGGAATCTTCTAACAGATCTTGTGATTATTTCTACGCTTGTTATATTGAGTGACTTGTTTAATAATGTTGCCATTTGCGTGTATTTCACACCGAGGTATTTCTTTCTTTTAGAGCAGTGATTCCCAAACTGTGCGCCGCGGCGCCCCGGGGAGCCGCGACCTCTTCACAGGGGCGCCACGAAATATTCGAAGATACCAGAGTCAATCTTTTACGCACGAATAGTCATACTTTTACTTAGATTAGGGCGCTGTGGGAAAATTCTAATTAAAAAAAGTCGATGCGACTAAGAAATGTTTGGGAAGCGCTGTTATAGCGGACAACTGTAATGTCTACTTTCTTACACTTTAACTCTTAGCCTAGTAACCCGCTGTGTACTGACTACTCAATCGTCATATTTCTGAACGTATATTTACATTGAAATTACAGATGTAAGGATTAATTTGTGGTTTGTAATTAGACCACTGAATACAGAGACATTACAATGCAATAGAAGGATATAGACATTTTAAATCTAATTTTTCTGTTTATTGATGACAGGCGTGTTTTTTTTTGTCCTAAAAATATTTCATAGTGTATAACCCTTCTAGTGTTGTCTGGTCATATCAGCCTTCATCCCACGTATAATCGTTGTGTTTTTATAAGCTTTTATTAAGTTTGCTTTCGTGTGTTTGTTTGTCTGGTGCAAATTTGTGTGGACCATGTTTACAATATTTCGTGATAAGCTCAGCGGCGTCAACAACAACAAGACTGAGCGTACCCCTTACACATTTAAGAAAGTAATAATAATTATGAAAAAAAAAAACTGCCATACACCGCCTTATAAAGTTGTACATACAGGCAGTAACGACAGTTTATTATAATAATAATAATAATAATAATAATAATAATAATAATAATAATAATAATAATAAAAATAATAATAATAATAATAATAATAATAATAATAATAATAATAATAACACTAATATGAATATGCTGATTGCAAATAAATGAGTGTCTAAAACAAAAAGAAATGTATCAACAAATACTTTAATAGGGAACTTCTGTACATATTTTTTCGTTTCGTAGCGCTCTCACACATTTTCTAAAGGAGTTGGGGAGGGGAGAAGAAGGAGGGCTTAGGGGCCTCTTTAGTTATTGCGGTGGGGGAGGGGGGGGGGAGTTCTCAAGGTGCGTTGACCCTAATTTTCGTTGCTCCTGTCTTTGTTCATTTGAACTGGTTAGTTCTACTGTAAGAGACACAACCTTGATTAATTCTGAACTGGTCGATACTACAATAAAAGCCACTGCCTTGACTAGCTCTGAACTGGTTGATTCTACTGAAAGAGACGCGACCTTGACCCACCCTGAACTTGTTGGTTCTACTGTATGAGACACGAACTTGACCAACTCTGACCTGATTTTGTTTCTACAGTAAGAGACACGACCTTGACCAAATCTGAACTGGTTGATTCTACTGAAGGGGACACAACCTTGACTAATTCTGAACTGGTTGATTCTACTGAAAGAGAAACGACCTTGACCAAAATCTGAACTGGTTGATTATACTGAAAGAAACACGACCTTGACCAAATCTGAACTGGTTGATTATACTGAAAGAGACACGACCTTGACCAAATCTGAACTGGTTGATTCTACTGAAAGAGACGCGACCTTGAACAAATCTGAACTGGTTGATTCTACTGAAAGAGACGCGACCTTGACCAAATCTGAACTGGTTGATTCTACTGAAAGAGACACGACCTTGACCAAATCTGAACTGGTTGATTATACTGAAAGAAATACGACCTTGACCAAATCTGAACTGGTTGATTATACTGAAAGAAACACGACCTTGACCAAATCTGAACTGGTTGATTATACTAAAAGAGACACGACCTTGACCAAATCTGAACTGGTTGATTCTACTGAAAGAGACGCGACCTTGACCAAATCTGAACTGGTTGATTCTACTGAAAGAGACACGACCTTGACCAAATCTAAACTGGTTGATTATACTGAAAGAAACACGACCTTGACCAAATCTGAACTGGTTGATTATACTGAAAGAGACGCGACCTTGACCAAATCTGAACTGGTTGATTCTACTGAAAGAGACACGACCTTGACCAAATCTGAACTGGTTGATTCTACTGAAAGAAACACGACCTTGACCAAATCTGAACTGGTTGATTATACTGAAAGTAACACGACTTTGACCAAATCTGAACTGGTTGATTATACTGAAAGAGACGCGACCTTGACCAACCCTGAACTGATTGATTCTACTGTAAGAAACGCGACCTTGACTTGAACTGACCTTATTTTTTTATTTTTTTGTTTAATAATTTGCGACCTCGACTCCTCTGAACTGTTGGATTCTGTTGCAAGATTCGTGACCTTGAACAAATGTATCCTGTTGCACTTTTTTCGCCCCATATTATCATAATGCACCGGATAATAACACCACTTTTTATGTTATTACGTTTTCAAATTACTATCTACAGCTATTTTTCTTTTTCTCCCTAATTTTAAATATTGTAAAAGTAAACGAAGCCACTTTTACAACTAATGAAAACATATCATTTTGTCTGCAGAGGGTCGCAGATTCTGGAAATGAAGAGAGATAAATAAGGCTATTTGGAAGTACGTTGATAGCGGTGAAACCCAAAAACAAAAATTTCGGTACGCGAAATATCATTGAGACAAACGAAATAACGTGAGCAATAAATTGACAGGTCAATATTTCACCTGTTGTAAATCTAGACAGCGAAAACACAAACAACACATTGCACAATTTAGTGTCTGGTATATTTCGCTGCAGTTCGTCTTGTTTTGTATACTGGAGTATAAAGTTTAATGTTGAATTAGGAATCGACATCATATAACCCGAGACACTCCCATAAGCGTTCCGTCCTTATCTTCAGCAGCAAGCGAAGAATTCCAATTCCAAGGATACCAGTAAAAGTGTGATTGAACATCCGTCTCGCCCTTCCCTTGAGTGTTGAGCGTCGGCCAGACCCTCTGGTAACTCCCAGCAGTACCATTGAGAGTATGAAGCAAAGACAACCATCTCCTTGTACGCCAGGTGTATGTATCGGAAATATGAGGCTAGACTCATAGTTTTTGTACGAACCACTCGATGGGTCATGTGATCAACGTCATGCCTGCCACCTTTACTTCCCAGGACTTTACCAATTTAAGGCTAGGCCGACCTGGGAGCCATTGCTCTTTTTTGAAAGGAAAAAAAAAAAGAAGAAACTCCTGCTCTCTTAGCAATACTGGAGATTAAAAGGGGTCTGACTGTTTCACTTTACGGTTCCATGTTTTTATCAACAGCCATTTAGGCAGTCCGAGGACTACTATCGAAACTGTCATTACACTTTACGGTTCCATGTTTTTATCAACAGCCATTTAGGCAGTCCGAGGACTACTATCGAAACTGTCATTACACTTTACGGTTCCATGTTTTTATCAACAGCCATTTAGGCAGTCCGAGGACTACTATCGAAACTGTCATTGTTTCTTCTTATCATCGTTGACGTCTTCGTTATCATCATCATCGTCATCATCATCATCGTCATCATCAGTAATGATGTCACCATCGTTTTCATCATTTATGATAATTTTCATCATGATCATTATCATCATCAGTGTGTTCCAGACGATGGTACTATGAGGATGCATGGGGGAGGGGGGGGGGGGCTACAGCACATATCAACGGTGAGTGTGACTAGCAAGACCC